>JBBBDQ010000828.1:0-72500 GCA_037127315.1 Ascarosepion bandense
ATATATATATAAAACTTTGTTTTGTGATGAAATTGCAAAAACGTGTCTTGTCATTGCTTCACAATTAATAAATTTAAGAAAACTGGTGCTATCCACTGTGCTTAACAGGAAATTGTGTGTCTTCAAAGTGACTCTAAAAAGATGAGTCAGTTCACAGAATTACAATTTGAATCAGATAACGTTTTTCTTGATGATCAATAAGATCTTTATCAACAGGACAATAATGTAAATAGCTTGAAACATTGATCTCTGTTGTTAGTTCTGGGTTTGGGGAAAATTGATCTCTTAGCAGGTACACCAAAGTTAGTTGGTCCATAAGTCCTGGAAAACATTAAGCTAACTCATCTTTTTCTGGGGAGAATCCCAAACAAATGAATGATCACATAAAAAACGCTGAAAAAAGACATGGTAGAATACCTATAAAAACTTTCATGGCTGAAACTATTAAGGCTCCATCCAGGAGAAACTTTTATTTTAATCATTTCAACTCATGCAAGGCAATAAAGCCACTAAGACACAGGGGGTTATTGAGTGTTACAAAATATGAGAAAAAGGAAACATTAAGAATAGAGGACAAAAAACAAAAATTCAGAAGATAATGATTTAAATTGCATTTAAATTTTTGAAGATCAAACTTGACGAGAAATTAAGAAGCTGGGAAATAGTTCCACAAATGAGAAGTGCAGTAGAAGGAACTATTAACATAGAACTAGATTTTTCAATTATAAAATAATGAAAACTTCCCACCAATCTTGTCAGTCAGTTAAGTGCCATACGTGATACACGCTTGGGCGATCATATCTCGAAAGAGACATGATTGACTGGGCAGAAGATTATCTCGCAGTAGGTTGCCATTGCTTTCTGCGGTAGACTGGTTGCCGACCAAGACTATAGAACCCAATCTGTCCTGTTATTTAACCCATAACTGGAAGAAAGAGATGGATTAATACCTTTCCCAAGGGTATTTGCGCGTAAGTGAATACAATGGAATCAACTGGAATTCGAACTCGGCTTCTCGTTCCGAGCCGATATCCACTGTACCACAACGCATATATTGTGCTTAAATTCATAAAGTCTAGTTGCCACAGAGGAAGTTCATCAGAACAATTATCATGGAATTAGTTATAGAAAAAGCTAGGTTATAGTGATGAAGAAGTGACTGAAGCTTAGATGCTAAATTAGGATCCCTAACATTGCAGAATCTTTTTGGGATTTAATCAAGAATCTCTAAACAGGAGTGACAGAATAGACCAGACCAAACATGGCAGCAATATTTAAAGCAAGGATAAATGGCATACTTATAAATATGTAAAATAGATCCTGGCAAGACACTGTGAACTAACCTTCCTAGCAGCAGACCTAGCAATTGTTTCCATATAATTTTTCCATTTCATGTTTGCAAAATACTTTGGCCTGAGAAGTTTCAATTGTAGCAGATAATAAATTAATTAAAATCAAAGCTCTTCTTCACTTTTACAAAATTCACAACTATATGTGAAATCCTGGTTTTCCCTAAATAGAAAAAGGATTGACCATCTGCTTAATGAAAAAGGAAAATCAAAACCAGATTTCGCAAGTATATGTGAAAATGATTTTTGATGAATGGGAGAGACTTGCAAGACCAAAAGGATTTCGCATTTCAGTGCGAAAATATTTAGATTACAATGAAAGGACTTCATCAACCATCAGTCAAGTCCTTCAGATGGAAGTAGCGAGAAAGACAACACTAAAATGTAACTTTCAACTTCAAGCAACTTGGACATTGTCCTCTTTCTCTTTCTCCTTATCTGTTTCAACAGTTACTACTAGAACATTTTGTACGAACTCTTGGTACACTTAACTTCCTCATCAAACATTAATTTCTACAAATTCATATTCCTTCTTTTAATAAATTACTAATTTTAATATACAAAATGTATATTTTATTATTCCACTCTTCTACACTAATCCACACATTCCAACTGACTACCAACCTTCTGATGATGAGTATAACTCTGCATAAATCCTGTAAGCTGTAGGGAGTTCGGTTAAGTCTGACACAGGCTGAATCAAAGAAACATTAACCAGCTAATAAGTTATTCACCTAGTGGTGAGTATCAGCCATGCTGATATGGAAAGCAAAATGTGTTCCCTCAGATGACTATAAGACACTTTTGTTCTGGAATTGTTAATATGAAATGCAATAAGACTGTAATGGAAATATTTTCTTTTAATAAAAAACAAAATCACAATTCTTCGATTCATATAATGACTCAAGAATAATCAAAATTCTCTTAACCTAAAAACTGTTTAGCTTATCTATATTACAAATTTGTAAAAATTTTGTATTCACTTTTTATTTAATGTTGAAGAATTTCACTCACCAAAATCATTAGCATATTTGTAACATTCTTCTTCTTCTATGTGCCCTGTCCCTTCAGGATGAAGGTGATCATGGCTTTCCACGTATCCCTATCCCTTGCACCTCTGAGCACGCCTTCTCCTGTTACACCATGCAATCCTCATCCTGTCATCCACCTGATTCGGTCCTTCAAATATGTTATCCATTGCTTTCCCCTGTCTCTTTTTCCCTCTATCTGGCCTATTAGTATCAAATTCGCCAAGCCCTCCTTCCTCATTGCATGTCCCGCGAACTTCAGCTGTCTCTTCCTGATGTTCAATATTAATTTCCTTTTCGTTTACATCATTTCCAAAACCTCATCATTGCTCACATGCTCGATCCATGATATTCGCAGCATCCTTCTGTAGAACCACATTTCAGTTGCTTCAAGTTTTTCCTTCATCTTTGATGGTATTGTCCAGCATTCACTGCCATATTGAAGGACGAACAGCACATAGCAATCCAGTACTCTCTTCTTTGTTTCTAGCAAAATTGTCCTGTTTCTTAATACCTTATTCAACTTCTGGGATGCTTCCCTTGCCATGCCAATTCGCCTTCGGATCGCTGTGTCGCACTTTCCATTTACTGTTATAACACTTCCCAGGTATTTAAATTTTTGTACCTGTTCAATTCTAGTATCCCCTACCTGTATTTGGCATTTTGGGCTGCCCTTTTTACTGATGACCATGCATTCAGTTCTCAAGCAGTTTATTTCTAAGGATGTGCAGATGGCATGAAGTTTAACTTATCTGTCAATATTTTCTGCCAAAATATTCACGGATATATTGCACTGAAAGTACAATAGTTAAATGACCTCTCATCAAATACACCCACTATCAAGTTTATGAAAGACACAAGAGATTTCACATTTTCATTCTGATTCAACAATCACTGAGATCCAAACATAAAATAATGCTTTACTTTTTTTTTTCTGGAACTTGTAAAACATCTAAATTTCAAAATTATCTTTAATTTCCTTAAATTTGATTTTAATTCCATTGCATTCCAAACCACAAACCCTATAAAGACAAAAAAAATCAAGTAAATGACTAAATATTTGCAATAATACTTGGAAAACTTCTGTCATAAAATAGAATTTGTTAATATGGATTCTACTAAATTACATTAGAAATCTCCAAGAATTTTATTGTTTCATTCTACAACCATTATTAGATTATGCAGCATAAGTTAAACTTTTGTGAATTTTCATCAGAGAGATAGAGAGGGAGAGATAGAGATAGAAAGAGCACAGAAAGGGGATGGAGAGCGTGATTGTTGTCTCGATAAGTAAATTTCTAACAAGCAATTTTTTTTTTTAAAGGAAGGAAGTGAAAATCAATGTCTGATAATAATGGAAATGCCGTAAGACTTGCTGAGCCAATTCATAGAATACCAGTCAAAGTATTCAGAATCTTCAGATGTTTTTCCAAAGAGGTTCAGCTGGAGATGAATTTCATCAAAAGACACAATGCCAACACAAAAAGCACCCCCTCCACTGATAAGAGATGGATTTTTAAAGATGACAAGAATGGGTGGGGGAGAAAAATGGTGATTCAAAAGAAGGCAATTGAGGAAACTAATCACAAAGAGATTAGATGAGGTTAGTTTTTAAAGAGAGGAAGGAAAAAAATTATAAAAATGAAAGAATTAAAATAAAACGAGTTCAGATTTTTAAAAAATGAGTAAGAAGAAATGTCATTTGATGGCTTCGGTTAAAAGTTAAAAACTGCAGATGGCAAAACACCATTCTTCAAGAAACATGAATTGAAATTAAATAATCTGAAAAAGGCTGAGATTGATCAGGCAAAGAAAGATAAAAAGATGAATATATATATATATTTATATGGAGTTGGGAGAAGCCAGATTCAATAAATGATAAGAATAAAAATAAAAGGATGAATTCAAATTGATAAGGATTAGAATTTTTTAAAATAAGGACAGAGTACAGTTAATTGTTCTTTGCACTTTTCTTTTTCATTTTTTTTTTCTCAACTGGAGTAGATAGACTAAACTATCACCTGGTTCACACTCCAGCCACGTTTATTGTACAGGTGTAGAGACTCATCCCTTCTTCCCTGTTCAGGATGAGGTTTCCGGCTTTCTCTTTTCCAATCTTTTCACTTTTCTTATTTTTTTTTCTCAATTGGAGTAGATAGACTAAACTATTGCCCAGTTCACACTCCACCCACGTCTATTGTACAGATGTAGAGACTCATCCCTTCTTCCCTGTTCAGGATATGGTTTCCAGCTTTCTCTTTTCCAATCTTTTCACTTTTCTTTTTTTTTCTTTTTCATTTATTTTTTTTTTCTCAATTGGAGTAGATAGACTAAACTATCGCCCAGTTCACACTCCACCCACGTCTATTGTACAGGTGTAGAGGCTCATCCCTTCTTCCCTGTTCAGGATATGGTTTCCGGCTTTCTCTTTTCCAATCTTTTCACTTTTCTTTTTTTTCTTTTTCATTTTTTTTTTCTCAACTGGAGTAGATAGACTAAACTATTGCCCAGTTCACACTCCACCCACGTCTATTGTACAGGTGTACAGGCTCATCTCTTGTTCCTTGTTCAGGATGTGGTTTCCAGCTTTCTTTTTTTCCAATTTTTTCACTCTTACTTAGCCCCCTGCGCATCAGTGGCGTTTTCGATCTGCATGACTAATAGTATGCATAGTTAACATAAGGCCACAAGTTTGAGCACTCAGTGAGCCTTGAATCTCCTATGGATCAGCAAGAAAATGGCAAAGTTATTTGGGTTTGGCACAAGCTTATAAAGTTAGAGCATTCGATAAGCATTGACATCTTAACTGATCTGAAAGACTAATGGTAAGCTTAGCTTAGTTTGATACAAGACCATAAGTTTCGAGCCGGTTTTCTCTTTCCAATCTTTTACTCTTTTCCATTCTTTTACTCTTTTTTTTTTTTCTCAATTGGAGTAGATAGACTAAACTATCGCCCGGTTCACACACCACCCACGTCTATTGTACAGGTGTAGAGGCTCATCCCTTGTTCCCTGTTCAGGATGTGGTTTCCAGCTTTCTTTTTTTCCAATCTTTTCACTCTTACTTAGCCCCCCTGCACATCAGTGGCGTTACCACCTTGCTTGGGGTGATATGATTAAAAAAAAAAAAGACATCACAGGATTAAAAATGATAAGAGAAAGTCTGGCCATTATTAATTTGAAAAAGTGTTTAAAATATTTTCAGATCTGAAAGTAGATTTATATGAAATTGCAGAATTACAAATAAAAACAATTATAAAATCTCTGGGCATTATTAATTACAAGTGACTAAAATCAAGATGCCAGGTAAGGACTGATTACATTGCAGATGCTTCAATAGGTGGACAACAGGAGCACCCGACTAGATATCGTATTCCAATGCCACTTTGGATTTTGGTGTTCCATTTTCAATCATTTGTTAAGTCACTTCATTTTTGGGTTGTCGTTTTGTTGGCGTCATCTATGACCGGATATGTCTGTCAGTTACCCTTATCCTTGGTCAACTTTTATCTATGGCTGGATGTATCTGTCGATCATATCCTTGTTGATCATTGCCTTTCAAGTAGGTTGTTGTTTGTGATTTTCTTTTGCTGCTGCACTTGTCGACATCATTCTCGGCCAGATATATCTGTCAACGACTTCACCCACCGCCGGGTGTACCTGTCAATTGCCTCTGACGTTCAAGGTAATATATTACAATCTAATCAATACTATTTCATCTCTTCTTTCCATAATATATGTTGAAACATAGGTAATAAAAAGGATCTGACAAATCCAAAAATAACAGAAAATAACAAAGTTACTGAGTAATGGAATGTCTACAAGGAGATTTTCAGAAGATCATTTAATGATGAAAAGTTTATAGAGTTTAAGTTTTGTTTCATGGCACATCAACCTCCGTGGGTTATTTAATACCAAAAAGGTGGGGTTTTAAAGGCATTTTTTTAATGTTTAGTTATAATAAAAAGGTCCATTTAGTTAGATTTTGATGAAAAATTTTTTTGTTATTTTCTTTTTATTTTAGAAAACTGAAGATGAGGATGTGCGTTGTGATACAGTGGATATCGGCTCGGAACGAGAAACTGGGTAGCCGAGTTTGAATTCCAGTTAAATCCATTGTATTCACTTATGTGCAAATACCCTTGGGAAAGGTATTAATCCATCTCTTCCTTCCAGTTATGGGTTAAATAACAAAACAGATTGGGTTCTATAGCCTTGGGGTCGGCAACCAGTCTACCGCAGAAAGCAATGGCAACCTACTGCGGGATAATCTTCTGCCCAGTCAATCATGTTTCTTTTGAGACATGATCGCCCAAGCATGTATCACGTATGGCACTTAACTGACTGACTGAAGATGTCTTGTAGTTTTCTATTCAAAAATATGTTGCTGGTAATAATTTTTTTCTTCAAAAATGTGTTATGGTAATCTTTTTTCCTTCAAAAATGTATTGTTGGTAATATTTTTCTTCAAAAATGTATATTTTTTTCTATAAAAGTCTATTTTTATACTTTCATAGTGTTTTGACCCCAGTTTGGGTATAAACTATTTGCCCATAGCTGAAACCCTCACAGGTGCTACCACTCTGGGTCAGGGTGGACCTAGAAACAACAGCGATTGCGAGGTGGTTCCATGCTTCTCACAACCTCCCAATCAGAGGCCTTGCTGTTGGATACAGTTTACCGTCATACCCAGGATCATGAATGATGAAGAAGGCTGTTGAAAATATATCTAGAAGCAAATGAAAAGGTTTTTAGAAATTGACTCTTTGAGGGGAATGTAAACTAAAGGGAGTTATAGAAAAACAAACACTTTTGACCTGTCCTCAGATCTTTGAACACGTTAGAATTAAGGGATTCAAGAAGGATAAAAGGTGTAAAATCCTGTAAAAATTGAGACCTGTCAAGAAATTTCTGAGGCAAACTATTCTCAGTAAAGCAGTTATTTTAAAGCATCAAAAATGAACCAAGAAATACATTAAAATTGACTTTTCTGAATTAATTTTCAGGTCAGAATCTCAGGTGACACTTGAAGATGGATGGACCGGATGGATTTTATTTGATGTAGATGTGCTCATGGTTAAAAGAGAGCAACAACAAGGCAGCATGTGATTATATAGTCTGGAACTGTTTATCAAACCATTATTGAACCCTTCAAAGGTGATGAAATTGTTAAAATGAATAATGCTAACTATTGTAATTTCATGGACAAGACCTTTGAATGGCACAAGTCCCAGCCTCACAGTTTCAAAATGACATGTTTTATTTATGCACAACAATTCTTTTTTAAGGTTACCTAGAAATATTAAATACCTGGGAAGCATTATAACAGAAGACAGAAAGTGTGACACAGAGATCCGAAGACGAATTGGCATGGCAAGGGAAGCATTCCAGAAGTTGAGTAAAGTATTAAGAAACAGGACAATTTCGCAAGAAACCAGGAAGAGAGTACTGGATTGCTATGTGCTGTCCGTTCTTCAATATGGCAGTGACTGCTGAACAATACCATCAAAGATGAAGAAAAAACTTGAAGCAATGGAAACGTGGTTCTACAGAAGGATGCTGTGAATATCATGGATCGAGTGAGCAATGATGAGGTCTTGGAAATGATGGAAACAAAAAAGAAATTAATATTGAGCATCAGGAAGATATAGCTGAAGTTTCTGGGTCATGCAATGAGGAAGGAGGGCCTGAAGAACCTGATACTAACAGGCCAGATAGAGGGAAAAAGAGACACAGGAAAGCAATGGATAATATATTTGAAGGACCTAATCAGGTGGATGACGGAATGAGGATTGCATGGTGTAACAGGAGAAGGCCTGCTCAGAGCCACCAGGGACAGTGAAACGTGGAAAACGTTGATAGTCTAGGTCCTGAAGGGTCAGGGCACATAGAAGAAGAAGAAATATTTTGAGAGAAAAGATCATGGAATGGCCTCCTTCAAGTCTTGATCTGAATCTGATTGAAAATCTATAATCAATTGTGAAAATGACAGCGCAAAATATATAAGAAGCATGCAGACCTATAAAAATCAATTTAAACAAACATGTTGGACGCTGAATCTGCTAAAGGAAAAAAATTAACGAAATCAATGGATAATAGATTGCTGGCTGTTATTTAGAAGAAGGGTTGCTTTATTATGATGTAAATGCTTCAAAGACATATGCTTGTTATTTGTTGCGTTATAGATGTTGATAATTTTATTATTTTTCTGTTTCTTAAAACTACGCTTAGCTTTTGGAAAGGATCTTTCACTATATTTTTTCAATCATTTAATCTCCCAACCAAGGTGGGCTGCCATTAGTGTGCAGGGTGTTACAATGAGAGAAAAGACTGGGTACAGGAGTTATTGAAGAAAGAATAAAAGATGAATGAGATTCAAAAAGATATAAGATAAAATGGCAACTGACATTCTATTTAAATTTTTGGTGATTGTAGCTATCAAAAACACCAGTGAACAGAAGGAAGTTCTACAGGTGGGAAATGTGAGAAAAGAAACTGTTGGAGTAGAAGTGTAAGTTAAATTTAGCTAATTCAATGGTAAAAGGGTTAGACCTTAAATTTATGTGGATGGTGCACCAGGGGTAAAAGCTTGTTGGAGCAATTGCCATAAAAAATATTTGTTGAAAAGACAGGAAAGCCATGTCACATCAGTGAGAAAGTGACGAAAATCAAGATGCCAGATCAGCACTGATTACATTGCAGATCTTTCAATAGGTGAACAGCAGGAGCACCCAATTAGATATCATATTTCATATTAATATTCCCATGTCACTTTGGATTCTGGTATTCCATTTTCGATCATTTGTTAAATCACTTCATAGATATTTTAATTTTTGTTTGGTTTGGTTCAAGTTTAATGACCCATCAACCATTTTGGTCATTTAAGGATCAGTCTTGAAAAATAATTTGTTGGTAATATATTTTTCAATCAAAAAAGTTTTGCTGGTAATATATTTTTCATTCAGATAAGTTTTGCTGGTAATATATTTTTCATTCACATAAGTTTTCTTGGTAATATATTTTTCATTCACATAAGTTTTATTGGTAATATATTTTTCATTCAAAATGTTGGTAATATTTTTCATTCAAAAAAGGTTTTGTTGGTAATATTTTTCATTCAAAAAAAGTTTTGTTGGGAAATACTTTCATAGCATTTTGACCCCAGTTTGGGGGTGAACTATTTACCCATAGCTGGGAACAACAGCAATTAAGAGGTGGTTCCATGCTCATCACAACCTCTAAATCAGAGGCCTTGCTGCTGGATGCAGTTTAAGGTCATAACCAGGACCTTAATGTTTGTACTTGCTTGATTTTGGTGATTCCAATTTGTAGCCCATGTCTATTAGGCATTCCAGTAAGAGTCATGAGAAGTGGCTCGTAAGACATTATATAAGCTACTAGCAGTATAGCCCAGCGTTGCTCAGGTGTAATGAAAACTTTAAAACTAATCCATGGTCCTGGAGCTCAGACTCTTTGGACATTGGCATGAAAGACTAAAAGGCAATAGTTGGTTCCAGTTAAAGCGAAACTGTAGACAGAAAGAAAAATGAATGGATTTAAGTCAAATTTTGATTTCCTGGTATTGATAACAAATAAGTTTACCATCGCAAACTCAATTTTGAAGGCTAAATAAGTCCTCAGAGTAAATGGTATCATGGCTGAAACTAAGAACTACAATTATACCTACTTAGAGCCAAACCTGAAGCAAAAACTAAAATAAAAGGGCTGAAAAAAAAAAATACAGACATACAGGCTGATAAACAGACACACACACAAACATCTTGCCTTTTATATATATATATATATATATATATATATATATATATATATACATATTTTAATTCAGATACTTCAATCCAAGGGAAAAAAGCAGGAAGGTAAATTCCAAAAAACCCGATCCTAATTAATATTAAAAATTTATTTTAATATTAAAAAATGATACAGGAAGAGAGCTCCATGTAATAAAATATTACAGAGCAAATATATATTAAAAAAGGATTAATTCAAAGATGTTGAATGGCCATTTCGATATGAAGATCCCCACGGGGGACGACACATCACCTCAGCAACAGAAAAAACCTTTCAGAAACTGGAGAAAAATTAGTCTACTTTTCCTTTTTAAATAGATTGCAAAGAAATTAAAAAATAAATAATAAAATAAAATAAAATAAAATAAAAATAAAAATAAAGGGAAAGAAAAAGAAAAAGAAAACGAAAAAGAAAAGAAAAGATAAAATAAATAAACAGAATTTTTGACAAATTAAAGACCTACTTAAAATGCTGAAGTATTAGAAAAAAGGCCTTTACTAAAAAGGCATAATTAAAAGGGAAATTTATATAGATTTAAAATAAAATTATTTTTAAAAAAATTAGGTCATTTGAAATTAAACTAAATAAAAACAACACTAGGTAAAAAAAAAAAAATTAATTACAATTATTATATACATACCTATAGAAGTACACACATACATACATATATATATATACACACACAATTCTACGAATAAGAATACATATATACATACATACACATACACACACATACATACATTCAATTTATTACACACTTATATACATATACATGCGTATACACACATATATATGTGTGTACACACCTATATACAAAAAATTCATATACACATAATATACATGTGTACACATACATGCACACACACACACACACACACACGCACATATATATATATATATATATATATATATATATATATATATATATTCCATATGCACTCACACACATACATATTAATGAATATTATGAAAAGGAGCATTTAAATAGCTAAAAAATTTTTTTCAAAATTACCTATAGCCCACATACATATATACATATATATACAAATATGCACATCCACACACAAACATACACATATACATAAAAAAAAAAAATTAAAATTAAAATTAAAAAATTTTTTTTAAATATTAAAAAAATTATAGAAAAATTTAGAATTTAAAAATTAAAAATTAGAAGTTAAATTTTAAAATCAAAAGTTAAAGTATGATAAGCCTGCTATAAACCCAGAATCATCAAAAACTAAAAACACCCGAAAATGTAGAAAAAGGAAGATAATTTGGTTTAACCCTCCTTATTGTAAGCTAACTAATATAAATATTGGTAAGTATTTTCTCAGATTAATCGATAAACATTTTAATAATAATATCAATCCCTTAAATAAAATTTTTAATAGATTCACCCTAAAAATTAGTTATTCTTGCACCTCAAATATAGATAATATAATTAATTCCCACAATAAACAAATTTTAATGAACCTAAATAATACGGAAGCTAAATCCGGAATTGTCGACAAATGCAATTGTTATTCTGTGGATGCCTGCCCGGTGCAAGGCAAATGTAAATCCACCTATGTAATTTATGAAGCCCGCATTTCTCCATCTAATAACAAGGACAATTACCGGACCTATATTGGCATGTCCACGGGCTCTTTCAAACAGAGGCTTTATAATCACAGGTACTCGTTTTCGAACCCTAAACAGAGATTCCAGACGGCACTATCACGTAGGTTCTGGGAAATGAAGGAGGAAGGGCAGGACCCTATAATCAGCTGGAAATTAATAGGCTCAGCTTGTACTCCTAAAAGTTTTCGTGATAGGTGTTGTCTGTATTTATTGGAGAAGATTCTGATTTTGAAGTATCCTCATCAGGACTTACTTTTGAACTTTAGGAGGGAATTTATAAACAAGTGCCGCCATAGGGCAGATTTTAAAATTTAACTTCTAATTTTTAATTTTTAAATTCTAAATTTTTCTATAATTTTTTTAATATTTTAAAAAAATTTTTTAATTTTAATTTTAATTTTTTTTTTTTTATGTATATGTGTATGTTTGTGTGTGGATGTGCATATTTGTATATATATGTATATATATGTATATATGTATTTATGTATGTGGGCTATATGTAATTTTGAAAAAATTTTTTTAGCTATTTAAATGCTCCTTTTCATAATATTCATTAATATGTATGTGTGTGAGTGCATATGGAATATATATATATATATATATATATATATGTGCGTGTGTGTGTGTGTGTGTGTGTATATGTGTGCATGTATGTGTACACATGTATATTATGTGTATATGAATTTTTTGTATATAGGTGTGTACACACATATATATGTGTGTATACGCATGTATATGTATATAAGTGTGTAATAAATTGAATGTATGTATGTGTGTGTATGTGTATGTATGTATATATGTATTCTTATTCGTAGAATTGTGTGTGTATATATATATATATGTATGTATGTGTGTACTTCTATAGGTATGTATATAATAATTGTAATTAATTTTTTTTTTTTTACCTAGTGTTGTTTTTATTTAGTTTAATTTCAAATGACCTAATTTTTTTAAAAATAATTTTATTTTAAATCCTATATCTTTTTATTCCCTTTTATTAATAATTATGCCTTTTTAAGTAAAGGCCTTTTTCTAATACTTCAACGTTTTGGGGAAATTAGGTCTTTGAATTTGTCCAGCGTCTGTAATATTTAAAAAAATTTTTTTCTTTAGTTTCTTTCTTTTTCCCTCCCTTCCTTCTTTTATCTCTCTTACCAACTTTTTTCCGTGTTGCTTAAACTTACATCGATTTAACACAGCTGTCTGTTGATTTTTAGTTACATTCTCACTTTTTTTTGCGAACCCAGACGATGTCAATTTTTTTTTTCTTTTCTTATTTAATTTTATTTTATCTTTTTCGTTTTCTTTTTCTTTTCCTTTATTTTTATTTTTATTTTATTTTATTTTATTTTATTATTTATTTTTTAATTTCTTTGCAATCTATTTAAAAAGGAAAAGTAGACTAATTTTTCTCCAGTTTCTGAAAGGTTTTTTCTGTTGCTGAGGTGATGTGTCGTCCCCCGTGGGGATCTTCATATCGAAATGGCCATTCAACATCTTTGAATTAATCCTTTTTTAATATATATATATATATATATATATTATCAATTTTCTGCACTATTCTAAGAACTGCTACCTTGAAACTTCTGAATATCATTTCTTATGTCTTTGTCTATGAGTGTATCAAATTTGATTAAAATTGGACCACTCCTTTTATAACCCAATTTTTTCGATTATCGATTTTCAATATTTATCAGGGATACCTCGACACAAAACCTAGCTAAGAACACTCGCAGACCCTTATAGTACAACTGTGTAAATTATCAAGAAAATGAGTTCAGCCTTTTCGGAGTCTATAGATAATGGACACACACAGACGCACACACAAAGTTTCATTTATAGATAAGTTTAGATTAGATTTAGATTTAGATAAAGAAATTTCCTACGTAAAACATTTCATGTATCATCAACACTTGAAATTACAAAACAGTTCCTGGAATGAATTAAAAAAAAAAAAGTTTTAGAAAACAGACCTCAGAGAAATAATGAGAAATCTTTTTCGATATGCTGTGTCTCTTCAGATCATAAGTGATCATGACTCTCCACAATTTCCTGTTCTTTATGGCTCTTAACAAATTTTATCTTTTTGTAACTTCTCTTAAACTTTGTTCCACAATTCATTGACATAAACTCAATAAATAGTTGATGTGTTGCTTTCGTCTACCTCTCTGGCTTTCAATTTATCCTGTGAGTATCAGATTTTCCAAGTCCTCTTTCCACAATGTGTCCTAGAAATTTTAACTGTTTCTTCCTGATATCAAGTACAAGTTTTCATTTTGCTTCTATTTTTCCCTGACTTTACCATTGTTCATATTTTCAGCCAATGGTATCCTCAGCATCATTCTGTAGAGCCAGATTTCTGTTGTTTCATGCATCTTCTTCATCCATGAGGTGATTGTCTAGCTTTCACTGCCATATAGAAAGACTCATATTACATAACAGTTCAATTTGTGCTGATTGAGAAGTCTTTTAAAATTTGGGTTTCTATATTTTAAGAAAGTAGAGCAGTGGCATAGAGAGAGAGAAAGAAAAAGAAAGCGAGACGAAGAGAAAGAGAGAAAAAGTGAGTGAACTAAAGAGGGAGAGGGGTGAGAACAAGAAAAAGATGAAGCAAACCCCCAACTGTATGACCTCCCCTCTTCCTAGTCAACCAGTCAGTCACGTGCCATATGCTATACACACTTAGGCAATCATGTCTCAAAAGAAACATGACTGACTGGGCAGAAGATTATCCCAAAGTAAGTTGCTGTTACTTTCTGTGGTAGACTGGTTGCCAGCCAAGGCTATAGAACCCAATCTGTTCTGTTGTTTAACCCATAACTGGAGGGGAGAGACAGATTAATACTTTTTCATAAGGGTATTTGCATGTAAGTGAATGCAAGGAATTTAACAGAAATTTTAACTCAGCTTCCCAATTTCTCGTTTGAGCCAATATCCACTGCATCACACCACACATCTCCCTGGTAGGTGGTGAATTTGGAGATATGCTATAACATAGTTCATTCTTTTTAAAGACGCCATCCACCAATGAAGCAAATTGAAACCTCATTCACTGATGATGCAGCTCAAAATCTCTGAACATGTCAATTTAGCAATGGTTTCAATTGTGAAAATCTAAGTTAGATGAAGAGAAGTAATCTTTAAAAATATGAAGACCAACATGTCCTCCTATATGGCAGAAAATGCTAGACAATTTCTTCAAAGATGGACAGACTTCAAGCAACAGAAATGTGGTTCTACAGAAGGATACTGAGGATACCATGGACCAAATATTTAAGCAATGACAAGATTTTAGAGAGAATGCAAATGAAAATCTAACTTTTATTCAGCATCAGGAAAGGACAGCTGAGGTTTTTGGGACACAAAATGCGGAAGGAGGGCATATTTTTCAAAAAATGTATATAATATACACTATTTTCTGAACATTAGACGTTTCATGGCAACTAAAGAAGCATTATGACATGCTACAAGTGTGATTTACATTTATTTTATAATTTTGGCAATGTCTCCATAGATTAGTGACAATTAATTTTAAACATTACTAATAGCCCTTTGCTTTCTTCTCACCAGCAACATTTATATTTTTGATTGTTTATTGCCTATTAAATGAATAAAAACAAGCAAACTAGACTAACCAATTGTCCAGTCACTTTCTCACCAATGAAATGTGGATTTTCTCTGTCTCTTCTACAAATATTTTCATGGCTTCTGCTCTAACAAGCTTAGTGCCTCCTCTAAAGAATTTACTCAAACAAACAGACTGGCAACAATTTTCTACTCTTTTACAGTTAAAACAACCAAATGCAGCCATCACTTCTATTCTATTAGATATCTTTCTTAGACTTCTGTATACCCTTCTGTATACTTGCTTCCCTGATAGCTAAAATCTCCAAGAGTATAAATGCAATGTCAATTACAATCTCTTATCCCCTTGACTCCCATTGTTCTCTTATCCTTCTCCCAACACCCCCTGTATTTTGTTTTTCTCCCTTTTCACTTTACCCTCACGCAAATCTCTTCACAGAATTCCCATCCTTCTTTTGTCCTTTCTCACATCGCCTGCCCTGTAACTGGTTTTTCTTTCTCTTTGCTCTCCTCCTATGTAACCTGTAGTGATACCGACCGAGCATAAGCGAGGAACCGGATTTTTGCACTCTAATGACCTGAAAGCAAATGACCAAAACTTGTCGGTGTGCATCCGTGTTCGCGCAGATGTTCCGGTTGAAAACTAAAAATTAATTAAATATTAAATTTCCAGTTCATGAGCCTATGCAAATTTTATTTATTGGCCAACGGGAAGCCCAGAATCAAACACGGATATGAATTCCCAAATGATCTGCTGCGATCCAAAAAGTTGAAATAAAAAGCCAATACAGAAAGCATTGCCAGACAGAAAGACCGACAGACTCGAGAGAGACGAATGTAATTAGTATCACCCTTGACCAAGTCAAGTGGCTTATTATGCTCGTCTCCTTCACCTCTCTTTTCTTTCTTCCCTGTCTCAAAACTACTTACTGACCTAAGGAATGAATACATCAAAGACACCCTCACGGTCAACGCACCCACAATTTAAGTATTGAATTCTCCTTGTCAGCCTTCTATTGCAACTATAAACCTTTTACTTTGCCCTTATATAGCTCCCTGCACACTAGTGGGTGTATTGCCTTGTTTGGGGTGAAATGATTTTAAATAATCAGAATAAAAGTTCAGAGAAACAGAGTACAAGATTTATTTCCCCCCAAAATTCAGAGGAAGCTGAAGACATTGCTTTATATATGGCTAGAGCATCATCAACATTTGGCAAATCAGCTTAAAATGGAAATAAGTCCAGTATCTGGAGACACAATATATGAAAAAAAAAAACCATGTCACCAATATATGGCAATTATTTACATTGTTTAGATTGTTGTTCACATCTTTAATGGGGCTTACGGCCTATCACGTTGAATACACCGGTTCTCACTCGATCACCAAAGTTAAGCAACGTTGAGCCTGGTCAGTACTTAGATGAGTGACCGTTTGGTACTTAGACCATTTTTTGACTTAGATATTGACTGCCATGGCAACATGGCAGTCAATATCAGTGGATGAAATAAAGGTTCGGTTCAAAATCCCAACATACATCACTTGAAGAAAGCCAGTGTGTGCAACAACCGAAATGTCATGTTGTTTGTTGGTTGGTTTGTTTGTTTTTATGGCAAATCAACCCTGGCTGGTCATTTATTGCCAACTAAATTTTATTTATTTATTGCTGGTAATACCTTTTTCTTTCAACAATTTATTGTTGTTTTTATATAAGTTTTGTGTCTAATAATACTTTTTTCTTTTAGAGTATCAAGATTCATTGGGATTTGTTATTTTAAGGGCAGAGTCCCCAAGTCCTAGCCTTGTTATTTAACCCATAATTGAAAGGAAGGGACAGATTAATACCTTTCCTAAGGGTACCAGTGCTTAAGTGAATGCAGGGTATTCAACTAGAATTCGAACTCGGCTCACTGATTTCTCTTTCCAAGCCGATATCCACTGCCCCACAATGCACATCCGTCACTAAACACTTACAGCACCTGATATTCCCAAACGGTCACCCATCTAAGTACTGACCAGGCTCAACGTTGCTTAACTTCGGTGATCGAGCGAGAACTGGTGTATTCAACGTGATAGGCCGTAAGCCCCATTAAAGATGTGAACAATAATCCAAACAATGTAAATAATGAGTTCGAGAAAACATTTCTAAAGATAAATACAATTTTACAATCAAGTATCATGAAGAGTGCATGTAATTCCAGGAAACTCAGAGAAGAGACAAATAAGTAAAGCGCCATATGTAAAAATCACAACTCAAAAATGAAGACGTTTATGGGACTTTTGTCCTTGTTTTGGTGTGAGGAACCCACCCCTAAGGTTGTAAAATAATTTTTAGATTAGCTTATCCATTTAGCAGCCTCTACCACTAATTTTCAATTTAATAACTCAAAAATGAAGGATATATGCTTATGTAAACTTTTGTCCTTGTTTTGGTACGAGGAACCCATTCCCATAGATTTGTAAAAGTATTTTTCATACACCTTGTATATCACAGTATCTTTTCTCGCATTTCTTGTTTGTGGAACTCCCTTCTGTATACTTGCTTCCCTGATAGCTACAATCTCCAGTAGTTTAAATGCAATGTCAATTGTCATCTCTTATCTCCTTGACACCAATCCTTTCCTAGCCTTTCCCCAACACCTCCTGTATCATGTTCTTCTCCATTTTCACTATACTCTCATGTAACTCTCTTCACACCAGTACTCCTATCCTTCTCTTACCCATTCTCTGATACCCACTGTCACCTCCTCCTCTTTTTATTCGCTCCCTATTAATGTAATCTTTTACTCTCCTCTTATGTAGCCCCTTGAGCATCAGTGGCAGTCCTGCTTGCTTGAAGGCAAATGATTAAAAAAAAAAAGGATTACGGTAACATAACCACATCTTTGGTGACAAAATTAATTCAGCAAATATTATTAATACCGTTTTGCTTTTTCCATCCTGATACTTATCTGTGATACTTTATTAATATTTTAGATCGTTTATCGCCTACTAAATGAATAAAAAACAAGAAAACCAAACTGTCATTTGGATTAGATTTAGAAGAGTCAGAGTGCCAGACTTCCCAAAACTTCAAAAGAAGCCACAAATAGAGTTTGGCTAAGCAGCTTAAAACAAAAACATATTCCGTATCTGTAGATATGGCATAAACTGAAATACCATGTCACCAATACATGCAAACATGGTAGCCATCATTTTAAAAAAAACTTTGATTTCTGAAAATAAATTCAATTTTACAATCAAGTCTCCTGAAGATGTTATTTCATAAAACTCGAAGAAGAGACAAAATAAGCGAACATACGTTATTTATATATATAAAAGGCAAATTGTGTGTGTTTGTCTTTATGCAAATCCATAATTTGTATCCGAACTTCACACAAATATTCTTTAAGCTTCTGGTCAGGTCATGGGCTACTTATTGTTTCTGATGTCCCCGCTGATATCGAAAATCAATACCCCGATATCTCATCAAGTCTGATCAAGATCAGGATTTCAGCCCTTTTATCATGGTTCTTGCTGTAGAATTTGCTCTAACTTGGCAAAATTACAGTTTTTAGTCTCAAACATTAGTAGATCTTCTCAGATGATTCATTTTCCCCGATATAGAAATCTATAACATCGATATTCTATCGAATCTGATCAAAAACCGATAGTCAGCCATCAATATGGCTCATTTTATCCAATTTCACTCCCAATAAGTATGATAAGTTTTCATGGACATGGGTTACTTTATCCTAACATGTCTTATTTGACTCCGATATTGGAAATCGATACCCTGATATCCTATTGGGTCTGATCAAAATCAGGTTTTCATCCCTTTTACTTTGGTTTTTGCTTCGGTTTTGCTCTAAGTAGGTATACTTGTAGTTCTTAGTGTCTGTCACGATACCATTTAGTCAGAGGACTTATTTAGCCTTCAAAATTCAGTTTGCAACAGAAAAATTATTTGACATTGATACTGAAATTAAAAATTTGACTAACATCCATTCATTTTAGTAAGTTCTACAGCTTCGAGATCAAAATTCCAACAACCTACATTTTTTGTGCCAACATCCAAAGAGTAGTTTTAAAGCTTTTATTACACCCAAGCAACACTGGGCTGGACTGCTAGTTGTATCTATTACAATTACTGTTCTATCCCTTGATATTGAGCACCATAATAGAAAAAATTGCTTGTCTTAAGAATGTTATTTTACTGAATTACTCACAGAATGCTATGTGCATTTTCAAAGAACATGACAGGAATCCAAAGATGCTCCTTTATATGAAAATATAACTGTCACCAGTATCTGGAGACAAGATACAAATTTTACTTCTTTTTTTTTTCTATGTGCCCTGTCCTTTCAGGATGTAGGCAATCATAGCTTTCCACATATCCCTATCCCTGGTGGCTCTTAGCATACCTTCTTTGTTTTCAACAACCAAAGCCTGCCCTGACATCCTCTAGCTCAAGCCCATAAATCTAGAGTATAAATGTATAGAAATTAGCATTGCCACAAAATGAGTGATCAGTTTATATATTGATTATAATATAGATTTTATCCCCCACTTAATATACATATTATAATTTCTTATAAACAGCATATATCTTCTTCTATGTACCCTGTCCTTTCAGGACGTAGGTGATCCTGGCTTTCCAAATCTCCCTATTCCTGGTGGCTCTTAGCATGCCTTCTCCTATTACACCATGCAACCCTCGTTCCATCAGCCAATTGATTAGGTCCTTCAAATATGTTATCCGCTGCTTTCCCCTGTCTCTTTTTCCCCTCAGTCTAGCCTGTTAGTATCAGTTTCTCCAAGCCCTCTTTCCATGTCCCAGGAACTTCAGCTGTCTCTTCCTACAAACTTTACAATCATGTTACAAATATATGCTAACATGAGACTCAATATGTTAAAGCAATTTTAACCTTTTTCTATACTGTATAAAAGAAGTTTGACTCTTCCCACAATGTGAAAAGTAACATGATATTATTGCAAGACAACAGAAGATATCAAATAAAGGACAATTCACTTTATTAATAAAATCCACTCATCTTTATGGCACAAGAACGAATGTAATATAATAATCTGGCCCCACCCGAAGAAGAAAGCTGATGCAAGCGGGGGTGTTTTCCGGCCGTTGAAAGGAACGGATGTTTGTTTGACCTTATTTCCGGCAGTAGCGGAAATGGCTACAAGAGGCAAGCAGAACAGGTGTCCCTGAGAATTATGTGGGTGTGCGTAGGCGAGGCAAAAATCGGAAGTACCGGTTTGGAGATAAAAAGACCTCAGGCACGGATTTCACGGCAGTCTAGTCAGGGCAGTCTAGGCAGAGAGACGTAGAGGAGAACAGATACGACGACACCCCCCCCCCCCATCAACCCTGGAAGCGCTCTCTCACTCTCTGTTCACTAGGCTACACGGTCCATCGTCGTCAATAAAAAATATTATTATATATTTTCATATACATGCGTGTTTGTTATTTGTCGCTATATAACATGAAGTCTCTGTTGTATTATCCTTGATTCTATCTCTCACCTATAATATACTAGCAGTATAGCTCGGCGTTGCTCAGGTGTAATGAAAGCTTTAAAACTAATCCATGGCCCTGAAGCTCAGACTCTTTGGACATTGGCATGAAAGACTAAAAAGCAATAGTTGTTTCCAGTTAAAGCAAAACCATAGACTGAACGAAAAATGAATGTGTGTAAGTCAAATTTTGATTTCCTGGTATCGATATCAAATGTTCGGCACTATTGTAAGAACTCCAACCTTGAAACTTCTTAATATCGTTTCTTATGTCTTTGTCTATGAGTGTATCAAATTTGATTAAAATCAGACCACTCCTTCTATTACCTTATAGTACAACTGTAAATTTTCAAGAAAAAATAGGTAATGGATACACCCACACACACACACACCGTGAGAAAAAGTTCCATTTATAAATAAGTTTAGATCATCTGTGAGCGGTTTTTACACAACAACCAAGTATAAAGGGCTGAGAAATCTAAAGGGTAGAAAATATGCTGGGGAACGGTTGAGTAGGATAAAAATTTGGTCTTTAACAATATTTAACTTATTTTAAAGAAAAGGAAATGAAAAAATGATAGATGATATAGTGTAATAATCTTGGAATTATTTTGAACTTTCATTCTCACCTTGGTTGATAGAGATGTTAAAATAGACGCAATGTTTCGACCAAATACCCTCTGATCATCATCAATTGCCCATAGATTGGCTGATGTGGATTATCTTGTTGATTATTGTGAAATATCCTGTGAAATCAATTACTGTTCTTTCATGTTGAATTTGGTTTGTCACTACCAGATCCAAGGATTGAAATCATGACCACGAGATGATACTAACACATGTATAACCAACTACTATATCTACTACGCCACCATCCCAAAGAACTTAGTGGATCAGCCAATCTATGGACACCTGAGGATGACCAGAGGGTACTTGGTCGAAACGTTGTGTCTATTATAACACCTATATCAACCAAGATGAAAACAAAAGATTGAAATAATTCCAAGATTATTGAAAATTACTCGTCTCAGAAATAAATACAAATAATAAAGTGTAAACCCAAAATTTTTACATTCCATAAATCTTTTAGATATTTTATAAAAATTATTTCTTTTGTTTTTAGTCCATTTAATATGTCATCTCTTGGTGCTGTTTTTCTCTTCTGAGCACATTTTCCTTTATGTTTTATACTGATAGATCCTGTTTGATGATATGACTGACAGTTGAAAGAGTGGTAGCAGCTGTTAGGGTCCCAGCTATGAGCAGATTAACCCCAAACTGGGACCAAAATACAATGAAAGTATAAAAATACACTTTTATAGAAATATATACATAAAAATAAACATTTATAGAAAAATATACATTTTTGAAGGAAAAATTATTCTCAGCAAAACATTTTTGAATACAAAACTAGAAGACATTTTCAGTTTTCTAAAATAAAAAAGAATAAAAACAAAAAATTTTCATTAAAATCTGACTAAATCAACTTTCTCACTATAACCAAACATTTAAAAAAAAACCCACTTAAACACCACCATTAAATAACCCATGGAGTTTGATATGCCATTAAAACTCAAATTCTACAAATTATAAGTGAATTAAATTTTATTTTAAGCTAATATTCAATCAGTAGGAATATTGGAAAATCATGAACTTTCATGCCTACAAAAAACAAAGTGTCAAAAAGATGTTTTTTCCTTAACACCACTACTATTTTAACTATCTCCACTCCTCAGCAACGTTTATTGTTTTAAAAAGTGATGAGTAGAATTTAAATAAAACTTTAAGATATGAACGTGAATTCATACATCTTTTATCTCGTGATAATTTACAACAAAAGTATTAAATATTCTTTACTTATAAGATTGTTTATCTGCAAGAATAATTTTATATTTACAACAATGTTAAAACTAATATCCTTGTTTTAAAACTAATGAAATGCAATATTTATCATTTAATAATTTATAAAGAAATGTCATATTTGTTTTGTAAATTTATAAACATTTACAATTTGAAGAAAAATTCAATGAGAAAAATTCATGGAAAAAATTAAAGCATTTGTCTATACTTCTGAGATAAAGTAGTATTTAAATTATTTACACTGTTTAAACTGTTGTCCTCATCTTAATTGCCATGTTTAAAATGTTTTGGCTAAAACATCAACAACATAGCGATAAAGATGAGGACAACAGTCTGAATAGTGTAAATGATTTAACAGATTCAACGAAAAATTTAAAGTAAAAATTTCAATGTTTAAAGTAGCCCTAAAAGTGTCAGATACCATGATGGTCTATATCCTGAGGGCACATGGCACATAAAGAATAAATTATAAAAATATGTGAACCAACTATAAAGAAAATCTTTATTATTTACCATTTTATAAAGTTTGAATCAATTGGCAATTAGCTAATGTTTTGCTGTGATATAGAAACAATTCTAATGCAATGCAATATTTATCATTGAACAAAATTATTAAAATATGTGAACCAACTATAAGGAAATCTTTATTATTTACCATTTTATAAAGTTTGAATCAATTGGCAATTAGCTAATGTTTTGCTGTGATATAGAAACAATTCTAATGCAATGCAATATTTATCATTGAACAAAATTATTAAAATATGTGAACCAACTATAATGAAAATCCTTATTATTTACCATTTTATAAAGTTTGAATCAATTGGCAATTAGCTAATGTTTTGCTGTGATATAGAAACAATTCTAATGCAATGCAATATTTATCATTGAACAAAATTATTAAAATATGTGAACCAACTATAATGAAAATCCTTATTATTTACCATTTTATAAAGTTTGAATCAATTGGCAATTAGCTAATGTTTTGCTAACTGTGATGAAACAATTCCAATGCAATACCAATATTTATCATTGAACAAAATTATTAAAATATGTGAACCAACCTATAGAAATCCTTATTATTTACCATTTTTATAAGTTTGAATCAATTGGCAATTAACTAATGTTTTGCTGTGATATAGAAACAATTCTAATGCAATGCAATATTTATCATTGAACAAAATTATTAAAATATGTGAACCAACTATAAAGTCATATTATTTACCATTTTATAAAGTTTGAATCAATTGGCAATTAGCTAATGTTTTGCTGTGATATAGAAACAATTCTAATGCAATGCAATATTTATCATTGAACAAAATTATTAAAATATGTGAACCAACTATAATGAAAATCCTTATTATTTGCAATTTTATAAAGTTTGAATCAATTGGCAATTAGCTAATGTTTTGCTGTGATATGGAAACAATTCTAATGCAATGCAATATGTTATCATTGAACAAAATTATTAAAATATGTGAACCAACCTGAAATCCTTATTATTTACCATTTTATAAAGTTTGAATCAATTGGCAATTAGTAATGTTTTGCTGTGATATAGAAACAATTCTAATGCAATGCAATATTTATCATTGAACAAAATTTCATTAAAATATGTGAACCAACTATAAAAGTGTATTATTTGCCATTTATAAAGTTTGAATCAATTGGCAATTAGCTAATGTTTTGCTGTGATATAGAAACAATTCTAATGCAATACAATATTTTATCATTGAAACAAAATTATTAAAATATGTGAACCAACTATAGTAAAAATCCTTATTATTTGTACCATTTTATAAAAATTTGAATCGGTTAGCAATTAGCTAATGTTTTGCTATGATATAGAAACAATTCTAATACAATGCAATATTTATCCATTGAACAAAATTATTAAAATATGTGAACCAACTATAAGGAAATCCTTATTTACCATTTATAAAGTTTGAATCAATTGGCAATTAGCTAATGTTTTGCTGTGAAAATGTAAAACAATTCTAATGCAATGCAATATTTATCATTGAACAAAATTATTAAAATATGTAGACCAACTATAAGGAAATCCTTATTGTTACCATTTATAAAGTTTAGATCAATTAGCAATTAACTAATGTTTTGCTGTGATATAAAAACAATTCTAATGCAATGCAATATTTATCATTGAACAAAATTATTAAAATATGTGAACCAACTATAATGAAAATCCTTATTATTTACCATTTATGATTTTGAATCAATTGGCAATTAGCTAATGTTTTGCTGTGATGAGAAGCAATTCACTAATGCAATGCAATATTTATCATTGAACAAAATTATTAAAATATGTGAACCAACTATAAGAAATCCTTATTGTACCATTTTTATAAAATTTGAATCAATTGGCAATTAGCTGTTTTGATATAGAAACAATTCTGTTAATGCAATATTTTATCATTGAACAAAATTATTAAAATATGTAGACCAACTATAATGAAAATCCTTATTATTTACCATTTTATAAAGTTTGAATCAATTGGCAATTAGCTAATGTTTTGCTGTGATATAAAACAATTCTAATGCAAAAGTACAATATTTATCATTGAACAAAAATTATTAAAATATGTGAACCAACTATAAGGGAAATCCTTATTATTTACCATTTATAAAAGTTTTGAATCAATTGGCAATTAGCTAATGTTTTGCTGTGATATAGGGAAACAATTCTAATGCAATGCAATATTTATCATTGAACAAAATTATTAAAATATGTGAACCAACTATAAAGAAGTCCTTATTATTTACATTTATAAAGTTTGAATCAATTGGCAATTAGCTAATGTTTTGCTGTGATATGGAAACAATTCTAATGCAATGCAATATTTATCATTAGACAAAATTATTAAAATATGTGAACCAACTATAAGAAATCATAATATTTTCATTTATAAAGGTTTTAATCAATTGGCAATTAGCTAATGTTTTGCTGTGATATAGAAACAATTCTACAATACGTGCAATATTTATCATTGAACAAAATTATTAAAATATAACGAACCAACTATAGAAATCCTTATTACCATTTATAAGTTTTAATCAATTGGCAATTAGCTAATGTTTTGTGATATGAAACAATTCTAATGCAATGCAATATTTATCATTGAACAAAATTATTAAAATATGTGAACCAACTATAATGAAAATCCTTATTATTTACCACCATTTATAAGTTTTAATCAATTGGCAATTAGCTAATGTTTTGCTGTGATATAGAAACAATTCTAATGCAATGCAATATTTATCATTGAACAAAAATTATTAAAATATGTGAACCAACTGTAAGAAATCCTTATTATTTACCATTTATAAAGTTTTTAATCAATTGTATGCAATTAGCTAATGTTTTGCTGTGAAATACAAAACAATTCTAATACAATGCAATATTTATCATTGAACAAAATTATTAGATATGTGAACCAACTATAAGAAATCTGTTATTTACCATTTATAAAGTTTGAATCAATTGGCAATTAGCTAATGTTTTGTAACTGATATAGAAACAATTCTAATGTAATGCAATGTTCTCATTGAACAAAATTATTAAAATATGTGAACCAACTATAATGAAAATCCTTATTATTTACCATTTTTATAAAGTTTTTAATCAATTGGCAATTAGCTAATGTTTTGCTGTGATAACAAAACAATTCTAATGCAATGCAATATTTATCATTGAACAAAATTATTAAAATATGTGAACCAACTATAGGGGAAATCATATTATTTACCATTTTATAAAGTTTTAATCAATTGGCAATTGGCTAATGTTTTGCTGTGATATAGAAGCAATTCACAATACCATTTATTGTTGTCATTGAACAAAATTATTAAAATATGTAGACCAACTGAGGAAATCCTTATTATTTACCATTTATAAGTTTGAATCAATTTAACGGTGCTAATGTTTTGCTGTGATATAGAAACAATTCTATTACACAATGCAATATTTATCGTTGAACAAAATTATTAAAATATATGAACCAACTATAAGGAAATCCTTATTATTTACCATTTTATAAAGTTTGAATCAATTGGCAATTAGCTAATGTTTTGCTGTGAAAATATAGAAACAATTCTAATGCAATGCAATATATTTATCATTGAACAAAATTATTAAAATATGTGAACCAACTATAAGGAAATCCTTATTATTTACCATTTATAAAGTTTGAATCAATTGGCAATTAGCTAATGTTTTGCTGTGATATAGAAACAATTCTAATGCAATGCAATATTTATCATTGAACAAAATTGTTAAAATATATTGAACCAACTATAATGAAAATCCTTATTATTTACCATTTTATAAAGTTTGAATCAATTGGCAATTAGCTAATGTTTTGCTGTGATATAGAAACAATTCTGTTACAGTACAATATTTATCATTGAACAAAAATTATTAAAATATGTGAACCAACTATAATGAAAATCCTTATTATTTACCATTTTATAAAGTTTGAATCAATTGGCAATTAGCTAATATTTTTGTGATACAGAAACAATTCCAATGCAATGCAATATTTATCATTAGACAAAATTATTAAAATATGTGAACCAACTATAATGAAAATCCTTATTATTTACCATTTTATAAAGTTTGAATCAATTGGCAATTAGCTAATGTTTTGCTGTGATATAGAAACAATTCTAATGCAATGCAATATTTTATCATTGAACAAAATTATTAAAATATGTGAACCAACTATAAGGAAATCTTTATATTTACCATTATAAAGTTTGAATCAATTGGCAATTAGCTAATGTTTTGCTGTGATATAGAAACAATTCTAATACGTACAATATTTATCATTGAACAAAATTATTAAAATATATGAACCAACTATAATGAAAATCCTTATTATTTTCATTTTATAAAGTTTGAATCAACTAGCAATTAGCTAATGTTTTGCTGCGAAGTATAAAACAATTCTAATACCATTTAATATTTATCGTTGAACAAAATTATTAAAATATGTGAACCAACTATAATGAAAATCCTTATTATTTACCATTTTATAAAGTTTGAATCAATTGGCAATTAGCTAATGTTTTGCTAACTGTGATATAGAAACAATTCAATGCAATGCAATATTTATCATTGAACGATTATTTAAACATATTGAATAACTATAAGGAAATCTGTATTATTTACCAAATTTTACTAAGTTTGAATCAGTGGCAATTAGCTAATGTTTGTAGTATAGAAACCGTTATTACAGAAATACAATATTTATCATTGAACAAAATTATTAAAATATGTGAACCAACATATAAGGAGAATGTATTATTTACCATTTATAAAGTTTGAATCAATTGTGAATGTATGTTTTGCTGTGATATAGAAACAATTCTAATGCAATGCAATATTTATCACATTGAACAAAATTATTAAAATAATAGACCAACTATAATGAAAATCACTTATTATTTACCATTTTATAAGTTTGAATCAATTGGCAATTAGCTAATGTTTTGCTGTGATATAAAACAATTAATGTATTTAATATTTATCATTGAACAAGAAGGTGTTAAAATATATGAAACCAACTATAGAAATCATACTTATTATTTACCATTTATAAAAGTTTAGAATCAATTGGCAATTAGCTAATGTTTATGATAGAAACAATTTATTAATGCAATATTTAACATCATTGAACAAAATTATTAAAATGGCAAGAACCAACTATAAGGAAATCCTTATTATTTACCATTTTATAAAGTTTGAATCAAAATTGGCAATTAGCTAATGTCTTTGCTGTGATATAGAAACAATTCTAATGCAATGCAATATTTATCATTTGAACAAAATTATTAAAATATGTGAACCAACTATAATGAAAATCATATTGTTACCACCATTTTATAAAAAAGTTTGAATCAATTAGCAATTAGCTAATGTTTTGCTGTGACTATAAAAGAAACAATTTCTAATGCAATGCAATATTTTATCATTAATTAAAATTATTAAATAACGAACCAACTATAAGAAATATATTATTTACCATTTTTAGGTTTGAATGATTGGCAATTACTTCAATGTTTTAACGATATAAAAACAATTCTATTTTAATGCAATATTTGTATTGAACAAAATTATTAAAATATGTGAACCAACTATGAAATGTATTATTTACCATTTATAAAAGTTTGAATCAATGGCAATTAGCTAATGTTTTGCTGTTGTGATATAGAAACTAATTCTAATGCAATGCAATATTTATCATTGAACAAATTATTAAAATATGTGAACCAACCTCGTAGAAATCTATTATTTACCATTTTATAAAGTTTGAATCAATTGGCAATTAGCTAATGTTTCTTATTTGATATAGAAACAATTCTAATGCAATGCAATATTTATCATTGAACAAAATTATTAAAATATGTGAACCAACTATGAGAGAATCATGTGTTACCATTTTATAAAAGTTTGGATCAATTGGCAATTAGCTAATGTTTTGCTGTGATATAGAAACAATTCTAATGCAATGCAATATTTATCATTGAACAAATTATTAAAACATAATGATTAACTATAATGAAAATCCTTATTATTTACCATTTTGCTGGATTTTGAATCAATTGTGAGTATTATTTTTGCTGGCGATAAAGAAACAAAGAATTCCAATACAGTATTTAATATTTATCATTGAACAAATTATTAAAATATGTGCGAACCAACTACGAAATCTTATTTACCATTTTATGGTTTTTGAATCAATTGTGATGGCTAATGTTTGCTGTGATATAGAAACAATTCTAATGCATGCAATATTTATCATTGAACAAGGTATTAAATATGGCGACCAACTGTATAAATCCTTATTATTTGCAATTTCTCAAGAAGTTTGAATCAATTGGCAATTAGCTAATGTTTTTGCTGTGATATAGAAACAATTCTAATGCAATACAATATTTATCATTGAACAAAATTATTAAAATATGCTGAACCAATATAAGAAATCCTTATTATTTTCGTTTATAAGTTTTAATCAGTGATGATGGCTTTAATGTTTTGCTGTGATATAGAAACAATTCTAATGCAATGCAATATTTATCATTGAACAAAATTATTAAAATATATTGAACCAACTATAAGGAAATCTGTATTTACCATTTGTAAGTTTTAAATCAGTTGACGATTTAATGATATTTTGTGATTTTAAACATCAATTCAATACAATGCAATATTTATCATTGAACAATTATTTGAGAGTGCTTTATGAATAAAACTATAATGAAAATCATGATAACATTTGTGGTTTAAATCAGTTGACGTTATAGCTAATGTTTGCTGAAAATGATATAGAAACTTAATTCTAATGCAATGCAATATTTATCATTGAACAAAATTATTAAATATGTGAACCAACTATAAGAAATCCTTATTATTTACCATTTTATAAAGTTTTAATCAATTATGCAATTAGCTAACGAAAAACGTATGATGCTTGGTGATTCTTGTTGGTGCAATCTATTTATCGACAGTTCAAAGTCATCTAAATCAGATAATATAGAAATTATTTATGTTACAATATAAAGTTTGAATCAATTGTAATTATTAATGTTTGCTGTGATATAGAAACAATTCTAATGTAATGCAATATTTATCATTGAACAAAATTATTAAAATATGTAGACAATATAGTGAAAATTGTTTTAATGATGCCCCATTTACTAAATTTAATCAATTGTACGTTAACAGAATATTTTGCGACAAAACAGAATTCTAATGCATTTGTGTTATCATTGAACAAAATTATTAAAATATGTGAACCAACTATAAGGAAATCCTTATTATTTACCATTTATAAAGTTTTAATCAATTGGCAATTAGCTAATGTTTTGCTGTGATATAGAAACAATTCTAATGCAATGCAATATTTATCATTGAACAAAATTATTAAAATATGTAGACAACTATAGAAATCCTTATTATTTACCATTTATAGTTTGAATCAATTGGCAATTAGCTAATGTTTTAACAGCGATATAGAAACAATTCTAGTAAGTACAATGTTGTCGTGAACAAAATTAATAGAAACATGGAGGATAAACACGAAATTAAACACTTATTATTTACCATTTTATAGTTTATCAATTGGCAATTTAAGCGAAAATAATGTTTTACTGTAAGTAATTCTAATGCAATGCAATATTTATCATTGAACAAATTATTAAAATATGTGAACCAGTATATAAGGAAATCCTTATTGTTACCATTTATAAAGTTTTGAATCAATTTAGCAATTAGCCTAGTGTTTGCTGTGATATAGAAACAATTCTAATGCAATGCAATATTTATCATTGAACAAGTTGTATTAATGTAATTATTTCTAATGAAAATCTTAATATTTATTTCTAAAGTTAAATCATTCTTTAATTAGCTAATGAAAAAGGTGCTAAAATGATTCAGGTACAATTTAATGGTATCATTAGATGATGTGAATAAGACAATATAGTAAATTAAACATTTATTTATGACTTACTGAAGTTTGAATCAGTTGTCATTAGCTAATGTTTTTGCTGTGATATAGAAACAATTCCAATGCAATGCAATATTTATCCACATTGAACAATTATTAAAATATGTGAACCAACTATAATGAAAATCATATTGTTACCATTTTATAAGTTTGAATCAATTGGCAATTAGCTAATGCTGCTAATGATATAGAAACAATTCCAATACAATGCAATATTTATCACATTGAACAAAATTATTAAAAAAATATGTGAACCAACTATAATGAAAATCCTTATTATTTACCATTTTATAAAGTTTGAATCAATTGGCAATTAGCTAATGTTTTGCTGTGATATAGAAACAATTCTAATGTAATGCAATATTTATCATTGAACAAATTATTAAATATGACAGAACCAACTATAATATGAAAATCCTTATTATTTACCATTTTATAAGTTTGAATCGAGGTGGCAATTAGCTAATGTTTTTGCTGTGATGCTAAAACAATTCTAATGCAATGCAATATTTATCATTGAACAAATTATTAAAATATGTGAACCAACTATAATAAAAATCCTTATTATTTACCATTTTATAAAGTTTGAATCAATTGGCAATTGAAAAGCTAATGTTTTGCTGTGATATGAAACAATTCGAATACAATGCAATATTTATCATTGAACAAAATTATTAAAATATAACGACCAACTATAATGAAAATCCTTATTATTTACCATTTTATAAAGTTTGAATCAATTGTAGTGCTTCATGTTTTGCCATGATATGAAACAATTATTTAATGCAATATTTATCATTGAACAAAATTATTAAAATATAGAACCAACTATAATGAAAATCACTTATTATTTACCATTTATAAAGTTTGAATCAATTAGTGCTAATGTTTTGCTGTGATATAGAAATGCAATTCCATTGCAATGCAATATTTATGTATTGAACAAAATTATTGAAATATGTGAACCAACTATAATGAAAATCCTTATTATTTACCATTTATAAAGTTTGAATCAATTGTAGTGCTTCAATGTTTTGCTGTGATATAGAAACAATTTCTAATGTAATGCAATATTTATCATTGAACAAAATTATTAAAATATAAGACCAACTATAATGAAATATTTATTATTTACCATTTTACTATAAGTTTGAATCGGTGGCAATTAGCTAATGTTTTTAGCAACGATATAGAAACAATTCCAATACAATGCAATATTTATCATTGAACAAACTGATAAAATATGTGAACCAACTATAATGAAAATCTTATTATTTACCATTTATAAAGGTTTTAATCAATTGGCATTAGCTAATATTTTTAGCGATAAACAATTCTAATACAGTAATATTTATCATTAGAACAAAATTATTAAAATAGCAAGACCAACAAAATCCTTATTATTTACCATTTTATAAGAAGTTTGAATCAATTGGCAATTAGCTAATGTTTTTGCTGTGATATAAAACAATTACAATGATACATGCTATCTATTGAACAAAATTATTAAAAATATGAACCAACTATAAAAAATCTTGTCGTGCCATTTTATAAAGTTTGAATCAATTGGCAATTATTAATGTTTTAGCAGCAATGATATAGAAACAATTCTATGCAATGCAATATTTATCATTGAACAAAATTATTATTAAAATATGTGAATAACTATAAGGAAATCCTTATTATTATATTATTTATAAAAGTTTGAATCAATTGGCAATTATTAATGTTTGCTGTGATATAGAAACCATTCTATTTTAATGCAACATTATCATTTGAAACAAAATTAGTAAGTATACGTTATAACTATAAGAAATCCTTATTATTTACCATTTTATAAAGTTTGAATCAATTGGCAATAGCTAATGTTTTGCTGTGATAGAAATAATTATGCAATACAATATTTATCATTAAAGACAAAATTATTAAAATAGCAGACAACTATAATGAAAATGTATTATTTACCATTTATAAGGTTTGAATCGGTGGCAATTAGCTAATGTTTTGCTGTGATAAGAAACAATTCCAATGCAATGCAATATTTATCATTGAACAAAATTATTAAAATATGTGAACCAACTATAATGAAAATCCTTATTATTTACCATTTTATAAAGTTTGAATCAATTGGCAATTAGCTAATGTTTTGCTGTGATATAGAAACAATTCTAATGCAATGCAATATTTATCATTGAACAAAATTATTAAAATATGTGAACCAACTATAAGGAAATCCTTATTATTTACCATTTTATAAAGTTTGAATCAATTGGCCATTAGCTAATGTTTTGCCACCATTCCAATAAATAATATAATAGTGTAAATAAACAATCTAATAAATGAAAATTGTTAATTATTTTTTTATAAATTATCAAGAATAAAAAAGAAACAATAAATATTGCTGAGGACAGTAGGTAGATAAATGATAGTGTTGTCAAGGAAAAACACATTCTTTTGATACTCCATTTTTTTTCTGACAGACCCAAAGTTCCAAGATTGCAAAATTATTGTATCTTATTAATAATTTTCCAGAAAAAGTGGCTTTTAACTTGAAATTGATTAACAGGATATTTTTTACACTATTGTTAACCCAATACAAGATCCAAGAGCCACTTAAGATAGGGGATTATTAAACGAGATTGTTTTAATGGATGCAAGAGAAGGCAGCAGAAGTGCAGATTATGAGGTTGTATTAGACAGATAAGGGATGAATAGGTTAAGACTGAAGTGATTAAGAAAGCATCCTCACGGGAATCTGTTCCACGAAGCAGCTGTTCTTGAGAAGAAGTCGTTCAAATGAAATTTATTCCTTACCAAAGTTCTGAACTGGTAGAACTAAGGAATGTATCTTGTCAGAATATTTTTCATGGAAATAGGGTTATAAATAGCTTATGATGTCTCATCTTTTGAAAGGGGGTTGTTGGGCAGAAAATAATCCCTAACCCTCACAACCAAGTCTTTTTATTTGAATAATCTGAGAATAAGTTGGATAAAATTGAGTAAAAAAATAGTTGAGCCAAACTCTATTTTAAATAAGGGAAAATAAACAGAAATAAAAAGATCAAGAATGACAAGCCTGGGAATGAATTGGCGAAAAGCTTGTCAAGATAAGGGATGAGATGCAAATTGATAACAAAGGTTCAAGCAAGGTTAATTTGAAAAAGAACGGAAAGAAATAGAGTAAAAAAATAGGTATTATGAACAGGTGCACTGGAAATGATAAAAGATGAGAGATAAACGTATCTAAGTGCAAGCCAGGAGTTTATTTTGAACCCAGGGAATAGAAAGACTGTACAATAAAATTTTTAAAAATTGACATGAGATTAGTATAAAGATTAGAAAGAAGAAAAGAAGTCTCAAGGTGAATTCGATAAAGAAATAAGATTCTTTGAATTTTTACTCTGTTGACAATGTCCGCACTAAATGTTTCCTCCTTCCACATCTTTATTTTCACTTTGTCCTCAAATTTAAATAAGTTTTCTTTAGTGATGTTTCTGCTTCTTCTTTTCACAACAGATTATCTTCTTTATGTTACATTATTCTTTTCAAAAGAAGTTACCTTTTCATTTTCTTGTGTTTCATTAAATTTTTCTTTCTTTCTCAAGAGGTGCGCTTCTTTTTATAATCTTAATCTCTCATGAATTTTTCAGTTAATGACTTGCATTTCTGAAGAAGTTTTCTTCTGTATTATGATTTTCATTTCTCATGAAGTTTTTTCTTCTTTTAGGATTTGCATTTATCCAGAAAAATAAATCTTTTTTATGATCTTTATGACTCAAGAGGTTTTCTTTGTTTTATGATCTCTATACACCAGGAAGTTTTCTTTTTATAGTTGATGTTTCTTTTCTCACACATTTTTCATCTTTTTATGATCTATTCTCAACAAGTTTTCTTCTTTTTAGGAACTTTATTTCACATGAAGTTTTCTTCTTTTTTATGATCTTCATTTCTCAAGAAATTTTCTTTTGAAGATCTTTTTTTTCAACAAATATTCTTTTTGATGACTGACATTTCTCCAAAAGTTTTATTTTTAATTATCATTATTTCTTTTTAGGAACTTTATTTCACATGAAGTTTTCTTCTTTTTAGGAACTTTATTTCACATGAAGTTTTCTTCTTTTAGGAACTTTATTTCACATGAAGTTTTCTTCTTTTTTATGATCTTCATTTCTCAAGAAATTTTCTTTTTAAGATCTTTTTTTCAACAAATATTCTTTGTTTTTATGACAGTCATTTCTCCAAAAGTTTTATTTTTAATCATCATTATTTCTTTTCTCAACAAACTCTATTTCTCTTGAAGTTTTCTTCTTTTTTTATGATCTTCCTGATCTTCATATACATCACTACAGAATTAGTTCAACTGTCATGTTGCATAGTCTCTTCCCCTTGCTAGACAAATCCTGATATTTTAAAATCATTTCAGTTTCTTCGGTGTTCTTTCACAAATAATAGCAATTATGATCAGACAACATAATCATGATAGTAAGAAAATCCTTTGGGATGTAGGCTGTGAATTCAGCTTTAATGTGAAAGAGAAAACGAATGAATATTGGCCAGAGACATTGTTAAAAATTGAGTGACACAAGATGTTATGAAATTTCTCTCTGCAGATCAATCATGTTATTAAAGAACTGAGACCTCACCTTATTTTGATAAATAAGAAAAATAGTATGATAATAGTAATTATTATTATTATATCCTCAGTCAGTTAAGTGCTATAAGTGATGCACGCTTGGGCAATCAAGTCTCGAAAGAGACATGCCTGACTGGGCAGAAGATTATCCTGCAGTAGGTTGCCATTGCTTTCTGCGGTAGACTGGTTGCCGATCAAGGCAATAGAACCTAATCTGTCCTATTATTTAACCCTCAACTGGAGGGAGAAGAGATAGATTATATTTCATTATTATATTAAGTATAATTAGTGGGGGATCAGTTTATTACTTCATAACAATAGAAAACCGATCCCCCACTTTATGCCCAGTAGACGTTTTAATTATGATTTCAACTATTATATTCAGTCAGTCAGTTAAGTGCCATACGTGATACACGCTTTGGGCGATCATGTCTATTTCGAGACATGACTGACTGGGCAGAAGATTATCCCGCAGTAGGTTGCCATTGCTTTCTATGGTAGACTGGTTGCCAGACAAGGCTATAGAACCCAATCTATCCTGATATTTAACCCATAACTGGAGGGAAGAGATAGATTAATACCTTTCCCAAGGGTATTTGCGCATAAGTGAATGCAAGGAATTCAACTGGAATTCGAACTCGGCTCGCTGATTTCTCGTTCCGAGCTGATATCCACTGCACCACAACGCAAATCAACATTATATGCTCACTCCTTTTATATTGTGGCAACTATTTCTTTCCATCCTGGATATGACAGTAATCTACAATCTAGCAGCAGGGCCTCTGATTGGGAGATTTGAAGATTCCAGAAGTGTGGAACCACCTCTTCACTGTTGTTGTTTCCAGGTCTACTCTGGTCCAGAGTGGTAGCAAATATTAAGGTCCCTGCTATAGGCAAATAGTGCCCCTCACCTAAAGCAAAAATGAACAGGTCATTCTTACAGCAAAATGACAATCTAAGCAACATTAATTAAGTATAAAAATACATTTTTATAAAAATTACCAGCAAAAAAAAAAATTATCAACAATAGTGAAATTATTAGCAATACATTTAAAGTAATACCAACAATACAATTTACCATCTACAAACTGTATCTCTCAAAGTACCTTTGCCCTGAAAATATAAAATTATGTACAAAATATTCAGATTTTAGCACCAGATAACCCGTTAAACAAAATCAACCAACCAAACCAATCAAAATATTTAGATTTCAGCATGAAATCATCCATAGAGGTTGATGCAATGCTAAACAAAATCAACCAAGCAAACCAATCGAAATATTTAGATTTTCGCACTAAATAACCCAGAGTGGTTGATATGCTGCTAAACAAAATCTACCATCACTATTTTGTTTGCTTATAGAAGATGTTCGGATTGTAGCATTCAGAGAAGCATCTGTGCAAATGATATTCCACGAATTATATTGCAAATGTAAAAACTAATAACCTAAAAGGTAGAACCTTCTTCTTGTTACACCTGTGGAGGTTCATTTCTTGTTACACCTGTGGAGGTTCATTTCTTCTCTGCCTTGGGAAACATAAACTCAAATGTCAGAGAAAAAAGAAAATTGAGTCAGAGTAAATAAATGTATAATATATATTCATTTCAAATTGTCGGTTGTTTATAACCAAGTTTCATTAAAATTCATTAATTTCCATAACATGTTTATATATATATATATATATACAAAGACTTGTAATTTCTATATGTTATTGTTACTAAAGAAACAATGAGAGTGGTGAAATTAGAAATAAAAATTGACATTTTGTGGTTGTCATTAGTGTCAGCTCTCTCTCAGCATGTCATCAAATGTTGGTCTATGTTTGGTCTGTGTGAATATGGTATATATAGTTTTTAGTTGGCTCGAAATTAAGGTTTTGCTTTTTGAGTGGCTCTGACTGGTCATAATATATTACTAATAAGATTTTGGTTAAAGAGGATGTATAGACTGAGTGAGAGCACAGACAATGTACTTATACAGTCTGCTTCGGATCACCGAGTGGTAAACATTCAGTTTGTGTAGAAAATGTAAGAGACATGATTAGTTCAAGTTCTTGGGGAAAAGCTGTCTCAAAAAAACGTTTCACTAAGACGAACTAAAAATTGTCCCTTTGATAAAACAGACTTTCTTGATCTTTTCTTGAACACTATAATCTTGACCTTTTTAAGTCAAGGGTCAATCTTTATCTATTTTTTTTTTTACATTCATATTCTTCAATTCCTATCCACTCTTCTATCACATCACACACCTCATTTATCATTATGAGTAACCCTTGAGTGGCTCTCATGCATTGAACTGGGTGATTAGTATAAATAAAATTAAATATACCCTGTCTTATCCCAAACTAATATACAGATAGAAAATGGAAACCTTGTTTCCTTGATAGAGGCAAGTACACTGACTATGAGGGACATGATATTGACAGAAAATAAATAAATCAAATGAAAATAGCATGTGAGAGGAGAAATTTTTCTCCAGTGCTGTAAGATGCTACAAAAATAAGATATGAACCTGATAACTTACATTCTTAAATAGCCTCATCAGATCTTGGACTTTTATATGGTTGTCATGCATAGCATCCAATTCATTCACAAATATCAAAACTATCATCAATATAGAACTTTTTCCTTTTAATCATTTCACTTCGAGCAAGGCAATAAAGCCACAAAAATGCAGTGATTTACTTAGTGTTACACAGGATAAAAGAAATGATAGAGAACAGTTTATTAATTTCTTAAAGATCAAACTTAACTAAAAAGCAAGAGTGCCAGAAAAGACTTCCACCAATGAGAAATTGTTAGCATGGAACATGATTTTATCTTGCCATTTCAACTGCAAAATGATGAGACCGTACTATCAATCTAGTACTACACTTAAATTCATAAAGTGTAGATACCAGAGAAAAAAGTTTATCAGAACGATTAACATTAAAATATTTATAGAAAATGTACACGGGAGCTATGTTATGGCAGTGGAAAAGTGACTGAAGATAAGATGCCAGGTCAGGGCCAATAACATTGCAGATTCCTCTTTATATTTTATCAAAAATCTCTAACTATATAGCAGAACCACCAAACCACATATTCCAGAAACATTCAATGCATGGGTGATTGGCAGACTTATAAATATGTGTTATAGTGGAACATCCTGCCATCCCTGAGAATAGAATGCTCTACTTTATAAAAGATGGTAACAAGCAGTACAAAGGGAAAAAGGTCTTAGGTGGTGAAGGCATTCACTATTCGATAGTCAATTTTGATCCAACCCATGGCTTGCCTATATGTGTATTATTGTTAATTGTACCTTAGTACAATAAATCTGTATTTCTTATTCCTGGTGTGGGGTTCCATTATTCAACTGATCATTTTATACTGTATTCCTTTCCGGGATATATCAATATGTAAAATAGCTTCTGGCAAGAAAATCACAACACAGTTAATCAACATTCTTAACAACTGATTCAATATAATTTTTCCACTTCATGTCAATAGTAATCTGTTAACAGATATGTCGTATCACTGAAGTGGCAGTACGATACCAGATGATGTGTGCTGAAGTATCTACAGCAAACATCTGTGCTAATGGATATTTAATACAAACAAAACAAACACAAATAAGACAGAACAACAATAATTAGGAAAAGAGTAGAGGTTATGTTTTTAGACTCGCAGAGAGCACAGTCAGATAATAATCATCAATGACACTCTAAATTCCAGACTGCTATTAATCTTTATATAGCAATCGGTCCACAGACCATTCTATCTTTGAGAGTGCTAGAGGGGTGTCAGCTGCTCTACAAAGACATATCAGTGAATAAATTCTATAAATCTTGAAAAATATAACTTTTCATCAGACGGGTAAGCACTACAAAATCACAAATGAAGATCTGTGGTGATACCGAGCAAAAGTGAGGGACCGGATGTTTGCTCTATAACAAACAGAAAGCAAATGACCAAAACTCGTCGTTGCGCATCCGAGTTCACGCAGACGTTCTGGTTGAAAAATAAAAATTAATCGAATATCAAATTTCCATTTCGCGAGCCTACATGAAATTTATTTACCAGCCAATGGGAAGCCCAGAATCAAATACAAGTGTGAAATCCCAAAACAAGCTGTTTTGATCCAAAAGCACCCAGCAGACAGACAGACAGGCACAGACCAGAAAAGAAGAGTGTAACCAATCCCCTTGACCTAAGTTGAGCGGCTACTATGCTTGCCTCTTTCCTTCTCCCCTGTCTCAAAAGTACTTACTGACCTAAAAAGCAATAACTTCAAAGACATTCCTCATATACCTCCGCTCCCCACATTCCTAAGCCTTTTATCTCTTTCAGCTCATTATTTGCCTTGAACATTCTAACCTCCATTGGACCTTTATTTCAAGCATTACTTTAATTGTAAAACATTATTTGATATGTGTATATATAAATGTTATTTTCAACTCAATTTGCTTTTCTTGATTTTATAATCATTTTATGACTTACAGTGGGCTATCTACCACAAGGCCAAATTCCGTTAACCTGCCACGGTATACAATTACCCTTCACTAGAACGGAATTCCACTACAACGGGAAGATAATAGATAAGATACCCACTATAGATCTTTACCAAATAACAAAAACTACATCATAGAAACAGCAAGAAATGGGTCGCATATCTAATAAAGAGTGAAAATAAATAATATAATCAAACTGCTAAGTTTTCATACCAGCGAAAACAAACTGATATATCCCGAAAAGGAATACAGTGTCAAATGATCAGTAGAAGAATGGAACGACACACCAGGAATGAGAAATACAGATTTATTGCACTAAGGTACAGTTAACAATAATACACACACAGATAAGCCACGGGTTGGAGCAGAATCGACTATTGAATAGTGAATGCCTTCACCTAAGAACTTTCCCACGTTCGTACCGCTTGTTACCGTCTTTTATAAAGTAGAGCATTCTATTCTTGAGGGATGACAGGATGTTCCACTGTTATAGTGGAACAAATAAAAATGATAGAAAGACCTATAACATTTAGTGGAATTGAGATATTTAATTTCCTGAATAAACAGTCAGTCCTCATATATAGCATTGAATGCTGGATAATCTTCTCAAAGATACAGAAGAGACTTAAAGTAAAAGAAATGTGATTCTACAAAAAAGATGCTAAGAATCAGTCAGTTAAGTGCCATATGTGATACACGTTTGGGCAATCATGTCTTGAAAGAGACATGACTGACTGGGCAGAAGATCATCCCGCAGTAGGTTGCCATTGCTTTCTGCAGTAAACTGGTTGCCGACCAAGGCTATAGAACCCAATCTGTCCTGCCATTTGACTCATAGCTGGAGAGAGAAGAGATAGATTATATTACATTATTATATTAAGTATAATTAGTGGGGGATCAGTTTATTACTTCATAACAATATAAAACCGACCCCCCACTTTATGTCCTGTAAATTTTTAATTATGTTTCCATAATTTAATTATATTCAGTCAGTTAAGTGCCATACGTGATACACGTTTGGGCAATCATGTCTTGAAAGCGACATGACTGACTGGGCAGAAGATTATCCCGCAGTAGGTTGCCATTGCTTTCTGTGGTAGAATGGTTGCCGACCAAGGCTATAGTACCCAGTCTGTCCTGTTATTTAACCCATAAATGGAAGGAATAGACAGATTAATACCTTTCCCAAGGGTATTTGTGCATAAGTGAAGGCAATGAATTCAGCTGGAATTCGAACTCGGCTTCCCGAATTCTCGTTCTGAGCAGATATCCACTGGACCACAACGCACATCTGCTAAGAATACTGTGGCTTAAAAATGTGAGCAACAAAGAAGTTTCAGAAAAAAGGTAACAAAAAAACAACTTATCATCAGGAAAATGCAGTTAAAATTTCTAAGGAACATAACAAAGAAAAAATACTTGGAAAATTTGATACTCACAAAACAGATTGAAGGCAAGAGGGACAGAGGAATGCAAAGCAGGACATACTAAGAGCTTGAGCAAATGTGGAGTGAAACATTAAAAGTTTTTAAGAATTACAAAGACAAATTGAGGAATTGGCAAACTGAGTTTGAATTCAAGTTGAGTTCAATACATTCACTAATGTACTAATACCCCTAAAAAAGGTATGAATTCATCTCTTTTCCCCCATTTATGGGTAAATCACAGAACAGACTGGATTCTATAGCCTTGGGTGGTAACCAGTTTAGAAGGAAAAACTATAAATTCAAAACCTCCAAGTATGGGTAAATAGTAAAGAGGTCTTGGCTCTGTAACCATGGTTGACAACCAGTAGGAGAAAGACAACACTGAATTCAAAACCAGAGACAGAGTCTCTAACACAGTGTGACATCATGTTCAGTTTCATTTTGGCAAATCATGTGACAATATCAGTGCCAAGCTGTATTGAACTTTGCTGTGGTGGAGACTTACCTCGCCGAAGCAAGTGAAGGCGGTTTGTCTGCACATGCATTTGTAGACGTCATGGAACTGCGAGGTGAGCTCATGCAAGGCAGTTTTTGGAATGACATGGCGCATGCATCATTGGCGAAAACGAGGCTTTTCAGAAGTGAGAAATTACGGTTTCTTGCTCGAGACCAAAAACACATACAATGTTGTATTTAAAAAAAAAACCCCAAAATACCTCTGCTCAAGCCTGTGACCTGTTAAGGGCATAACTCTTTGGATACAGATTTATGGTCTCTTGAGACCAATGCCACAAAAGATAGGAAATTATGTAGAGATATGATTGTCAACATTCTGAAGAGACACAACAAACAGAAGAAGTACAACATTTACATTATTCGGACTATTGTCCTCATCTTTGTTGCCATTTGTACAACATTTTGGCCGTTGTACACTCTGGCCTTCTTCAGGTGCTAAAAATTTTGAACCAAACCCTTTATTACAATCACAAAAGTGTTACTGGACATTAGGTTTATAAATTCAGTTGTTCTTGTCTTTAAGGCCAGTGGATATAGGCGTTGATTAAATCCTGACTTGACTCTTAAAGTTGTTAGTTCAATACCAGGCTACAGCAGTGTAGTAAGTAACTTGCAAGGTTAGAAGAAGATAACTCATGACTTCCAATCAAGGCTTTACGCAAAGAATGAGGATGATATACCCCAGTGATTGTAATAAAGGGTCCAGTTCAAAATTCCTAGCACCTGACAAAGGCTGGAGCGTACAATAGCCAAAACGTCATACAAATGGCAACAAAGATGAGGACAATAGTCCGAATAATGTAAATACTACCTCATCTCAGAAATATAGACGAATAGAATGATCTATTATTAAACGTCATACAAATGGCAACAAAGATGAGGACAGTAGTCCGAATAATGTAAATACTGTAAATATTACCTCATCTCAGAAATATAGACGAATAGAATGATCTATTATTAAACGTCATACAAATGTCAACAAAGATGAGGACAATTGTCCGAATAACGTAAATACTGTAAATACTGCCTCATCTCAGAAACGTCATACAAATGGCAACAAAGATGAGGACAGTAGTCCGAATAATGTAAATACTGTAAATACTGCCTCATCTCAGAAACGTCGTACAAATGGCAACAAAGATGAGGACAGTAGTCCGAATAATGTAAATACTGTAAATACTGCCTCATCTCAGAAACGTCGTACAAATGGCAACAAAGATGAGGACAGTAGTCCGAATAATGTAAATACTGTAAATACTGCCTCATCTCAGAAACGTCATACAAATGGCAACAAAGATGAGGACAGTAGTCCGAATAATGTAAATACTGTAAATACTTCCTCATCTCAGAAGCGTCATACAAATGGCAACAAAGATGAGGACAGTAGTCCAAATACTGTAAATACTGCCTCATCTCAGAAATGTCATACAAATGGCAACAAAGATGAGGACAATAGTCCGAATAATGTAAATACTGCCTCATCTCAGAAACGTCATACAAATGGCAACAAAGATGAGGACAATAGTCCGAATAATGTAAATACTGTAAATACTGCCTCATCTCAGAAACGTCATACAAATGGCAACAAAGATGAGGACAGTAGTCCGAATAATGTAAATACTGTAAATACTACCTCATCTCAGAAATATAGAGTAATACTAGAAGAAGAACAATTTCCAGAAAAAAAACTGTTTCAATATCAGAACTTTATAAGACAATTTGATCAATGAATGCCAATAGTTTATTGTATGGAAACATCAAATTTTATTGTTATTCTTATCATTTATTACCATTACAATTTAAAAAGAAGCTAATATTCTAAATTAAAAAAAAGTTGTTAACTATATCTTGTTCATCACAAGAATTTATTTCAGGTGTAAATATATTTCTAAAAATAATTCACAAAATAAAATCCTGACTAAGCCTCATAGACAATTTCTCTAAATGGTGATCTAAATATTGATTTTCAAACCTAAAAAGTTTGCATCATTTAATCTCTTTGAGTAAATATATTTCTAAACAATAATTTACACAATTAAAAATAAATCCTGACTAAGCCTGACATATAACTTCTGTAGAATTGTCTGCTGATTTTACAATCTAAAATATTTTCATTTCTTTGAAAAAATATATTTCTAGATAATAATTTACACAATGAATCATAAGTTCACCTTACTCATGTTGTGCTCTGCAGCTCTGTTCTCTTCCATCAGTCATTAACAGAACAGTTTTCTATTATCAACACAAAGATTGGGACTTGTTTCCTGAATCCCTTCACAATGCCCCTTGGAATTATATTTTTCATCATCCTGTTTTCAAATGTGCTATTGTGATCTCTTCATGGGTTAAAGCCAGCATCAAAGCTTTCATACCAGAACAAAAAAAAAACAAGTGAAACAACAGCCGTCTCCTTGGTTTTTACCTGGCTGCTCAGTTGCTATAGCCCACAGGAATCACTTTTTCTGGTTATACCAGAAGTTCCCAACCTGTGGGTCACGACCCCCTGGGGTAGCGAAGCCTTGGCATGGGAGTTGCAACACCTTGGCTGGGGAACGTATAGTCTTCTTAGAAGTAGCTTGAGATAAAATTAATTGTATTTCATCAATTACATTTTTCAAGCTCTTACATTTTTTTTGTTTAAATGCAAAATGATTGTTATGACAAACTTTTTGAAGATTGTTATTTCTAAGCCTTAAAAAAAATTAACGCATATATTATCCTTATATCTGTCTTGTGTGTCTTACTCTTCTATATACCTTTTTTTTCAGCACAATCCAACTTTGGCAAGTGAGAACTGAAGTATTCCCTTGCCAAATCTCTTTAAAAGACGTCTTAAAATTTCTCCAATCTTAAAGAAATCACAAATGAATGCGCTCCAAATAGTTATATCTTTGAATTTTATGGTGTTCATTTTTGTAATTATTTAATTGAATTAAAAGAAACCAAATAAATGTTGTATAAAAAATATTTACAAAATTTTCTTTCAGCTGCAAAAATGAAAATGGCTAAAAAAAGTGTTTCATTTTCATTACAATAAATAATTACAGAATTTTGAAATATCTTTTTAGATGTTTCTTTCCCTTTTCAGCACAGAAAATAAAAATAAAAGTAAACCCTAAATAGGGGGTTGCATGAATTTCAAACTTTCAGGTATAGGGTTGCGAGTGCCGAAAGGTTGGGAACCACTGGGTTATACTAAAGTGACAGATCTTATTGTAACAAGGCTCTTTGTTTTAAATCTCATTGAAGAAATATATTTCTATACAATAATTTTGTAAGTAAAATAAAATCATGACTTAGTTTTACAGATTATTTGACAAGCTCCAAAGGAGAGTCTGTAATGTGATAGGTACTGATCTGGCGACTCGACTGCAGCCACTTCCCCATCGTCGAAATGTGGCCTCCCTTTGTCTGTTCTATAAATACTTTCATGGCTTCTGCTCGGACGAGCTTAAGTCACTGATGCCTCCTCAACAGGTGTTTACTCGTGCAACCAGACTGGCAACTGGGTCCCACCCATTCACAGTCAGGTTAGCCAAATGCAGACGACAATTCTACTCCTGCAGCTTCCTCTCTCGCACTTCCCGCCTGTAGAACTCGCTCCCGTATTCTTGCTTTCCTGACGGCTACAACCTCCAGAAATTTAAATGCAAAGTCAATACTCATCTACTAACCACTGGCCTCTAGCTCTCTCCCCTCCCCTGTATAACCTTCCCTTTCTCCCCACCTATGTATCTGTCATCGTACCTGCTTTCTCAGCTTTCTGTTGTTCCTTTCTAACTAGTTTGTACTCCTCACTCTTTTCTAATTAATCTTTTTACATTTATGTAACCCCCTGCACATCAGTGGCATTTCCGCCTTGCTCGGGGTGAAATGATTAAAAAAAAAAAAAAAAAATTATTTCTTTGGATGATTGCAAAAATGTCTCTTGATTTGCTGAACAAAAGCTTTTCATCTTTAATCCAATTGAAGAAATCTAATTCTATACAATAATTGAGAAAATAAAAGAAAAATAATGACTATGCCATACAAATGTCTTAATTTTTCGACATGATTGTCTAGAATTTATGAGAAATTAAAATCTGATGCACTTTTCACTTTTCTTTTCTGAATAGTTTTAATTGACATCTCAATGATTTCATTCTTCTATAATAAAGCTGAAAAAAATGATGCCACAAAAAAGAATTGATGCTGGTTTGGCTGGTAGTCTGTGGCAATGGAGAGAAAAACTGGTCAGCTGTCCATCTCGACAACAGGCAGCAGAATCTACAAATCTGCTTTTGTTTGTCTTTTGGTATTTCTAATTCTTTTTCCCTCCTGTCATTTTTAATTTTCAATAGTGCAAAAATGTCAAAATATTTCTACCATAAAAATATATATAAATGACAATGGTGGTGTAATCTAAACTTATTTATAAATGGAACTTTGTCTGTGTGTGCGTGTGTCTGTTACCTATAGACTCCGAAACGGCTGAACCGATTTTCTTGAAAATTTACTCAGTTGTACTATAAGCGTCTGTGAGTGTTCTTAGCTAGGTTTTGTGTCAAGGCATCCCCGATAAATATTGAAAACCGATAATCGAAAAAATCGGGTTATAGAAAGAATGGTCCAATTTTAATCAAATTTGATACACTCATAGACAAAGACATAAGAAACGATATTCAGAAGTTTTAAGGTTGCAGTTCTTACAATAGTGCAGGAAATCGATAATATATATATACATATAAAAGGCAAGATGTTTGCATGTGTGTCTGTTTATCTGCCTGTATGTCTGTATTTTTTCAGCCCTTTTATTTTAGTTTTTGCTTCGGGTTTGGCTCTAAGTAGATACAATTGTAGTTCTTAGTCTCAGCCATGATAACATTTACTCAGAGGACTTATTTAGCCTTCAAAATTCAGTTTACAATGAAAAAAACTTATTAGATATCGATACCAGGAAATCAAAATTTGATTTACATCCATTCATTTTTCTTTCAGTTTATGGTTTTGCTTTAACTGGAAACAACTATTACTTTTTTAGTCTTTCGTGCCAATGTCCAAAGAGTCTGAGCTTCAGGACCATGGATTAGTTTTAAAGCTTTTATTACACTCGAGTAATGCCAGGCTATACTGCTAGTAGTTATTAAAGTGAATAATAGAATACACAGACCATGTTCAAATCTCTTCCAATGCCATTGCATTCTCTTTATACTCAATAGAATTATTTTGAAAACCTTTTTGAAATCCTCAAAGTATTTAGAATTGTTGAAGTTATCGCTAAGGTTTTTGGTTGAGATTTACAAACTCTGCGAGTTGTTCGATTTTGCAGACCGATCGATGAAATTTGAAGAAGTTGATTTATTTGGGAAAAATACTTTGAGAAAAATTTACTTCACAGGTTTTATGCACCCTAGTAAAACTAACAGAATGTGTGTTGTGATACAGTGGATATTGACTCAGAACGAGAAATCAGATAAATGAGTTCGAATTCTAGTTGAATTCATTGCATTCACTTATGCGCAAATAACCTTGGGAACTATATTAATCTGATCCTCCCCTCCAGTTATGGGTGAAATAACAGGACAGATTGGGTTTTATAGCCTTGGCTGGCAACCAGTCTACTGCAGAAAGTATTGGCAATCTACTGCGGGATAATCTTCTGCCCAGTCAGTCATGTCTCTTTTGAGACATGATTGCCCAAGCATGTATCACGTATGGCACTTAACTGACTGACTGAATAGTTGGAAACATAATTAAAACTTTTACTGGGCATAAAGTAGGAAATCGGTTTTCTATTGCTAAGAAGTAATAAACTGATCCCCCACTAATTATACTTAATATAATAATGTAATCTAATCTATCTCTTCTCCCTCCAGCAGAACAGATTGTGTTCTATGTCCTTGGTCGACAACCAGTCTACTGCAGAAAGTAATGGCAACCTACTGCAGGATAATCTTCTGCCCAGTCAGTCATGTCTCTTTTGAGACATGATCGTTCAAGCGTGTATCACATATGGCACTTAACTGACTGAGTAAAACTAGCTGTACTTTGTACTCACTCATATTGTAACCGTATTTCCACGCCGGTATATTTTGTTTTTTGGTTTAATACAACGGGGTGAGAGAAATTGATATTCGTCATAGTGTTTTGTTTTATTGTAATCTGCAATGTGAGCTTACGTAAAAAAAGATATTTTTAATGTTACTATATACTTGTAAAATATGGTGAATAGAGAAATTGGATTATAATTGTGAAAAAAAAGGAAAATATAGTTTTACTTCTTTTTTTGTGTTCGAAGCGAATTCTTTTGAGCCAAGTGAAAGCTTGAAAATAAAAGCGTGGTCATAACAAAATGTCAGGATTTCTTTGATGAGGTCAGTTGGGGTTAAATCCTCAAAAATGATTCCTGGGAACAGATTCGAAAATCGAAAAACAGAAGACATTACGTCATGTGAGCTGTTGATATTTAATTCGTCAAGCCATGGCTCCTCGTAAATCATGTGGGTGGAAAATAATCTCATTGGTCAAAACCTTTGAGTCACATAGATCCCCCGAGAGGATTGAGTACAGCTATAAAAATACAAACTCAGTGCGAAAAAAAGAGTTGTTGTTTGGGTAGTTTTTTGAAACTGCAGTTGAAATGTAATGACTAAAGGGGAAAGAGCTCCCAATTGGGGAGCCACGATCCAGGGATTGGTCGCCCACCATAGAACTCATGGCTGAAATTGTAAAAAAACAAGGAAAAGCCTGCTGCTAATTAACTTAAAGAGTTAATGTTGAACAATGCACTGCCGATAAGAACCCCAAAAGAACTTCATTGTTTTAAAAGTTATTTGGAGATTTGAAATTTCTGATTATTCTTAACAAAAAGTTTGCACTGCTATGCAAAGAATTTTTAAGTAAGTTGCTGAAAGAGCTTTTTGAGTGAGAAAGATCAAACAACCCCCACACCGCTGCCGCTCATCGCTCTGTTATTTGGTTGTCTCTGCAAAGTTTGATAAAAGCCGAAGAGACATGTTTTTTCATCTGGAGAATTGACAGCCTGATTATTTAAAAAACAAAATTGAAAGCTCTGATTACCTTTAACGAAACTTCGGAAGAACTTATTTTTATGTGAAGATTGAAAAGCTCTGATATTTTTAATGAAACTTAGAAAGGACTTGTTTTTATTTGAAGATTGAAAGCTCTGATATTTTTACATGAATCTTCTCTCCATTGTAAACTTGAATTTCGACAATTGTATTTTCTGCTTTTGCAATTAGTTTTTTTTTAGAAAGACTTTCTTTCAAAACTCATCCAGGTGTCTTTGAACTTATTCATTTATTTATTTTTTTTTAGTCCCGTAATCATTTTATTTAAACACAAGTGTACATAAGTGTCCGGTCTGGATATGGTAGAAATACGGCTACCGGGTTTGCACAACGTGACTTTCTCAGATCAAAGAACAGCATGGGCAGTGAGTTCGTTGCTGTAATAGACGTCTTGAGTACCAGCTACTGTGACGAGAGCATCACGACTAGCGGCCCGAAAGCATTATCATAACTGGTGCCGTTTCGACATCATCATTGCAGCAGACTCCGTTCCTAAACCAGCAAACCAACCAGCCGGCAGATGAGTGTCACAATATGTTTCAGTCAGTTAAGTGCCATACGTGATACATGCTTGGGCGATCATGTCTTGAAAGAGACATAACTGACTGGGCAGAAGATTATCCCACAGTAGGTTGCCATTGCTTTCTATGGTAGACTGGTTGCCGACCAAGGCTATAGAACCCAATCTGTCCTGCTATTTAATCAATAACTGGAAGGAAGAGACGGATTAATACCTTTCCTAAAGGTATTTGTGCGTAAGTGAATACAATGGATTCAACTGGAATTCGAACTCAACACTTCCCCCAAAAATTTAATTTTGATCAGTATGTATGGCTATTTTAGAACATCAGCTCGGAACGAGAAACCGGGGAGACGAGTTCGAATTCCAGTTGAATCCATTGTATTCACTTACGCGCAAATAACCTTGGGGAAGGTATTAATCCGTCTCTTCCTTCCAGTTATGGGTTAAATAACAGGACAGACTGGGTTCTATAGCCATGGTCGGCAACCAGTCTACCGCAGAAAGCAATGGCAACCTACTGCAGGATAATCTTCTGCCCAGTCAGTCATGTCTCTTTTGAGACATGATCGCCCAAGCATGTATCACATATGTCACTTAACTGACTGACTGATGGATGAATGGACAGACAGACACACTAACAAATGTTACAGAATTTTATATATAGATGCCAGTGAAAAAAAAAAAGCCAGGATTTCATTTCTTCTTTCAGTCAAGAAAATTGGGTTTCTTTAATTGCAGGAGGAAAGCTAATCTAGCTGATACTCAATTCAGATTCCCATGCCAAAATATCATGGATTAGGGCAGTTGGGTAAGACACATCAGTACCTAATATCTAATGAACTTGGGTGCTCTTAAGAACTTATAAAATTAGAGACATTTTTTTTTTCTTTTTTTTTTTAATCATATCACCCCGAGCAAGGTGGTAACACCACTGATGTGCAGGCAACTATGTGAGAGTGAAAAGATTTGGAAAAGAGAAAGCCAGAAACCACATCCTAAACAGGGAACAAGGGATGAGCCTCTTCACGTGTTCAATAGACGTGGGTGGAGTGTGAACCGGACGATAGTTTAGTCTATCTACTCCAATTGAAAAAGAAAAAAGATAAGAGTGAAAAGATTGGGAAAGAGAAAGCCGGAAACCACATCCTAACAGGGAACAAGGGATGAGCCTCTACACCTGTACAATAGATGTGGGTGGAGTGTGAACCGGGCGATAGTTTAGTCTGTCTACTCCAATTGAAAAAGGAAAAAGATAAGAGTGAAAAGATTGGGAAAGAGAAAGCCGGAAACCACATCCTAACAGGGAACAAGGGATGAGCCTCTACACCTGTACAATAGATGTGGGTGGAGTGTGAACCGGGCGATAGTTTAGTCTGTCTACTCCAATTGAAAAAGGAAAAAGATAAGAGTGAAAAGATTGGGAAAGAGAAAGCCGGAAACCACATCCTAACAGGGAACAAGGGATGAGCCTCTACACCTGTACAATAGATGTGGGTGCCCCACCAAAAATATGATATCTAAGATTTAAAATCAATTTTTGAAAATAAAAATATTTTTTTGAAGCTTTTATTTTAGTTTTAATTTCATGCTTATAAATTAAATTTAATATTTTCAATAAGCAAAATATGTTGATATGTTTTAAAATCTAATTTAAATTGAATCGAAGAAGTATTTTTCCTAAAATAACTGATTAATGCCCTTTTTTTTAAATTTCTTTCATCATAGTATAATTGTCTTCATTAAAAAAATTTCCACAAAATAAAATATACTTTTATGAAACTTTATTCAATGAATATGAAGTGATTTAAAGTAAAATTAATCTGAATTGAGACAAACATTATTTATGTTTAAAATATTCCAGAAATGTATTTTTTAACTGGATAGTATCTGTGTTGTTAAATTGGGAAAAACAGAGGTTAAAAAAATTATTTTTATCATAATCTTCTTAAAAAAGAAAATTTTCAAAAATAATTTCATTCATTGGTGAATAAGTCCTAAAAATTTCATTAAAATTCAGCAATTATTTGATTTTTGCAAAAATTTCCAAAACAATGTGTTTTTAATGCCAAAAAAGATACTAAAATTACCGATACTAATCTTTGGCCCACCAGCAGATGCAAGAAAAATAAGATTTTTAACCAAAATTCTGAATATGTTAGAAACCATTAAAACTTAATAAAATAATTTAAAAATACTTAGATCTCTCCTCTTAATAATAGCATAAACATTTTGACAATAAACCTTGTTTTTCTCAAGTTTGGGTCATGAAAAATCATCATGGTAAGATCTTTTTTTTAGTGAAGTTTTGGAGGTACCTATATAAGATATCACACATGGCACTTAACTAACTGATATAAGATAGCTCATATGAATACAAAACATAAAGGCAATCATAAACCTAGGTCATAACTACTGTTTACTGAGTACACAGCTAGGCAATAACTTGAATGAAACAATCAACTAAATGGAATAAGCCTATTTTTGCAAATACACCTCAAGCATCACCGAACAATGAAATCACCATAATTAAAATGCTGTTACTACTTAAATTACCGCTAATTGTAATTAGGTTGAGTATAATCACTTATTTAAGGTGGATCTTGGACAGCTATCTGATTTAAATTATCGTTAATCTTAGATTTTATTTGAAGAAATTCTTCTTCACTGTACTTGGTCCTGGGTATGACGGTAAACTGCATCCGGCAGCAAGGCCTCTGATTGGGAGGATGTAAGGAGCATGGAACCACCTTTTAATTGCTGTTGTTCCCAGGTCCACCCTGACCCGGAGTTGTAGCACCTGTTAGGGTCCCAGCTATGAGCAAATAGTTTGACCCCAAACTGGGGTCAAAACACTATGAAAGTATAAAAATACCCTTTTATAGAAATACATAAAAATAGAGTTTTATAGAAAAATATACATTTTTGAAGGAAAAATATTACCAACAATACATTTTTGAAGAAAAAATTATTACCATAACACATTTTTGAAGGAAAAAATTCTCAGCAAAACATTTTTGAATACAAAACTAGAAGACATTTTCAGTTTTCTAAAACTATAAAGAATAAAAACAAAAAAAATTTTCATTTTAAATCTGACTAAATCAAGCTTCTCATTATAACTGAACTTACAAAAAATATTTTAAAACCCCACCTTTTTGGCATTAAATAACCCATAAAGGTTGATATGCCATTAAACAAAACTGAAACACTTCACTGTACTTATCAGCACTATTCATGTATCTATCGATTCCTTTTAGTTCAGTGTTTTAATTCAAGTTATTGTCTTTCTTGAGTCAAATAAATGGCAATCAAGCCCAATATTTTAATAAGCATAAATTTAATAATGATAATGACAAAAGAGGTTGATCTCAAAAATTAATATATTCATGGTGAATGCAACTATAGTTGTCTCCCGCCATTGAATTCCTCTTCTTGTTTATGTGTTGTGTCCTTTCAGGATCATGGATTTCCCCTATCCCTTGTTGCTTTTAATATTTTTCCACTAGATATCCCTCTCAAACCCCACTCTGCCATCCATCTGCTCAAACCTATCAAGTTGGTCTTGCACTGCTTTCTCGTCTTTCTTTCCTTCTATCCATCCTGTGAGTATTAGATTCTCCAAGCCCTACTTCCTCATTATGAAAAAACCATTCCTTTTGCAACCAAATGCTTATTATTACTTTCTCCTGTCTTTCTTTCAATTCATCCATCCTGTGAGTATTAAATTCTCAAGCCCTCCTTCCTCATTATGTAAAAACCATTTCCTTTGCAACCAAATGTTTATTATTACTTTCTCCTGTCCCTCTTTCAATCTATCCATCCTGTGAGTATTAGATTCCCCAAGCCTGCCTTCCTCATTATGTAAAAACCATTCCTTTTGTAACCAAATGCCTATTACTTTTTCTCTTGTCTCTCTTTCAATCTATCCATCCTGTGAGTATTAGATTCTCCAAGCCCTCCTTCCTCATTATGTAAAAACCATTCCATTTGCAACTAAATGCTTATTATTACTTTCTCCTGTCTTTCTTTCAATCCATCCATCTTGTGAGTATTAAATTCTCAAGCCCTCCTTCCTCATTATGTAAAAACCATTTCTTTTGCAACTAAATGCTTATCATTACTTTCTCCTGTCCCTCTTTCAATCTATCCATCCTGTGAGTATTAAATTCTCCAAGCCCTCCTTCCTCGTTATGTAAAAACCATTCCTTTTGTAACCAAATGCCTATTACTTTTTCTCTTGTCTCTCTTTCAATCCATCCACCCTGTGAGTATTAGATTCTCCAAGCCCTCCTTCCTCATTATGTAAAAACCATTCCTTTTGCAACTAAATGCTTATTATTACTTTCTCCTGTCTTTCTTTCAATCCATCCATCTTGTGAGTATTAAATTCTCAAGCCCTCCTTCCTCATTATGTAAAAACCATTTCCTTTGCAGCCAAATAGTTATCATTACTTTCTCCTGTCCCTCTTTCAATCTATCCATCCTGTGAGTATTAAATTCTCCAAACCCTCCTTCCTCGTTATGTAAAAACCATTCCTTTTGTAAACAAATGCCTATTACTTTTTCTCTTGTCTCTCTTTCAATCCATCCATCCTGTGAGTATTAGATTCTCCAAGCCCTACTTCCTCATTATGTAAAAACCATTCCTTTTGCAACCAAATGCTTATTATTACTTTCCTGTCTCTTTTTCAACATATCCATCCTGTGAGTATTAGATTCTCCAGCCCTCCTTCCTCATTATGTAGAAAATATATCTTTTGCAACAAAATACTTATTATTACTTTCTCCTGTTTTTCTTTAAATCTATCCATCCTGTGAGTATTAAATTCTCAAGCCCTCCTTCCTCATTATGTAAAAACCATTTCTTTTGCAACCAAATGCTTAGTATTACTTTCTCCTTTCATTCTTTTAATCTATTCATCCTGTGAGTATTAGGTTCTCCAGGCAAGAAATTAGTACAAAGTTCAACAGGTAAAAGTTATGAGAAAAGAAAATATCAGAGTAGAATCTAGCTAGTTCAACATTAAAACAGTGGAACCTATTGAATATACTAGCATATAAGCTGACTTCATGTATAGTCCAACGCCAGAAATTCTTACATAAATTTTAGTTTATTAAAAAAAAAATACCTATGCGTAATACAACCAGTCAGCAAAAGTGCATGATTTTTAACCACTTCAAAAAAAGAAATGTGTACAGTGTAACCTCCTATTTTTTTCATAAAAAAAACTGATCAGAAAATCTTGCACTATACTCAAATATATATATATATATATATGGTAGTTGCTAAATCTAGGAACCTCCAACACACTACACCTCCTCGGCCTTACCCTCTCCTCAGATCTCAAATGGAACCACTATATTGAATCCATAGCTAAATCTACTGCTAAGAAGGTTGGTTCACTATGTTGATCCAGGATGTTTTTTCCCCCTGAATCCATCCTGCATATATACAAGTCAACCATCCATCCGTGCATGGAGTACTGCTGCCATTTATGGTCAGGCGCCCCTGCCGTTCTCCTCAGTGTTCTCGACAGGCTCCAAAGGAGAGTCTGTAATGTGATAGGTACTGATCTGGCGGCTCGACTGCAGCCACTTCCCCACCGTCCAAATGTGGCCTCCTTTTGTCTGTTCTATAAATACTTTCATGGCTTCTGCTCGGACAAACTTAAGTCACTGATGCCTCCTCAACAGGTGTTTACTTGTGCAACCAGACTGGCAACTGGGTCCCATCCATCCACAGTCAGGTTAGCCAAATGCAGACGACAATTCTACTCCTGCAGCTTCTTCTCTCACACTTCCCACCTGTGGAACTTGATCCCATATTCTTGCTTTCCTGATGGCTACAACCTCCAGAAATTTAAATGCAAAGTCAATACTCATCTACTAACCACTGAACTCTAGCTCTCTCCCCATCCCCGTATATCCTTCAATTTCTCTCCACCTATGTATCTGTCATTGCACCTGCATTCTCAGCTTTCTATTGCTCCTTTCTAACTAGTTTGTACTCCTCACTCTTTTCTAATTAATCTTTTTACATTTATGTAGCTCCCAGCTCATCAGTGGCATTTCTACCTTGCTTGGGGTGAAATGATTAAAAAAAAAAAATAAATAAATAAAAGCAGTTGAGGGACTTAGAGTGAAAGCTTATCAGAACAATTGCTATTTTTCCTGGAACAACAGAACTGAACATTTTTCCACCATATTTAACAGTGTGATTGTCATGAATACACTCTTACAAGTGCACAGGATCATCTCATCACTAATGTTATGCCTTGGGGTCATGACAAGTTTTGAGTCTTTCAACATCATACTTGTTCACCCAAGAGACCCTACCAAAACAATACTATACCAGCAGATCATCCAATCATCATCAAGTACATATATGAGTTTCAGTTAAGATCCAGAGTAAATTTGAGACCTAATAAACATTTAAGCAAGGAGCTTCATTGACAACTATCTTTAGATTATTGAATAAAAAATTACTGATAATATTCTTCAGTTTAATGTATTTTTAATGAGCTAAAATATAAAAACACCTTTAGTTTTTAGTACATTTTCGAATTTACATAAAAATTATACTGAAAAGTTTTTGCTACTTCTAAAGTATGCCTCGAGCAATAGATGTTTGGGAGCTGCAGATTTTGCTGAAAGACAAACTGAAAAATTAAGTTGACATTAATTTGGGCAGAAAGAATAAATGATGCTTAAAAAAGCATGAAAGAAGCAAGAGAAAGAAACTAAAAAAGAAGAAAACTGAACTGAATTCCATCTTCATTCATTTTCAGCCATTTGCAATTAAATAAGTCTATTTGGAGGGAGAAAAAAATAAAAATGAACTTCCAATCTTTTCCAGAAAATCTCGTAACTTATTAAGAGTTATTTATCATTTCTAATTGGCATAGGATTTTGAAAAACTCCAATTCTGAATGAAGTTGATGAGGTTACAGAGTGCAGATGATCATCACAAAAGTAGGTTCTCTTTCTGGAGGCAATAAAATGAAATTAAAAGATGTAAGAAAATGTGCGTTAAATTTGCCTGTAATACATTTGATATGAACTTGAGGCAGTCATTTAGGCAGAGTAAGAGTCAAAAGCCATCATAAGAAAAAAATAGATAAAAATTGAATGAGATTTGTAAAGCTCTCAAAAACACAGCTTCCCCAACTTAGCGTTAACTTAGCAAGTACCTCATGCAATAAAAAAAAAGTGGAACAAGAAAGTCTTCTTCTTCTTCTATGTGCCCTGTCCCTTCACGATGTAGGCGATCATGGTTTTCCACGTCTCCCTAACCCTTGTGGCTCTTACTATGTTTGCTCCTGTTACTTCTGGCAACCCTCGTTGCAAATATGTTATCCACTGCCTTCCTTTGTCTCTCTTTCCTTCTATCTGGCCAGTCAGTATCAGGTTCTCCAAGCTCTCCTTCCTAATTGCATGTCCCAGGAACTTCAGTTGTCTCTTCCTGATGCTCAGTATTAATTTCCTTTTTGTTGCCATTCTTTCCAACACCTCATCGTTGCTTACATGCTCAGTCCACGATATCCACAGCATCCTTCTGTAGAACCACATTTCTGCTGCTTCCAGTTTTGTCCTCATTTTCAATGATATTGTCTAGCATTCACTGCCGTATTTATGATGTTTAAAATCACAAAAGTAAAATTTTAGGGACACATTGTGAAGAAGGACATCATCAAAAATTTAATACTTACAAGAAGTTCTTAGATTTGATTCATTCATTTTCTATGATTTATCAATACTTTGTAGGTTAGTTAAAGTCAGAAAATATTTTTAGATTGTAAGAATTTGTTTTTTTTTTTAGATTATGCCCACTGATAAGAAATTCTGGTAAGCCTTCAATCAATTGAGTGGTTGATTTGTTTTCTGTGGTTTATCAACCCTCTGTAAATTATTTAAGGTCATAAAATGTTTTTAGATTGTAAGAAATTTTTTAATTTTTTTGGAAAATAGTCATGGTTTAGTGATACAAGTTTTACTAATTAACCCATAGATGGGAGGAGAAAAGGTGGCTTCATATTTTTCCCAATGATAATTGTGCATAAGTGAATATAATGAACTCAATGGGAATTTGAACCTGGCTCTCTGATTAACAAATCCAAAGCAAGATCCATTACACCATCCAGAAATCCAAGCTTACAACATCTGGTATTCCTAAACAGTCATTCATCCAGGTATTGACCAGGTTTGATGTTGCTTAACTTCAGTGATCATACAGGAATAAGTGTTTCAATGCAAAGTGGTCTTAAGCAACAACAGAGGTTGCATTTTATAAAAGCAGCGGTTAGTGAGGCCGAGGCGGTCTAAGGCACTGGTTTAAGGCACCAATCTATTTGGAGGTGTGGGTTTGAATCCAACCACTGGATGTGCATTTTGGTTCAGTGGATATCGACTCGGAACAAGAAATCAGGGAGCCAAGTTCAAATTCCGGTTGAATTCTTTGCATTCACTTACATGCAAATACCCTTGGGAAAGGTATTAATCCATCTCTTCCCTCTAGTTATGGGTTAAATAACAAGACAAATTGGGTTCTACAGCCTTGGCTAGCAACTAGTCTAATGCAGAAAGCAATGGCAACCTACTGCAGGATAATCTTCTGCCCAGTCAGTCACGTTTCTTTCGCCAAAGCATGTATCATGTATGGCACTTAACTGACTGATAGTATAAAAGAGATTGATTTGTATGATGGATCACATTATAAACGAGAAGAATGCCTTGTGTTAGGGATCACATTATAAATAGAGGTTTTATTTTTTACCTATAAAGTCTCTGAATCCATTTTTCTTTTTCTTACTTTTAAAATCACTGATTTTAAGCCATGCCTCTTTCTTTTTTATTTTTTTTTTATTTTTTTTTTGTCTACTCAAAAAAATAAATACGATAAATAATCTTGGAGTTGAAAACATCAGCGACAGACTTCTGCTCCAAATGAAACGCTCTCATCAGTTTAATTGATGACGTCTTACTGTAAGTACGACTGTCAGTTTTAATAAACTGCAAATCTTGCTCTGTCAAGAAACGTCAGTCAGTAAGTAGAAAGACTTAACAAAAAAAAACCACCTTGATTGACGAAGTGTTGGGTGTAGAAAATCACAAAGATACTTATGCATTTCTACTGAGTAGGTTGTCAGAGAGTTTCTCAAAATGAAACATGGACAAGGAATGAACGAACTAGGGTAAAAGAGATGGGAAGATATGCTAGAACTTAGAATCACTCTATTTATTAATTGGATATTGAGTGGAATGTTGACATTCACCACTTCAACAAATAATGTGCCAATAAATCTTCCTAGGCTGCAAATTGCTTATTTGAATGCAAATGGATAATTAATTTCAACCATTATTAATTCATCCTATTTAAATTTCTAACATATATATTGCACAAACTATGAATGAAAACTGACTCTGAAGAAAATGAGGTGAATAAAACAATATTACCTTCACTATCTGTAATTGTCTGTTATTCTGCAAAGTTAAGCAACATTGAGCCTGATCAGTGACTGCTTGGGAATACTATGTGCAGGTGGTGCAATAAATAATGGCATAGAATTGTTCATCTTTTTCTTCTATGTGCCATACGCCTTCATGATGTGGGCAATCATGGCCATTCACATCTTCCTATCCCTAGTTGCTTTTAGCATGCTTCCTCCTGTTACCCCACCCAAACCCCACTCTGACATCCATTGGCTCAAGACCATCAAGTAGGTTATGCATTGCTTTCCCTGTCTCTTTCTGTTGTAGCCTTGTTGGTTATTTTGTGACCTAAAAGGTTACTTATGTGTTTTGGTATCACACGGTTGCGTTGTCTTGGATCTTAATATATTACTTCAGTTACTCATGAATTTGTGGTAACAGTTATTACTATGAGGTAATATTCCAGTATCTTGCTACTACAAGATAGTTATACATGTATCTTGCAAATAGTACTGTATTAAAAAGTTCTTTCTGTTCTGGGGAAACACGCCCATTCCTCAGATAATGGACTCTCTCTCCTATATTAATAAGTGTTAACAGGAAGTTCTTGGGAGTTCTTAGATGTTTATAGGAGTTCTTAAGACTTTCGTTTGAGTTCAGTAGAACTACTAGGCAGTTGATATTAGTTGGCACTAAGCCGAATACTAAGGAGTCGGCTTTCAGTAGAAGATTTCCAAGTTGCTAATATTTTGGGTACGTTAAGTCAATTAGCAAACCGACATAGCATGATTATGACCTTCAATGCGAAAGTTACTTCACAACACTTTCTAAGAAGTCCTCCTGAGTAATCTACTCAACAATTAAATAGTAATATCACACTGTGAACACTGACTCTGCTACTTGGCTGTAACTAATATAACTGCTGCTACTCATAATTTAGTTGATTCACAGTTGATCCACTCAGACATATATCTGCTGCTTAATATAGTTTATTATCATGGTCACATGATCCCAGTGGAATAATCCATTCTTATAGTTTTATTTGTTATCTAGCAATCAGCATTCAACCACGTGTGTTAATGTCAAAACTTCTTTCTACTCTGACACTCTCTTTCTCTTTATCTGACCTGTGAGTATCAGGTTCTTTGAGCCCTCCTTCCTCATTACAAGTCCCAGGAACTTCAGCTGTCTTTTCCTGATGTTTAGTTTCCTTTTCATTGCCATCCTCATCATTGCTCACATGTTTGGTTCATAGTGTCCTCAGCATCCTTCTGTAAAATCACATTTTGTCTGCTTCAAGTCTCTTCATCTTTGAGGAGATTATCCAGCAATCACAGGCATATTGAAGAACAGACATCACATATCAATTCAGTGTTCCCCTTCTTTGTTTCCAGCTAATTTCTCCTAGAGAGCTGAAACCAATTTTCCAATGAATTCATTATATTCCCTCATCTCTCCTCAGCTATTGGTTAATTAATCAGACTTGTATTACTTAACTATTATCATCTCTTCCCTCATAAAAAAATCTTACAATTTAAAAATATTAAACAAACCTTAAAGGGCTGATAAGCTGTAGAAAACGAATCAATCAATTTATGAATCTAGGATATATTTCTTCTATCACATGTACAAATCACAATTACAACACTGATTTTTTTTTAGTATGGTTTGCTAGCAGGGCAAACTAGACTTTGTAACTTTGGGTGTCCTGGGTATGATCAGGAGATTTTATGGAATATGAAACCACCTCTTAATTGCTTCTGTTCTCAGTTCCACCCTGACCAGGGTCAGTACAAGATGTTAGGGTCCCAACTATGGGCAAATAGCTAACCCCAAAAATGGAGTCAGAACACTATGTATGTGTAGGAAGTGTTGGCTATGTTTGCAAAATGTACTTGTATCAAGCATAACCAATCCCAACATATTTAAAAGAATCAGAAGGTTGAACAAAACATAAAAGGGTTTTGTTTGTATTAATAAGTGTGAGTTTATTTAATGAATAGAATGACATCAATTTTTGTTGCTTTCAAGTAACCCATATGTTGGAGAGTTCTGGGGAAAAAGTAGGTGAGACAGAAAGAAAATGCTGGTCTCCTGCTGGCAGCAACCCAAAAACATAAAAACAGATGACAAATAAAAAAAAAAACAAAAAGGGAAAACGGGCTAAAAAAAAATAAAAAGTTAACTAGTTATTCCTTTTTCTTCAGATCTTGAGTGAGGAAAATAAACCAGTTCAACATATTACTAAATATAGATTAGTTTGGTCTGATTAAATTTGTTTATTGGCATATCAACCTCTATGGGTTATTTAAGGCTGAAATCTAAATATTTTGAATTCAGTTGTATGCCTTCAACAACAGATAAAATGTGTTGTTGGTCATTTTGCTATGAGATGTATTGTTGGTAATTCTACTATAAAATATATAATTTGTATATATTAATATATTTTGGTTGTTTTTGTTAATTGGCATCTCAAACTCTATAGGTTATTTAATGCCGAAATCTAAATATTTTGTCCACAATTTTATGCCTTCAACTACAGATATTTTGCACAAAATTTTAATGATACAGTGTAAACACATATTTTATAGATAAATAGCTTGTAGATGATCTGTTGTAGGTGTTATATGTTTTAGTATAAACTTATTTCTTTAAGATAGGGCAGATGTTTCGGCCGTTGTACACTCTGGTCTTCTTCAGGTGCTAGGAATTTTGAACCAAGCTCTTTATTTGTCTATATTTCTGAGATGAGGTATTATTTACGTTGTTCAAACTATTGTCCTCATCTTTTTTGCCATGTTTTCAATGTTTTGGCCGTTACATGCTTCGGACTTCTTCAGGTGCAAGGAATTTTGAACTGAACCCTTTATTTTAATCACTGGGGTATATCATTCTCATTCTATGTGTGATTCAATTTCCAGTAGCTGTGTAGTTACCTCCCTTTAACTAAACTCTCTAAGTTATTTTTATAAGGTGTAATAAGGTACTGAACTCCCAACTCTTTGGGTCAAGTCACTCGAACTAATCAATGCCTATATCTACTGGACCGTGTGTCCTTAGAATATTGGTTAGTTCCAGTGACTTAAACCAAAGAGTTGTGAGTTCAGTACCTGGCTACAGTAGTGGTGAACAAATAACATGGCAATAAAGATAAGGACAATGCAAATAATGTTTTTAATGTTGTTATCGTTGTCATATTTTTGTCTTACATACATAAGTATATTCAGTTTAAATGTGTTTCACTGTAGATTTTTTGTGGCTGTGTAGGTAGTGTAATGGGTAACAACTCAGAATGAGAAACAAGAGAGCTTATTTAAGTATGAATCCATCTCCTCCTACCAGATAAAGTTTAAATAGTAGGATTTTTATCTGAAAAAATCATTGTTATGATCCAAAAATTATACTTTCACTCACAAAAAAATATTTTTACAATCTAAAATATGTTTTAGCTTTAAATAATAAATAAAGGGTTGATAAACCAAAGTCTGTGGCTATATCGTGTTGAATATACCGGTTCCCATCCGATCACCAAAGTTAAGCAACATCGAGCCTGGTCAGTACTAAACTGGGTGACCATTTGGGAATACCAGGTGCTGTAAATGTAAGGACCAAAAATGGTCTACCGGTCCTCCAGGTTTGGGGGTTGGGTACAGGGCTAACAACCCTACCCTGTAAAAAACAGTTTGTTACAGAAACAGCAACAAAAAGTTGCTGCCCTATGCACCATCTGGGTGTGATTGATAAATGATGATGATGATACACCAAAAAATAATAAATCAGTCATGTACTTTTGTAACATTACTAATGTCAAATAAAAACTCTGCTTACATAATTCATAACGGCATAAAAAAAAATATATAATATTAAATACTTTAATATTACTTAAAAATTATTTTATTGAAATTAATAACCCATCCTATACTTATTTGGTTTTCATAACTCAAGGGCTGTATCCCTAAGGCAAACAAGTTACTGCTATATGGTTCGTTTTCACCTTATGACATGGATGCAAAGGTGATGCAAAGTACCATCGATTGCTGTGTGACTAATGCCTCTATTATATTAATTGATTTTTTGAGGTCAGTGGAAAAAAAATTCAGGAACACACACTGCTTCCTCTTTAAAAAAAAAAAGACATAGTATAGGCCGTACGGTTATACCTTTCTATCAGGCAGGAATTATGTTGAGATAGAGTTTTAACATCCAGCACTTTTTTTTTTTTTTAAATCATATCACTCCAAGCAAGGTGGTAATGCTACTGATGTGCCGGGGGCTATGTAAGAGTGAAAAGATTAGAAGAGAGAAAGCCGGAAACCACATCCTAAACAGGGAACAAGGGATGAGCCTCTTAATCTGTTCAATAGACGTGGGTGGAGTGTGAACCGGGTAATAGATAGATCTATCTACTCCAATTGAAGTGCCCTGGGAGATGGCACAGAGGCTCAGATGCTGTTTGCCACAACCCAATCGCAATGGTTCATGACACTGAGCACACTTTCTACCCAACCCACTCAAACTGACGTTCAAGAGTCTAATAAATTAGACAACGTCATGACATCTACCGCTTTAACAGTGGCATTTGGAATCATTGACGACAAATCTGTTACCTCTTCCAGGCAGCAGGACGCAATGATTGCCCAAAGAAACTCCCCTTTTCACCAACAAAAAAAAATATTACCAAACTTAAGAATTGGCTCTTAAAACAGTTTACTAATACAGAGTTCAAAAACGATGGAGTATTCCCATCTATGTCTGGTCCCGCTGCGCACATACATCTTAAAAGAAGGTGCAATACCTAAAGCCAGACACAACCCAATTCCTGTGCCTTTCCATTTCAAGGAACCAGTAAAACTGGCCCTTTGGAAAGACGTAGAAAGAGGCATAATAGCACCAGTACCTACTGGCATGCTCACAGATTGGCACAGCACAATGGTAATCACAGCTAAAAAAAATGGTATATACCCTGCTTTCTCTTCAAAAAGTAGACATAGTATAGGGCGTACAGTTATACCTTTCTATTAGGCGGGCATTACATTGAGACAGAGTTTTCTCACGATTTTGAGCTGCAGTTATCCTGTTCATAGCACTATGTAGAATCCTCAGATAGCAACAGCCACCAATCAACTGTAGCTGTCAGTTTCAACTTCAACTACAGTTGATTACTGGCTGTTGCTATCTAAGGATTCTACAATAACTTCAATATACCTCAGTATACCATAATTACTTAATTCTAATTTTAACCCAAAAAAATCCAGTTCTGATCTAGTAGTCCAAAACTTAGCATTTCATATCCAATAAACAGAAGCTATTTTCTTTGAAATTTCATCCTTTCTCAAAGAGAACTTCTGTTTTTATTTGGATATTTCCAGCAATGCATTTTTTTTTTTGCAATACCATGCAGCCAAAAGCAGGGTGGGGGAAACACACAGACAAACTATAATTCTATTCAATATCATACAATACGAAAATCATTTTTAAATTAAACATTAATATATTTACAGACATCATAAAAAAAACGAAAGAAAAAAAAAGTAAATTATTCTGGAAAAAAAAAAATTAAAAATACAAATATTGAAAACAAAGCATGAAAAACAGTGAAACAAAGAATTTTTTTCCTCTCCCTTACCTACTATTCTAACTAAACAGAACCACAAATCTTCAAAATCAAATTTAAAAAAAAAAATCCAACCTGTTGCTAAAAATTATTGTCTACTCATTTAAATAATGTAAAGTTCTAGTATGTATCTTACTCAGAAAAAATAAAAAAATGTCATGTTTTGACATTAAGCTACATTGTTCTCAGTTTGACCCAAATTTTCAATTCCATTGTTTAACCTAATTCTCACAAACAATTATATTGTTTAGCTCTCTCCAACAACCCCTCCTGATTTTCTGAATAACCATGAATTATCTTAGATTTTCTAAAATAAATCATTTTCCCCAATTATTTTTAAAACATCACCTGAAGAAGAATAATATTATTTTGAAACATGAAAATTTCTGTGTAGCAATATAATGCTTTTATAAACCATGCATGAACAGTGAATTTTAATCTATCTGTTTTTTCACATTTTATAATATGCTTTTATATATATATATATATATATATATATATAATCATCCACAGAACAATCAATTTCACTGTATCACAGCTTATCAGTATGGTTAGACATCCGATTGCTTTTACCCAGTATTGAAACCTGACGAAATTGGCATCAGTCAGAGATTTTAACTCTGAGCTATGGGCACTCGGTAGAAGGAGGCAGACTTTTAGCATGTGATATACCATGTATTCATACAAATATATATATATATACATATATAGTTATGTATCAACTGTACATCAGGGAATTATATATATATATATATATATATGTATGTATGCATTAGATGGATGTCTTAATGTATGTATAAATTTTAAGGAATAAATTTGCTTATTATTAATTTTTTCAATCACTTTCATCGAGAAAATTAAGGTATAGAATAATATTAATTTAAAAAATGTTACAGAAAGTTATGAAATCAAATTAACCAACATATCTTTTATTAATTTATTTGTCTAAATATTATTTTTCAGTAGATACACTGTCTTTTTACAATTAAACAGTATACTTATATATATCTACCAGCCTGAGTATTCAAGAAACCTTGTTAGAAAAATATGCATCCTCTGGCAGAATTTGAACCTGTGACCACTGGACATAGAGGAAGCTGTCAATTGATTTTATGTGTCTAAACCATTCAATCACAAAGGAAGCAGTTAGACTCGAATATTTAAACTGGTAGATATACATAAATATACTGATTAATTAAAAACATAGTATCAACTCAAATACAATACTGTTGCCATATCTGGTCGGGTGCTCCTGCTATCCCCCTAGGGGTCCTTGACAAAATCCAACAGAGAATCTGTCATGTGATCGATCCCAACTTGGTAGCTCAGATACAGTTACTTTCTCAGCAGTGCACTGTAGCTTCCCTGTGTCTCTTCTACAAATACTTTCATGACTTCTGCTCAGACGAACTTAGCTCACTGGTACCCCCCGCCCCACATGAATTTGCTCGAGCCACAAGATTAGCAACTAGGTCCTACTCTTTTACTGTGAAACCAATAAATTGTAAATGCAAATTCTACTCCAGCAGGTTCTTCTCTCGCACTTCCCGCCTGTGGAACTCACTTCAGTTTACATGCTTTCCCGACAGCTACACTCTTAAAGAATTCAAATGTAAAGTCAATAGTCATCTCCTGTCTCACTAACTTGCTTCCTCTCTCTCTCTCATGCTCCTTTCTTTGTCCACTTCACTCTTATCAGTATAGTCATCCCTCTCCTACCCTCTTCCTGACACCCCCTGTAACCTGTCACTCTTTCTCACAGCCTATGTAACCCCCTGCTCAACAGTGGCTATAAAATGCCTTGCTTGGGGTGACACGATTATTAAAAAAATATGTTAACAGATAAAGATTGGAGGTATTGTTTGCTTCCATTAAAAAACATTTTATGCCTTTTCTCTTTTTGAAAACATTCACTGATGTGTATTCATAATATGAAAAGTAAATTCACTCAAAACCTTGTCAAAAGTTTTCTCATTCTCTTTCATTTCCAGTCGATCCTTGCATCATAGCGGTAACCAAACAATTCACAAACAGGACATTTGATCGATGCATTGTCTTTTTAGGTTCAAGCTCTCGTCCAGTTTTTCGTTTTTAAACGTTCTTTTTAAAACCCTTCAGTTGTCATCATGGAGTTTGTCGAGGCAGAAAGCTTTTATTTGAGGAATACGCCCATATTGTTGACAAAACTTGAGAATCTAAAAGTTACTAGATGTGTGAACAATGAAAAGTGGGCAATGCAAGATTGACAAGAATCGATGATGCAATTAGCGGAACAACCTTCAAAACATTTGCATCCACCAACACTTGGCAGTTTATAAAAGAACCTAAATTCAATAAAAAACCTTGGCAACAGGAACAATAACAAAAGATACATCATGAATTGACAATTGGTTATTTTCTGATCTTATTAAAAATAGTAATGGTAAAATGGTATCTGACATGAAACTGTATAAAGCAGAGTTTGAATTCTTCTAGGTAAAAAAAAAAAATGACTTATTGGCTAAAACTAGCAGGAGTTAATATGCATCAACAATGGTAATAAGAACAGTGTAAAAGGTTGTGATGCCTGCAGATCATCACAACAGTTCACCTATGATAAGAACGACTAAAATGTGTAGTCAATAACAATGGCTATGTATAAGAATACTATTTTGTACGTGTAATTTTGCACTGTCTAGCAGTGTGGATTTTGATCCCAATATTTGTTGGGGTTTCCATGGAAACAAGTTGATGTGTCCACCATTATGTCAGTGATCTGTAGTAAAACATAACATGGCCATTTTCAGGCCTTGTCTTATTTCACAATATCTAAAAATTAAAATAAATTAATTTTCCCTATGATAGCAGTTTTAATTAATAAAATATAAAATGGTTGTTTTTTGGCCTTGTTGAATCCAGGTGCAAAGGAATGTGAACTCTACCAAACAATCAGCTTAATGTGTAACCCTATTTTCAGATGGCTGGTATTAATTTTAGGTGATTTTCAAGGTAAGAAGAGATTTCCTTAAAAGTTGGAGAGTACAATTATTTTTGTCAGAAAAAGTAGCCCAAGTGGAAAATACAGATTCAGATTCATGATTGCAGGTTAAATTAGTTTAGTCAAAATATTGTCAAATGGGGTTTGACAATATGCAGCCCTAGGTCCAAATACGGCCTTGAGGATTTCCTGTTTACTGATTACCAGGACAGCTGGATAATAACAGACAGTAAGTTTTCTACCCTTCTATTGGAAGTCAAAATGGTTAAATGATATTACTTACATGCTAAGACATATACAGGGAGAGGGAAATAGAAATCCCATTCCACACATCAACATCCAGGTTTTCATTTCTTTTTAATGAAACTGGGGTAAAAAATGAAATTCAGTGAGTCAGAACCAATAATCAATTGAAGCAGACATGCTAAAATAGCCTGCCATATTGCCAGAGACAGTCACTCCAAATTCAACTAGCTGAAGGTGAATAAACCATTGTCCTATGGAGATAATAGAACACGAATATTATCGTGCTAGTGTACTACCAGCCAACTGATACTTTTTTTGACTTCACTTAACTTTACCTTGCTTGTAATCTTGTATTTATTTGATATATATAAATATGTATAAATGTACACGGTGTCATTGCAGTCTTAAATCTAGTTTTATTATATACCAATCCCTCACATGCCTGGACCAACTTTGTCAAGTGACAACAAGCAATCCTGCTTTGCTTAATCTGTGAACAACAACACAACATGGGTGGAATTGACCAAAGCTCAAAAAGGTTAGCTGGACTCAGCCAGGGATCATGTCATAAATGAGCCACATAAAACTCATCATCCTGATTTTGATGAACAAAATCTGAAAGAGCAACAGAAATGCAGAAGGAACTATATGTGTGCTTTATTGATTAAACAAAGGCATTTGACAAAGTACAGCACAAAGAGTTCATAGAGATGCTCAACAAGCTCAACATTTTTGGAAAGGATGTTAGGATAATCAAGAATATCTATTGACAGCAAACACTGCTTGCATACACATAGGAAGTGAATTCAGCAGGTATACAAAAATAGAAAGGGGCATAAGACAAGGATCTGTTTTTTTACCAGTTCTATTAAATCTATACAGCAAAACAATTCTGAAAGAATTTTTTTTAAAAATCATTTTACCCCAAGCAAGGCATTCCACTGCCACTATTGCACAGCAGGTTACATAGGGGAAAGTGATGAGAAAAAGTGGTTAGATATAGGAAAGGTCAGAAGGAGGGTGATAGACAAATAAGGATACCAAGGATGAGGGCTGGGTAGATGGGAAGAGTGTTTGAGAGAATGGATGCAAGTTAGTGTATTAGGAGGTGTCTATTGACCTTACATTTAAACTCCTGGAGATTGTAGCTGTCAGGGAAGCAATCATGTGGAAGGGAATTCCACAGGCGGAAAGTGCAAGAAAAGAAGCTGTTGGAGTAGAAATTGCGGTTACATTTTATCAGTTTCACTGTAAAAGGGTGAGACCTAGTTGTTAATCTAGTATCTTGTGCAAATTCGTACCTAGGGGACACCAGTGATTTAAGTGCATCGGATCAGAAGCCATGAAAGTATTGATAGAAGAGGCACAGGGAAGCCACGTCATGCCAGTGAGAGAGTAACTGCAGCCAGTCAGCTAAGTCGGTATTGATCACATTACAGATCCTCCATTGTATATTGTCAAGAACCCCAAAAAGAATAGCAGGGGCACCCGACCAGATGTGGCAGCAGTATTCAATACACAGGCAGATGGTAGATTTATATACATGCAAAATAGATTCAGACAGGAAAAACTTTCAGGTCCTGCACAGAGAACCGACTTTCATAGCACCGAATTTAAAACTTGTGCCAGGATTTGTCATTGTTGACCACAATCGCAACAATGTAAAATATGCAGATGACACAGTGATGCTAATGGATACAGTAAGGAAAATGCAGGACCTCCTACAGAAAGTAGCAAGACAAAAAGACTGAGTATAAACTTGAATGTACAGTCATCAGCAAAATGAAGACCCCAAAATGCCAACTACAGGCCAGAGAAACTGAAGTGAAACAAGTAAAGAAATTTAAATATCTGGAAAATATGCTGACAAAGGATGGAAAGTGTGATGTTGAGATTCAAAGACGCATTTCAAAAGCTAAGGCTTACAGCCTATCACGTTGAATACACCGGTTCTCGCTCGATCACCGAAGTTAAGCAACATTGAGCCTGGTCAGTACTTAGATGGGTGACTGCTTGGGAATACCAGGTGTTGTAAGCGTATAGTGACGGATGTGCATTGTGGTGCAGTGGATATCGGCTTGAAAAGAGAAATCGGTGAGCCAAGTTCAAATTCCAGTTGAATACCCTGCATTCACTTCCGTACTGGTACACTTGGGAAAGGTATTAATCTGTCCATTCCCTCCAGTTATGGGTTAAATAACAAGGGTAGGACTTGGGGACCCTGCTCTTAAAAACAAAATCCCAATGAATTGTGAAAAAGAAAAATGTTGTAAAAATAAAATAACCTTACCCAAAATCATTGGTTATGACCTTAAATGATCCCATAAGGATTGATAGGTCGTTAAGCCTCAAAAACAAACAAAATCAAAAGCTAAGCAGAGTACTAAAAGGCAGGAAAATCACGCTAGAAACAAAGAAGAGAGTGCTGGATTGCTATGCGATATCTGTTTTTTCTGTATGGCAGTGAATGTTGGACAATCTCCTCAAGAATGAAGAAGAGGCTAGAGGCAGCAGGAATGTGATTTTACAGAAGGATGCTGATGATACCATGGACTCTGCACATGACTGATGGCAAAGTGTTAAAGATGATGGAAACAAGGGGAAAACTCATACTTAATATAAGGAAGAGACAGATGTAATTTCCGGAACATGTGATGAGGAAGGAGGGCTTGGAAAATTTAATACTCACAAAATGAGTAGTGGAAAATAGAGACTAGGGAAAGCAGCACAAGACCTACTTGATAGGCCTGAACAAATGAAGGGCAGAGAGGGGTTTGGGAAAGATAGCAAGTGAAAGAATGTTGAGAGTGACAAGAGACAGAGCCAAATCCATGATCACCTATGTCCTGAATGGACATGGCCCATAAAAAGAAGAAGAATATTTAAAACTTAAACCAAGTAAATGTCCCTCATTATACATAGAAATATTTGCTAATAAAATGCAAAAGAGTCGTTTTATTTTTTACCTTTTTTTGACCTTCACAATATTTAAAATTTAGAACAAGTAAATGTTCCTCATTATATTTAATTTGGTAATAAAAATGGTTGTTGTTTTTTGTCATGATATTTAAAATAAAAAAAAAAGTGAATGAACCTCATCACATCAGTTTTGGTTAACAAAATGCAAAATGGTTTGGTTTCTTTTCCTTACCTGACTTCACAATATTTACAACTTAAAACAAATTAATATCAATCACTTTTAGTTAATAAAATATAAAATGGTTGTTTTATGGTCTTGTTTTAAATAACGTAAGATTTAAAACTTAAAGCTAATACATATCCTTCATTATATCAGTTCTTGGTAATAAAATGCAACATGGGTGTTTTTTGGTCTTGTCTTAAATAGTTTAAAACTTAAAGCTAGTAAACGTTTTTCATTAAATCTCTTTTTGTTAATAAAATGAAAATTCTTTTTTTTCTTAGTTTTACAATATTTAAAACTTAAAATGAATTAATATTTCTCATCATATCGCTTTTGGTTAATAAATTGTGAAATGTTGGCCTCATTTTATGGCCTTGTTTTAAATAACATAAGATACAAAACTTAAAATGTATGGCCTTGTTTTAAATAACATAATATATAAAAATGTTTTCATTATATCATCTCTTTATATTAAAATGCAAAATGCTTGTTCTTTGGCATTGTTTTAAATAACACAATATTTAGAACATAAAACAACTACAAGTGCTTCATGATATCATCTCTTTATAATAAAATGCAAAATTATTGTTTTTAGCACTTGTCTTATTTCTAAATGTTTAAAACTTAAAGCAGGACCTGCAAAGTCAGTCAAGTGCCATACGTGATACACGCTTTGGGCGATCATGTCTCGAAAAAACATGACTGACTGAGCAGAAGATTATCCTGTAGTAGGTTGCCATTGCTTTCTGTGGTAGACTGGATGCCGGCCAAGGCTATAGAACACAATCTGTCCAACCATTTAACCCATAGCTGGAGGTAGAAGAGATAGATTATATTACATTATTATATTAAGTATAATTAGTGGGGGATGAGTTTATTACATCATAACAATAGAAAACTGATCTCCCACTTTATGCCCAGTAGAAGTTTTAATTATGTTTCCAACTATTATATTCAGTTAGTCAGTTAAGTGCCATACATGATACACACTTTGGGCAATAATGTCTCGAAAAAGACATGACTGACTGGACAGAAGATTATCCTCCAGTAGGTTGCTATTGCTTTCTGCGGTAGACTGGATGCTGGCCAAGGCTAGAGAATCCAATCTGTTCTGCTATTCAACCCATAACTAGAGGGAAGAGATGG
>JBBBDQ010000828.1:75000-105000 GCA_037127315.1 Ascarosepion bandense
GCAAACTGTCATAAAAACCCCTTACGTATATTGTGCAGTTCACCATGCACTACCCAATGTATTTAAGACCCCAGGAAGGTCAAACTCCGTGATAATATAACATTATTTTATTTTTATTTATTTATTTTATATTTTTCCACCTCCCCTTTTATTTTTCTCTGGATGGCAATGTTTATCAAGAAAGTTGGCATTAAATAGACTGCAAACCCACCAAGCCAACAGATTTAATATCATTCAATGTTATATGATCTCCCCATGAACATACCCCTGTTGGTGTTGATTTCTGCAACACAGATTTGCCGTATAACATTCACAAGGTTAAGTTATTATTATTATAATTTTTTTTTAATTATCTCACCCCAAGCAAGGCATTCTACTCCCACTGTTGTGCAGGGGGTGACATAGCGGAAAGTAATGCTTAAGTTATTATTAGGTTTGGTTGTGTATTTTTTACTTTACTGACTCATCGGTTATTAAGTGAATGCATGTATGGAGGAGATGATAATGTAATACTGCATTTATGTGATGTGGAATTTCTTTAAACAAACGTAAAGGACTTACCATAACAATGGCACATTAGTCGTCTCTTCCTGATGCCCAGTATTATCTTCTTTTTTGTCTCTATCCTCTCCAAAACCTCGTCATTGCTCACATGCTCAATCCATGATATCCGCAGCCTCCATCTGAAGAACCACATTTCAGCTGCTTCAAGTTTTTTCTTCATCTTCAAAGATACTGTCCAGCATTCACTGCCATATTGAAGAACCGACATCACATATCAATACAGTTCTCTTTCCTTTGTTTCTAGCAAAATTGTCCTGCTTCTTAATACTTTACTCAACTTCTGGAATGCTTCCTTCGCTATGCCAATTCACCTTCGGATCTCTGTGCCACACTTTATGTTTTCTTCCCAGGTATTTAAATTTTTGTACCCGCTTGATTTTAATGTCCCTCATCTGTATTTGGCATTTTGGGCTGCCCTTTTTTGCCAATGACCATGTATTCGTTTTTTTTTTTGCAGTTTATTTGTAGACCTTTCTTGTCACTTTGTTCAGCTACCTTCTGTAGATGGTCTTGTAGTTTCCTTTCTGTGTCTGCTACAAGCACTGTATCATCTGCGTACCTTATGTTGTTTAAATTGTGGCCTCTGATGACGAATCCTGGCATAACTTCTAGTGTCCTCAGAATAGTCTCACTGTACAAGTTGAATAGATCCGATAAAAAGACACATCCTTGTCTTAATATTATCAATGCAATAAAAAAATAATGTAAATGAAAGAATAAAAAGAAAATAAAATTTACTTACCTCTTCACCAGTAATGGGGGAAAAATCAAGAATCAAAGTCAGCGTTTCACTTGGATCTAAAGATCGGAGAGCATTCTTCACAGTGAATGGGCCCAGGGTGTCTAGAATTGATGAGCTTAGCTGGTTTGACGGTTAAGGCAATATTATTTGATGGAAATAGATTTCAAAGAAATAAATAAAACAGCACTAAAAATACAAGGGTGTTTTTAAATGTATGACAATGAAAAAAACATGTAAACATGTGGATTAAGAAAGTATACTGCTATGACAACTAAAACGACTAATAATAATTTTTTTAAAATATAAGGATCCGGAAATAGAAATTGCATGACTGCGGAATATAAATACAGCTACTAATTCCAATAATAATAGGTGCACCAGTATACATATATACACCTATCCAAGTCCAACAAAGCTCACAACAAATTAAATATATCTAATAGACAGATAGACTGGAATGGCACTATGATAGATAGATAGATAGATAGATATGAACAGACTGAGAAGGATAGCTAGCTAGCCAGATAGATAGATAAATAGATAGATAGATAGATATGAACCGACTGAGAAGGATAGATAGATAGATAGATAGATAGATAGATACAGACTGAGATAGATAGATAGATAGATAGATAGATACAAACAGACTGAGATAGATAGATAGATAGATAGATAGATAGATAGATAGATAGATAGATATGAACAGACTGAGATAGATAGATAGATAGATAGATAGATAGATAGATATGAACAGACTGAGTAGGATAGATAGATAGATATGAACAGATTGAGATAGATAGATAGATAGATAGATATGAGCAGACTGAGAAGTATAGATAGATATGAACAGACTGAGATAGATAGATAGATAGATAGATAGATAGATAGATAGATAGATAGATATGAACAGACTGAGAAGGATAGATAGATATGAACAGATTGAGAAGGATAGATAGATAGATAGATAGATAGATAGATAGATAGATAGACATGAACAGACTGAGAAGGATAGCTAGATAGATAGCTAGATATGAATAGACTGAGAAGGATAGATAGATGGATATAAATAGACTGAGAAGGATAGATAGATAGATAGATAGATAGATAGATAGGAATTAAAATGAATGTGGATGAAAATAATGAGTCGAAAGATAGATAGGAATGAAAAGACCTAGAAATAGATAGATAGATAGATAGACTGAAGTGGTACTAAGTTTGGTATAGATAGGTAGAATGCAACACACACAAATATTAATATTACTCATCTAAATAGAAAAAAAATTATTTCATTTAACAATTATTCTTTACCCTTCCCCTCATATGGGTTAAATAGTAAGGAAAACAGTCCTTTTCAGCCTTAGTTGGCTACCAGTCTAAGAGAAGGGCAACCATGAATTCAGAATCAGTTGGGAGATGGGTCTAGCAACTTTATCGTATAAAACCAGTGTTCTCTGGCCTTCTTAACATGTTTGTCATTTCAGTTCATCTGGCAAATTCAGAAATAAAACTGATAACTGACAGACGCATTCCTGTCACTACAATATTATGATGAGTTGAAGATGAGGAACAAATTTACTAGAAAAAGTCCAAAAAGTTTACTCATTAAAACAACAAAAACACATTGAATAATGACCATATTTCATTTCAGGACAATAGACAGTGTTGAAAGGATCAGTAAAGGCAGTAACTTTAAATAAAGTGATTGAAAAAAGGAATTTGACAATATTTATATACATTGTTCAGACTGTTGTCCTCATCCTCACTGTCATATTCACAATGTTTCAACCATTGTATACTCTGACCTCCTTCAAATGATTGGAATTTTGAAGTGAACCCTTTATTTTAATCAGTCAGTTAAGTTCTATACGTGATACACGCTTGGGCGATCATGTCTCGAAAGAGACATGACTGACTGGGCAGAAGATTATCGTGCAATAGGTTGCCATTGCTTTCTGCAGTAGACTGGTTGCCAACCAAGGCTATAAAACACAATCTGTCCAGCCATTCAACTCATAGCTGGAGGAAGAAGAGAAATAGATTATATTACATTATTATATTAAGTATAATAAGTGGGGATCAGTTTATTACTACATAACAATAAAAAACCGATCCCCCACTTTATGCCCAGTAGAAGCCTTTATCATGATTCCAACTATTATATTCAGTTAGTCAGTTAAGTGCCATACATGATACACGCTTTGGGCAATCATGTTTTGAAAGAGACATGACTGACGGGGCAGAAGATTGTCCCTTAGTAGGTTGCCGTTGCTTTCTGCGGTAAACTGAAAACTATAGAACCCAATCTGTCCTGTTACTTAACCCATAAAATGGAGGAAAGAGATTAATTAATATCTTTCCCAAGGGTATTTGTGCAGAAGTGAATGCAAAGAATTCAACAGGAATTCAAACTTGGTTCCCTGATTTCTCGTTCTGAGCTGATATCCACTGAACCACAACACACATCCAATCACTGAAATAGATTGTTCTTGTTCCATCAGTCATGCTACTTCCAGATGTCTTAGTTATCTTCATTTAACTCAACTCTCTAAATTGTTTTTGTTTACCACTGCTGTTGCCATGGATTGAACTCACAGCTCTTCGTGTCAAGTCACTGGAGCCAACCAACGCTTTTATTCACTGAGCTTGTCCTTGAGGATATTTGTTTGAATAATTCATAGAATAACAACAAATTCTTCTTTGTGGCCATTGGCTGAGATAGAACTCATTACACCCCTCCAGTATTCCCTGTGCATTTGGAACCCTGGCACAGTTTTGTCGCGAAATTCATAATCTTGTCAAATAGCTGAATACTTGATGCTTCGCCAGCGCTACCAAGGGTGTTTTTATTGTGACACCAACACTAGATTGGTTGCCTCCAGGCCACATCCTGTTATTTAACCTATAACTGCAGGGAAGTGACAGATTAATACCTTTCGCAAGGGTAACAGTGCTTAAGTGAATGCAGGGTATTCAACTGGAATTCAAACTCAGCTCACCGATTTCTCTTTCCAAGTCGATATCCACTGCACTACAATGCACATCTGTCACTGAACGCTTATAGCGCCTGGTATTAACAAGTGGTCACCCATCTAAGTACTGACCAGGCTCAATGTTGCTTAACTTTTATCTACTGAGCTATGTGTCCTTGAGAATATTTGTTTGTAATTTATAGAATAACAGTAATGCTTCATCCTAGAACTTCAGGTATCACAAGGAAGGCACAAAAGGAGCACCTCAATGAGGTGTAATAGTTAGCAAGCTTGTCTCATTAGATCTATGTCTGATTTAGTGCAGCTCTCAAAATTATTGCCCTCATCTAAGCTATACTCATAAAAATCATTTAACGGAACTTCAACATGGTGTAATGATTAACAAGCCTGTATTGCTAGATCAATTATAACTGAATAGTGATTTCGATCTTCATTGGGTGCTCCATGCATTTGGCCTTGTGCCACATCTAAGCTATACTCATAAAAATCATTTAACGGAACTTCAACATGGTGTAATGATTAACAAGCCTGTATGGCTAGATCAATTATAACTGAATAGTGAGTTCGATCTTCATTGGGTGCTCCATGCATTTGGCCTTGTGCCACATCTAAGCTATACTCATAAAAATCATTTAACAGAACTTCAACATGGTGTAATGATTAACAAGCCTGTATTGCTAGATCAATTATAACTGAATAGTGAGTTCGATCTTCATTGGGTGCTCCATGCATTTGGCCTTGTGCCACATCTAAGCTATACTCATAAAAATCATTTAACGGAACTTCAACATGGTGTAATGATTAACAAGCCTGTATTGCTAGATCAATTATAACTGAATAGTGAGTTCCATCTTCATTGGGTGCTCCATGCATTTGGCCTTGTGCCACATCTAAGCTATACTCATAAAAATCATTTAACGGACCTTCAACATGGTGTAATGATTAACAAGCCTGTATTGCTAGATCAATTATAACTGAATAGTGAGTTCGATCTTCATTGGGTGCTCTACACTACCACCTTTGTGGCACATCTAAGTTACACTTAGAAAATCATTTAAGGGTACTTTAACATGCCCCAATGTTTAGCAAGCCTGTATCACTAAATGTTGTGGAGTAGTTTTCACACTGATGGTTATAATCATGCTATGTCAGGTGCTAATTGACTAAACGTACCCAAAATGTTAGGAACTTAATAATCTTCCACTGAAAACTGACTCCTTAGTATTCAGCTAACTGCCTACTAATATCAACTGCCTAGTAGTTATACTGGACTCCAATGGAAGTCTAAAGAACTCCCAAGAACTTCCTGTTAACTCTTATTAATATAGGAGGGATAGTCCATTATCTGAGGAATAGGTGTGTTTCACCATAACACTAAAACATTTATGACTGAATAGTGAGTAGGACAAGAGCTTCACACACACAAACAAGCTTGGGCGATCATGTCTCAGACTGGGCAGAAAATTATCCTGCAGTAGGTTGCCATTAATTTTCTGCAATATACTGGTTGCCAGCCAAGGCTATAGAATCCAATTCATTTTTTATTTAACCCATAACTGGAGGGAAGTGATGGATTAATATCTTTCTCAAGGGTATTTGAGCATAAATGAACGCAAGGAATTCAGCTGGAATTCGAACTCAGCTCCTCATGAAGGTATGTAGGATAAATAATGGTTGACCCTAGATCTAAAGAGGTTAAGATCATTGTGATTGGGAAAGCATCCTCCCAGGGGTTTGTTCTACAGTGCAACAGTTCTGGGGAAGAAGCTGTCTTAGTAGAACCTCTTCCTTACCAATGGAATATTAAAGGAATGAGGATGGGTCAGCTCAGTGTATGTTGCATGTCAGGTCTTAGCTGTAAAGGTTTGAATTGATGGAATATATGAATTTTGTTTGCCTGAACATTTGTCATGCAAACAGCAATAGGCTTGAGAACTCTTCAGCCTTCGTCAAGTAGACAATTTGCATAAAAACACTACAATTGTCAATATTCTGATAAAATAACATTTTTCATGTCTTGAATAAAAGAATAACATTTTTTTATCATTAGTTGAAATAAATGAAAAGATAAAAATAAAGTCAACAATTAAATTTTCAAATAATCACTAAAGAATTGTGCAAAAAGTTAATATTTTTTGCATGTTACCCTTCCTGGATTGTTCAGTTTGTGGAACCAGGAATACACAGATTTTATCACCTGTAAGGGGGGGGGGTAAGACAGGAGACAATTTCCAAATGGATACTTGCAGACTAATGTTTACCTTTACCTAATAGCAGACACAGAAACAAAACTACAAGACATCCTACAGAAGGTAGATAAAGAGAGTGACAAGAAAGGACTAAAAATAAACTGCAAGAAAACAGAATGCATGGTCATCAGTAAAAATGGCAGCCTAAAATTTCAAATACAGGTAGGGGATACTAAAATCAAGCAGGTACAAAAATTTAAATACCTGGGAAGTGTTATAAAAGAAAACGGAAAGTGCGACACAGAGATCCGAAGGCGACTTGGTATAGCGAAGGAAGCATTCTGGAAGTTGAGTAAAGTATTAAGTAACAGGACAATTTTGCTAGAAACAAGGAAGAGAGTACTGGATTGCTATCTGTTGTCAGTTCTTCAATATGGCAGTGAATGCTGGACAATATCATCAAAGATGAAGGAAAAACTTGAAGCAACGGAAATGTGGTTCTACAGAAAAATGCTGTGAATATCATGGATTCAGCATGTGAGCAATGATGAGGTCTTAAAAATGATGGAAACGAAAAGGAAATTAAACTGAGCATCAGGAAGGGACAGCTGAAGCTCCTGGGACATGCAATGAGGAAGGAGGGCTTAGAGAATCTGATACTGATAGGCCGGATAGAAAGAATAAGAGACAGGGGAAAGCAACGGATAACATATTTGAAGGACCTGATCATGTGGATGACGGAACAAGGGTTGCATGGTGCAACAGAAGAAGGCATGCTAAGAGCCACCAGGGATAGGGACACATGGAAAGCCATGATAGCCTATGTCCTGAAGGGACAGGGCACATAGAAGAAGAACCATGCTGTCAACAAACATAGTTATGTTGAGTCATTAGCCTGAAAATGAACTACAGATCTGATGATACATCAGTGATATTCAATTATTAAATATTCATCATTATAAATAATAAATTCAATCAATGACAATTTTTGGAAATAATCAGAATGAAAAAATGAAGAACCTTTTTAATTAATAAAAAAAAAAACAGTTTTCTCAAATGTACGAATGACACTATTACAACTTTATGAATTCACTAGTTACAAGCTTCAAACGAATTTACAGAGAAGTAGATAAAGAATTTTGTAATAAAGGAGATATGTTCAAAAAAATCTTTTGAAATTCTGAAGATGTCTTTGCATACCTATGGGCTTAATTAATATAATTAGCTTATGTCTTTGTCATATCGTATTAAGTGATTACTGAAATGAACTTTTTCTTTATATATTTTTTTTGCATTAATTATTCATTTTTGTAAGACTTCTGTAAGAAGTATTTTTTTAATCTGAGACAAGAAAACTGTACTCAGAAAAGACAAAACTCGGCAAAAACCACTTTTATAAAGTTAATTTGTGTTCAAAAAGAATGAATAGAAATGAGAAAGATTCTAAAAGGAAAATGAGACCATAAATAAAGCTATTTTATCTTTGCATGGATGTGCGTCATGGTACAGTGGATATTGACTCAGAACGACAAATCGGGGAGCTGAGTTTGAATTCCAGTTGAATTCGTTGCATTCACTTTCGCGCAAATACTGTTGGGAAAGGTATTAATCCAACTCTTCCCTCCAGTTAGGGGTTAAATAACAAAACAAATTAAGTTCTATAGCCTTGGCTGGCAACCAGTCTACCAGAGAAAGTAATGACAACCTACTGCGGGATCATCATCTGCCCAGTCAGTCATGTCTTGAAAGAGACATGATTGCCCAAGCGTGTATCATGTATCGCATTTAACTTACTGATCTTAACATTCTTTGTCACTGTTTGGTTCATTTCCAATTCTTACTATCAACATGGATTATATAAAAAGATTGTCCTCAAATACTATGCAATAGAATATGTTTTTCTATAGTAATAGCTGTAAGCAATGAATTTCTATAGTAATAATCATAAGCAACAGATTTACATTGTTTTTATTTAAGTTTCTGTTGCTATGGATTCTGTGTCATACTTTTTCTCATCTTGTAGTAGACTTCTTTTTGTATGTGCCATGTCTCTTCAGGATGTAGGCAATCATGGCCCTCCATATCTTTCTATCCCTGGTGGCACTTAGCATATTTCTGATTGATATTGCAATATTCTGGTTCTAGTGATAAAAAATATAATCATAAAAAAGAAAGAGGAGGCAATAATGTTCTCATGGGTTTAACACCTGTTTTAGTGAAATGGAAGAAATTGTCAATACCAAATCTTTTCATATTGTACCCTCGTACTTCTTTAAATAATGACCTGCATTCATATTTATGATTGATATTAGAATATTTTGTTCTTAAACTTAAATGTTTAACAATGCAACAGTGGATTTCCACTGGCATTGTATAATCTTAGAATCTGTAAATAGCTGCTTTCATCATTAAATTATCAATTAAGATTCATCAGAAAATTAAAACAAGAAAGCAGCGGAATTTTAGTCTTTTCATTTGTACCCTCTTACTTCTTTGAATGATGATCTGCATTCAAATTTATGATTGTTATTTCAAATTTTCTTAAAGTTTTTTAACTCAAATATTTTAACAATGCAGTAGGTGAATTTTTGGGACTATTTTATTGTTGTACAACTCATAAAGAGCTGATTCAATTATTAAATTAAGAATTATGATTCCTCAGAAAATTCAAACAGGAAAACAGTGAAATTTTAATATTTTCATTTGTACCCTTTCACTTCTTTGAATAATGACCAGCATTCATACTTGTGATAACTATTACAATATTTTGCTAAAGTTGTTAAGCAAAAATATTAAACAAAAATATTAAACAATTCAATTCAATTATAGTGTTAGAATTTGTAAAAAGCTGCTTCTATCATTAAATTAAGAATTAAGCTTCATCAGAAAATTCAAACAGGAAAACCATGAAATTTTTATAGGTACTGCTAGTAAAAATAATTTAACTCTCTGAATTAAGTACAATGTTTACTGATCTTTTTTGCAAGTTCATGTAAAACTTTTTTTTTAATCATGAAACTATTATTAAACTTCTTCAGTGCCCTGATCAAAAGTCTTGCCAACTATTTGTATATTTGCTCGGAACCTCTTAAAATACAATGGATGATTTAACAGCTGCTTCTCTTGAAAGTTTTTTATATATTTTTTTTCCTCTGTATATCTATTGAGGTGGAGGAGTGTTTTATATTTAGGTGTGAGTTTTTTTCTTTTCTTTTTTCGTTTTCCCATTCAAGTCAGACAACTTGATTAATGTCCTTTTCCTGAACATATATTTTTTCTTTCTCTCGTTATGCTTCTGCCAAAACCCAGAAACATTTTACAATAAATGCGATGTTAAGAGAAACAACAGCTAAAGTATTACTCTTAGTTTTCTGAAGAAAAAAAAAAAGGAAAAAGTACCCACTTGCCCAGAACACTCTGTAGAAGGAAACTGACCAGTGTCCAAATTTATGCTTTTTTTTTTTTTTTAAAACAACACTTTTTCAGACACTGGCAATGTTTTCCTAAATATATGTCAACAATAAAGAAACATTTTTATGTTTCTTCTTCTAAGATGCCAACAATCTTTTGAAATGCTAAATAATTTGGTGAAAACACTGGCCCTTTTTTGTTACTTTAATTATCTCTTTATAAATGCCAACTATCCCTTTAGAATGTAGGTGGTCATCTATCTTCACAGCTCCCATATTTTCTTTTTGAAATCATTTCACCCCAGACTAGTGGACAAAACCACTGAGGTGCAAGGAGTTATTTAGATGACAGAGTAAAAGAAACTGATAAAATGTTACAAAGGAGTAAAAAGTTTGGGTAAATGGATGAAAGAAAAAACAGGAAAGTATAGTGATGATTGAAAGAGAAAAATTTCTCAGAGAGATGAAGGATAGGAAGTTGTAGAGAGCCATGATTTCCCACATCCTGAAAAGGTACAGCATGTAGAAAAAGGCTAATTACATGATAGTTCATAATTATAAAAAAGGAAAGCATAGGAATAATAAAAAGATATACGTTTCTAAGAGCTATGAAGGAAAGGAAGTTGTAGAGAGCCATGATTTCCCACATCCTGAAAAGGTACAGCACGTAGAAAAAGGCTAATTACATGATAGTTCGTAATTATAAAAAAGGAAAGCATAGGAATAATAAAAAGATATACGTTTCTAAGAGCTATGAAGGAAAGGAAGTTGTAGAGAGCCATGATTTCCCACATCCTGAAAAGGTACAGCATGTAGAAAAAGGCTAATTACATGATAGTTCGTAATTATAAAAAAGGAAAGCATAGGAATAATAAAAAGATATACGTTTCTAAGAGCTATGAAGGAAAGGAAGTTGTAGAGAGCCATGATTTCCCACATCCTGAAAAGGTACAGCATGTAGAAAAAGGCTAATTACATGATAGTTCGTAATTATAAAAAAGGAAAGCATAGGAATAATAAAAAGATATACGTTTCTAAGAGCTATGAAGGAAAGGAAGTTGTAGAGAGCCATGATTTCCCACATCCTGAAAAGGTACAGCACGTAGAAAAAGGCTAATTACATGATAGTTCGTAATTATTATAAAAAAGGAAAGTATAGGAATAATAAAAAGATATACGTTTCTAAGAGCTATGAAGGAAAGGAAGTTGTAGAGAGCCATGATTTCCCACATCCTGAAAAGGTACAGCACGTAGAAAAAGGCTAATTACATGATAGTTCGTAATTATTATAAAAAAGGAAAGTATAGGAATAATAAAAAGATATACGTTTCTAAGAGCTATGAAGGGTAAGAAGTTGTCAGTCAGTTAAGTGCCATACGTGATACATGCTTGGGCTATCATGTCTCAAATGAGTCATGACTGACTGGGCAGAAGATTATCCCGCAGTAGGTTGCCATTGCTTTCTGCGGTAGACTGGTTGCCAACCAAGGCTATAGAACCCAATCTGTCCTGTTATTTAACCCATAACTGGAAGGAAGAGACGGATTAATACCTGTCCCAAGGGTATTTGCGTGAAAGTGAATACAATGGATTCAACTGGAATTCAAATTCGGCTCCCCGGCTTCTCGTCCCGAGCCGATATCCACTGTACCACAAGAGAGCCATAATTTCCCATATTCTGAAATGATACAGCTCATACAAGAAGGTTAATTACATGGTAGTTTACAATTATTATAAAATGATATAAAATTTTTATAAAATTATAAAAGTCATGATAAAAATATGAAATTATTATACATTTAAATACACTATAAACAGTGATATGAACGAGAAGTTTAAAATAAATATATATGTATATGTATACAACAACAAAAATCATTAATTTTTGATTCAGTGCAATTGACTTAATATTCTTTTATTTGTGGCGACATTCATCCTGGGCACATTGGTTTTGAATTTGAGTTGTGTTTAATGGCATATCAACCTCTGTGGGTTATTTAATGCCAAAAATGTTGGGTTTGAAGGTATTTTTTAATGCTCGATTATAGTGAGAAGGTTGATTTGTTCAGATTTTGATGAAAAATTTATTTCAAAAATTTTTTTTATTTTAGAAAATTGAAGATGTCTTTTACTTTTGTATTCAAAAATGTATTGCTTGTAATTTTTTTTTCTTCAAAAATGTGTTATGGTAATAATTTTTTCCTTCAGAAAAGTATTGTTGGCAATATTTTCCTTTCAAAATATTTTTCCTTCAAAAATGTATAATTTTCTACAAAAGTCTATTTTTATGTATATATTTCTATAAAAGTCTTCCATAGTGTTTTGACCCCAGTTTGGGGGTTAACTATTTGCCCATAGCTGGGACCCTAAAAGGTGCTACCTCTCTGGGTCAGGGTGGCCCTGGGGACAACAGCAATTAAGAGGTGGTTCCATGCTCCTCACAACCTCCCAATCAGAGGTCTTGCTGCCGGATGCAGTTTACTGTCATACCCAGGACCCATGGCACATTAAACTGACTTCTTTTCTAGAAGAAGTTCTGTGGGAATTTTTGCCTCCTCAAGCAGACCCATCTGCATGTGATGTGAAGATTTTCCCACAAGGTACGCAGATGATAGTGCTGATTGCAAACACGGAAAGAAAACTACAAGACCTCCTACAGAAGGTAGCTGAAGAGAGTGATAAGAAAGGACTACAACGAAACTGCAAGAAAACTGAATGCATGGTCATCAGCAAAAAGAGCAACCCAAACTGCCAAATACAGACAGGGCATACTAGAATCAAGCAGGTACAAAAATTTAAACACCTACAAAGTATTATGGAAAGTGCGACAGAGATCCAAAGGCGAATTGGCATGGCAAAGGACGCGTTCCAGAAGCTGAGTAAAGTATTAAGACACAGGAAAATTTCCCTAGAAACAAAGAAGAGAGTACTAGATTGCTATGTGATGTCAGTTCTTCAATACGGCAGTGAATGCTCAACAATATCATCGAAGATGAGAAAAAAACTTGAAGCAGCAAAAATATGGTTTTACAGAAAGATGCTGCGGATATCATGGACCGAACATGTGAGCAATGATGAGGTCTTGGAAGAATGGCATTGAAAAGAAAACTAATAGCAATTATCACTAAAAGACAACTGAAGTTCCTGGGACATGCAATGAGGAAGGAGGGATTGGAGAACTTGATACTGACAGGCCAGATAGAAGGAAAAAGAAACAGAGGAAGGCAGCAAATAACATATTTGAAGGGCCTGATCAGGTGAATGACAGAACAAGGGTTGCGTGTAGTAAAATGTATTGTACTATTTAAGGCTAGAAAAAATTTTTCTTGTGAAAAGATGACTGATTTGATTTTCAGTGAGCAACAGAATCACTGTCAGTTTGAATTTTGTTTAATGGCATATCAACACCTCTGTGGGTTATTTAATGCAAAAAAAGTAGGGTTTTAATGAGATTTTTTTATTGTGCAGTTTTAGTGAGAAAGTTGATTTAGTCAGATTTTGATGAAAATTTTTTTATTTTATTTTAGAAAACTGAAGATGTCCTCTAGTTTTGTATTCAAAATGTATTACTGGTAATAACTTTTTTCTTTCAGAAACGTATTATGGTAAAAATTTTTCTTTTTCCTTCAAAAATGTATTATGGCAATAATTATTTCTTTCAAAAATGTATATTTTTATATAAAAGTCTATTTTTATACTTTCACAGTGTTTTGACCCCAATGTGGGGTTAACTTTTTACATATAGCTGGGACCCGAATGTGTTACTACTGTGGGTCAGGGTGGACCTGGAAACAACAACAATTAAGAGGTGGTACCATGCTCCACACAACCTCTCAATCAGGGGCCTTGCTGCCGGATGCAGTTTACCAACCCAGGACCTGTGGTGCAGTGGATATTGGCTCGAAACAAGAAATTGGGGAAGCTGAGTTCAAATTCCAGTTGAATTTGTTGCATTCACTTATGCACAAATACCCTTGGGAAAGGTATTAATCTGTCTCTTCTCTCCAGTTATGAGTTAAATAGTAGGACAGATTGGATTCTATAGCCTGAGATGGCAACCAGTCAACTACAGAGAGCAATTGCAACCTACTGCGGGATAATCTTAGCTCAGTCAATCATATCTCTTTCAAGACACGATCGCCCAAAGCATGTATTACGTATGGCACTTAACTGACTGACGAGGATGTGCATTGTGGTGCAGTGGATATTGGCTTGGAACAAGAAATCAAGAGGCCAAGTTCAAATTCCAGCTGAATTCATTACATTCATTTATGCACAAATACCATTGGAAAAGGTATTAATCCATCTCTTCTTTCAGTTATGGGTTAAATAACAAAACATACTTGCTTCTATAGCCTTGGCTGGCAACCAGTCTACTGCGAAAAGCACTAGCAACGTACTGCGGGATCATCACCTGCCCAGTCAATCATGTCTCTAAAGAGACATGCTCACCCAAGTGTGTATCACGTATGGCCTAAAGATGGCTGTGGAAATTAACGTCACAATGCAACTGACTCAGTAAATTACAAAACAACAACCATAACCAGTTTGATCTGCATAATGTCATATGGTGTCATGACTACAGAAAACTGTTAAATCTGAATAGGTACAAAACTAAGGAAATACGAAACAATTAAAGTCCAATAGCCATGGTGTGAATAGACCACAATTAAGTATCATCAACCAAATACTCAACCGACAATAAAAAAAACAAAAAAACAGGGTAAAGTCTATGCATAGCAACCAATATATATATATATATATGCAAGTCAAAACTCAGTAAAGAAACCATAATAAGGCAAAATTTCCCAAAATAAGAATAGTGTTAACAATTAAAAGGGATACAGTCAAGTGATTATAGTGTTCTGACTCCAAGACAATAAAGAACAAAAATATGGGTAATGAGACCCAGAATTACTCTATTTTTATTGCTTAAAAGGAAATCCCTGCATATACATACAGAAGTTACCTTGGATTTAGAGAGGGGGATGTACTTAGCAGACATTCCTGTAGATTGGAACCAACACCTGGAAATAAAGCAGAATTCTGATTTGCATTCTCCCGTTTTTAAGATGCAATTTATTTGCATGCAATTCAAAGATTACCCCCAGTAGCTATAAAAGAATGGAATGTATAAATATTCTCAGAATTAATCCATAGAAAAGACAATATGAATATAGAAATTGATTTGAATAGGAGGTGACTTTTCCAATAAAAACATGTCAGCCAGAATTCAGATAAATCATCACGAGCAGAGACTTGAATTCCAGATTGTCTTGATGGTAAAGAAGAGTTTGAGTTTTGTTTAACGGCATATCAACCTCTGTCAGTTATTTAATGCAAAAAAAGTAGGGTTTTAAAGATATTTTTTAATGTTCGGTTATAGTGAGAAAGTTGATTTAGTCAGATTTTATGAAAATTTTTTTATTTTATTTTAGAAAACTGAAGATGTCCTCTAGTTTTGTATTCAAAAATGTATTGCTGGTAATAAATTTTTTCTTTCAGAAATGTATTATGGCAAAAATTTTTCTTTTTCTTTCAAAAATGTATTATGGCAATATTTTTTTGTCTTTCAAAAATGTATATTTTTCTGTAAAAGTCTGTTTTCATATATATTTTTCCATAAAAGTTTATTTTTATACTTTCATAGTGTTTTGACACCAATGTGGGATTAACGTTTTACTTATAGCTGGGACCCTAGCAAGTGCTACCACTCTGGGTCAGGGTGGACCTGGAAACAAAAACATACCATGTTCTTCACAACCTCTCAATCAGGGGCCTTGCTGCCAGATGCAGTTTACCTCAGACCTGTGGTACAGTAGATATTGGCTCAGATTTTGTTGAAAATTTTTTTTTTATTATTTTAGCCATGCATTAATCAAGTTTGTTAAGTTTTCCTTCCCTTTAAGCAAGTAATTACATTCTTAGCCTTTTATTCTCATTATTTCAACTAACAAGTCCTCAATTAAAAGCTGCCAATTTTGAATGAATGGTATAGATACGTATTTACAGGTTTTAAATCAGAAATTCCGTCAAAGTTAATGCCTCAGCTGACATCATTTCAAGAGATTATGAACCCACACAAAATATAATTGAATGGACAAATCAGAGAGCCTTCCTTGGAAAGATACAATCAGCTTAAAGTAAAACAGTTTAGATTGTTTCTTAACAATGGAAAATAATTTCAAAGATTTTTTTAAAACAATTTCATTTGAAGGAAAGCAAGAAAGGCCATTAGCATGCAAAGGAGTACTTAGCGTGAAAGAAACTGAAAGGACAATAAAAGAGTAAGATTTAAAGAGATAACAATTGACATTGGATTTAAATTTTTTGAAGATCACAGTTAATAGGATAACAGGCAGCTGGTTTGACTTGGTTTATTTTGTTTTACGGCATATTAATCTCAATGGGTTATTTAATGTCAACCATGAATTGAATATGCATTCTTTGTGAGACATCTATTTGAAGCAAGCAAGTGTCATTGACACTTTTGTAAAGAGGGTTTTTGACAAAAATCAAATGAATATATTTACCCTACTCCCCCACTGGAGCGAGATGTGACACAAGGTCTTTTTAATGTGGGGAGCCCAAATGTGTACGAACTGGCGAAGGAACAAAAATCCCCAAGTTCCCGTAACCATTGGTTGTTCTGGCCCCGGTGATGAGCACCAGGCCCGTACTGGGCATCTACTCAGTAATAAGTTTTTTCTCACATGCATTTCTGTCCTTGGACAGAATTACAATTGAGCTGTACTCTGTCTTCAAGGACAGAGACGCAACTGAGAGATGAATTTTGGTCCCTACATAACACAAAAATGTGCCAGGTGAGTATCAAATATACTGCAGGTAATTATTTTTTCAAAACTGTATTGCTGGTATTTTTAATATAAAAATCTATTTTTCATAGTGTTTTGACTCCAGTTTGGTGGCGGGAGTTAACTATTTGCTTATAAATGAGACCCTAACTATGACTACAAAAAAAGAGGAAAAGAGAGTTCCCTGATCAAGCAGAGTGCGTCAAGTGATTTTTATCATAAAACTTTGCCATTAAACTTAGAAATTTCAACATTAGAATCATGCAAATTAGACTTAAATTTAGGAAGTCAAAGTAACAAAGTCAAGAGTTCATCAGAACAATTACTGTAAAAAGCTAAGAGAAAAAAGCAAAGTGAAACTTACAGTATTGAGATGCTTGGCCATGACCAGTAATGTTGCAGATATTTTTTATGGAATTTCTCAAGAATCTCTAGATATAAAGCACAAGCACTAATGTAGTTGCAATACTTGATGTATGGAGGAATGGTAAACTTATAAATGTGCAAGATAGATCTCATTAAAAAAAATTTGTCTTGCATAACATTGTGAACAGATATTCCAACTAACAGACTGTGGAAAATACAGCACCAAAAAATGTGCATATAGCTGCTCTCCTGGGGGGTTAGCATTAGCCATACTGATAGACAACTCAAAAAGTCCTTTAAAATTATTGAGAGCAGTTTCGATTTAGTGACATTAAAATAAAAAATAATTCTATAGAACAGATCTCAACATTAAAATCTTTGGAAAAGGTATGAATCTTTCTTTCTCTTTTTGACTCTCTCGACTATAAATTAAATAGCAAAGTAGACTGAACTCTCTAGCCTTGGGCGTTTGCCAATCTAAGAAAAACACTACTCTGAATTTCATTAGAGAAAGCAACAAGGAACTACTCCACACTCTTTCCCAAAGAAATCCGAGCATTTCACAGATATTCTGGAAATTAAATCTATATGGAGCCATTAGTGGCTTATCTACTGAAGGGACAGGGCATTAAAAAAAAAAAGTAACAATAAGTTTATTATTAGGACATGATTTACAGAATTCAAATAAGAATATATTTACAACATAAAAACATACTGAAATTTATTGCCTAAAAAATGCATTATGAGAAAACGTTATATGATAAATGCATCATTTATTATACATATATTACAATACAGGTTTAACATTAAAACCTGTAACTAAGAAAATTTCAACTTTTTCTAGGTTTTGAATTTTCTGACAAAAGATATTTCTAAATTTAAAGATCAATCATGTTCTTTTGAATTTATGTGTCTATAAAAGTAAGACACCAGAAGAGAGTTTTACAAATGAGAACTGTGAAAGAAAAAACTGTTAGCATAGAATTTATTTATTTCAACTGTAAAATGGTGAGACCTAGCTACCAATCTAGTACTGCACTTTTTTAATAATCATTTCGCCCCAAGCAAGGTATAAATGTCATTGGTGCACCAAGGACACAGTAAGAGAATAAAAATGGTACAGAAGATTTTGAAGAAAAGATAGTAGAGAAGAAGCAAGTTGACAAAAGATGGCAATTGATGTTGCATTTAAACTTTTGAAGAAGTGTAGCTATCAGGGAAGCATGCAAATGGAAGTGAGTTCCAAAAAATGGTAAGTGCAAGAAAAGAAGCTATTAAACTAGAAGAAGTGGTTATTTTCACTCGTTTGATGGTAAAAGGGTAGAACCTTGTTGCCAATCTAGTAGCACAAATAAATACATGGGGTTGAAGTACTAGGAGGAAAAAAAGCTCATCAGAGCAGTTGCCATGAAAATACTTGTAGAAAAGACAGAGGGAAGCCAAATCATGCTGGTGAGAAAGTGACTGAAGGTGGTCTGCCAAGTCAGAATCAATTACAAGGCACAAAAGAATGGAAATCACAGAATTGAGGTTTTGAAGTTATACATTATGAACGTTTTCACATCTTTCAGCTACATTTTGGTGTTTTCCTAGCTATTTTTATAACCATTTCAGTGCGTTTTGGCTCTCAATCTTCTGCAAGTTTTTTCAAGGATAATAATTTTTCAGTTAATCCTAATAATTATTTTGTGAATTTTTTTTCATTACAATAGATCTGCAGAGCCAAGAAGCCTTGCGGTTTCCCGAGGTTGCAAGGGAACTTGCGGCCTCCCCACAATTGCAGGGTCTGCAGAGGCTCTAAGCATGGCCCTGATCAATTATATTACAGATCTTCCTTTGGATTATGTCAAAAACCTCAAGATGAATAGCAGATTTGGCAACAGTATTCAATGCATAGACAAATGGTAGATTTATAAATGTGCAAAATGGATTCTGACAAGAAAAACTTCCTCGCCTGAAACAGCGAACCAACTTTCCTATCAGTAGATGCAGCTATAGATTCAGTGTAGTCATTCCATTTGCAGTCATTTGAATAGGAACATTTTTGCAATAAGAGGTCAAGGAAGTGCAGTGCGTTTCTTTCTTGGTGGCTAGAGTTATCCATTTTGATGATACGCATGAATGTTTCTCTGTGCTGATTAAAATAAAGCAGCTTCATTTTAGAGGTATAAAAATTTACAAGCCATTTCTTACCCCATTCAATCATAGGTTGTAAGTCCTTTTGAAGAGCAGCAGCCAGGTTTACTTTGTCTGCTTTTCTAATTCAAACAGGCATAAATCATGGTGTCATCAGCATAGATGCCAACTTGGGAACTGATAACATGAGGAAGATCATTGATAAAAATCAGAAAGAGCATAGAACCTATGATAGAGCCTTGAAGAATGTCTGAGTTTGTATGAAAGGATCTGAAAGTGTCATGATTTGATAGGAACAATTGGATTATATCAAACAATTGTTCAAAAATACCTTAGCACTGGAGCTTGTACAGAAGGCCAGCATGTTAAACCCTGTCAAATGCTTTCAAGATATCAAGAGCAACAGCTTCAGCTTCTCCGTTCTTATAAAAAGCCTGGTATATATATATATATTCAGTGATTGTTGTATAGCACATCAGCAGTAGACTTGGCAAAGCAGAAGTCATATTGTTTGTCTTTAAGCTGTAAGGTGTGAGATGTCTATTTCAGCATTGATAATAACTTCAAATACCTTGCCAAAAAGAGGTAAGAAGCTAATAAGGCAATAATTAGAGGAGTCAGAAGGCTCCCCAGAGTTCTTAAAAAAAGAAACTACACAAGAGGACTTTCAACAATCAAGAAAGTAGGAAGATGTGAGGCAATAGTTATAGAGTTTAGAGAGGACTGGAGGCAGCTCAGGGGCACATTTCTTTAGGATGATAACTGGAATTCCATCACCTCCACTTGCCTTATGAGAGTCAAGCTTAGAAATTATGTCAGAGACCAGAGATGAGTTATATATATATATATATGAGACGAGTTATATATATATATTTATATATATATATATGAACTCCTTTACCAAATCCCTATATATATATATATATATATATATATATATATATGTGTGTGTGTGTGTGTGTGTGTGTGTATATATATATATATATATTTCTTTAATAACTTTAAATTCATGACTTCCTGTAATGGATAAACTTAATTAAAAATTTTTAAGATATTACATTTAAATCTATTCCTCCCCTTCCTAAATATACCGTTTCAACACCCTGTAACCCTGCCACTAACAGCTCTGTCCTGTTGTACTTTGTGACCATTGTTAACCTAAAAACCTTTCACACTTTACCCCAGGGCCTTCGCCATTTGGAACAAAACAATGTCGCTGACGTGACGTAGAATCTCTATTAGAGATCCTATGTCGAAATATACATCCGACACCTTTGAATTTTAAAATTTTCTCTAATTTATATATATATATATAGTTCATCATCTCACCGCCCACAAACTGTTCTCCGACAGGCAATATGGATTCTGCTTTGCCAGGTCCACGGCCGACCTGCTAACAACCGTAATGGAGTACATGCTACAGGCCCTTGATGAGTCTGATGAGGCTCGCGCAGTTGCTCTGGACATCTCCAAGGCTTTCAACAGGGTTTGGCACTCTGGCCTCCTATGCAAACTAAACGGTAATGGTATTACCGGTCGCCTGCTTGACCTAATCCAATCTTTCTTAAATAACCGCAAAATGAAGGTCGTTCTGAATGGGTGTGCCTCTTCGTCCTACAGCACGAATGCTGGTATCCCACAGGGCTCTATCCTGGGCCCGACGCTCTTCCTTATTTTCATCAACGACCTCCCAGATGAGATCAAGTCCCAAGTAGGCATCTACGCAGATGACACTACAATATACTCCCGCTCCAGTAAGAAACCTGTTGTGGCAAACAGACATAATCTTGCTGCTGACCTTGAGTGGGATCTACACTGGCTTGTCAACTTCAATTCATCTAAGACCAAGCTGTTGTCTGTCAACCATTACAGGCAACCTCACCTGCCTCCCATAAGCATGGACCAAGTGATTCTCCCTGAGAGTAATACACTACACCTGTCCTCAGACCTCAAATGGAACCACTATATTGAATCCATAGCAAAATCTTCTGCTAAGAAGGTTGGGTCACTATGTCGATCCAGGATGTTTTTTCCACCTGAATCCATCCTGCATATATACAAATCAACCATCCATCCGTGCATGGAGTACTGCTGCCATTTATGGTCAGGTGACCCTGCCGTTCTCCTCAGTGTTCTTGACAAGCTCCAAAGGAGAGTCTGTAATGTGATAGGTACTGATCTGGCGGCTCGACTGCAGCCACTTCCCCATCGTCGAAATGTGGCCTCTCTTTGTCTCTTCTATAAATACTTTCATGGCTTCTGCTCGGACGAGCTTAAGTCACTGATGCCTCCTCAACAGGTGTTAACTCGTGCAACCAGACTGGCAACTGGGTCCCACCCATTCACAGTCAGGTTAACCAAATGCAGACAACAATTCTACTCCTGCAGCTTTTTCTCTCACACTTCCTGCCTGTGGAACTCGCTCCCGTAGTCTTGCTTTCCTGACGGCTACAACCTCCAGAAATTTAAATGCAAAGTCAATACTCATCTACTAACCACTGGACTCTAGCTCTCTCCCCACCCCTGTATAACCTTCCCTTTCTCTCCACCTATGTATCTGTCATCTCACCTGCTTTCTATTGTTCCTTTCTAACTAGTTTGTACTCCTCACTCTTTTCTAATTAATCTTGTTACATTTATGTAACCCCCTGCACATCAGTGGCATTTCCGCCTTGCTCGGGGTGAAATGATTAAAAAAAAAAAAAAAAAAATAGTAATATATATATATATATATATATCAGTTGAAACTCAGGAAATTGGGTGTGGGTACTCCAGAAAAGTCAAATGTTGAGTTAAATGAGAATTTGTGAACAAAACACTCAACTATGTTTGCTGTGGATATGAGGGCTTTGAATTGATTAAACAGAGGAGGGATCCAGGGTTTTCTGTTTTCTTGCAGAGCGACCGATAATCTTTGGAACCAAACTTGTGAGATGCTATACAGTGCTTCATTATATCAGCAAAAAACAGCTTAAATTCGTAAAGTTGAAATACTGAAGAAGAAAGCTGAGTAGAACAATTCCCATGAAACATATACAGGGAAGCTATATTAGTCTACAGGTAAGCACTGGTGGTCCATAATCTAGCCCACAAACATCAATTCAACAGGTGACCCATTTTTAAGATGGGATATCATTCACCTCTGCAGAGAATGTAGTTGGCATTATTTTCGGCCCAATCCACAAGATAAACATGGCTTTAGTTGCTTCATGGAAACAAAATCAGTCAGTCAGTTTAGTGCCATATTTGATCCACGCTTGAGCGATCATGTCTCGAAAGAGACATGACTGACTGGGCAGAAGATTATCCCGCAGTAGGTTGCCATTGCTTTCTGCGGTAGACTGGTTGCTGACCAAGGCTATAGAACCCAATCTGTCCTGCTATTTAACTCATAACTGGAAGGAAGAGATGGATTAATACCTTTCTCAAGGGCATTTGCGCATAAGTGAATACAATGGATTCAACTGGAATTCAAACTCGGCTTCCTGGTTTCTCGTTCTGAGCCAATATCCACTGTACCACAACGCACATCCAAACAAAATAGCATCACAAAAAATGCTAAATACATTACAGATATAAAAATATCAAAAATGAAGTTCAAATCCTTATCAGATATTACTTCAACTTTGTTATCAGTGTCAAGTATGGTACAAGATCTTCTGCTCCATCTCTGAATGTATGACATGGGGTTGCCACTCCACTATATCTCAATTTTCATAAGGCATTATTCATATAAGATACAGATTTTATTATAACTATGTACATTAATGGATCATATGCAATATAGGTGATGGTCCTGAGCATGACGGTAAACTGCATCCAACAGCAAGGACTCTGATTGGGAGGTTGTAAGGAACAAAAAACCACCTCTTAATTGCTGTTGTTCCCAGGTCCACCCTGACCCAGAGTGGTAGCACCTGCTAGGGTCCCAGCTATGGGCAAATAGTTAACCCCCAAACTGGAGTCAAAACACTATGAAAGTATAAAAATGCACTTTTATAGAACTAAAGACATAAAAATAGACTTTTATAGAAAAATATACATTTTTGAAGGAAAAATATTACCGACAATAACTTTTGAAGGAAAAAAAATATTCTCAGCAAAACATTTTTGAATACAAAACTAAAAGACATTTTCAGTTTTCTAAAATAAAGAAAAGAATAAAAACAAAAACTTTTCATTAAAATCTGACTAAATCAACCTTCTCTCTATAACTGAACATAAAAAAAATATACCTCAAAACCCTACCTTTTTGACATTAAATAACCCACAAAGGTTGATATGCCATTAAACAAAACTCAAACTCAATATAGGTAAACAATTCAACAATAAAAATTGAAAATATCCAATTTAGAAACATGTCATAATAGATCATTCCATCTTAAATAAATCAGCCAAATTTTGAGGCAATTTCTAATATCACCTTGAAATTTTTCTTATTAAAAAGTCAAATAATTTTAACACATTCAAAATTATGGATAAAACATACTGAATTTTTTATAGTGTTTCTTCATGACTCAGCATGAGCAAAACAAATTCGCGGATTTGAACAAAAAAAGACCATAGAATGACTTAAAAATTCCCAGAGATTTTTCATCCATTAATGCTAATGTGGTGCAGTGGATATTGGTGCAGAACGAGAAATTGGAGAGCCAAGTTTGAATTCCATTTGAATTCATTGCATTCACTTACGCGCAAATACCTTTGGGAAAGGTATTAATCCATCTCTTCCCTCCAGTTATGGGTTAAATAATAGAACAGATTGGATTTTCTAGCCTTGGCTGGCAACCAGTCTACTGCAGAAAGCAATGGCAACCTACTGTGGGATAATCTTCTGCCCAGTCAGTCATATCTCTTTTGAGACATGATCGCCCAAGCGTGTTTCACATATGGCACATAACTGACTGTGCTGAGTTGTGGAATTTGTGACATATATAAATATCGGTAAAAAAAAGCAAATGTTGATAAGATAGCAAAGATCACAAAGCATAGTCCAGGGACTCCATTAAGACTTGTCCCCTCCTGGTTAGGGGTAATAGATCTAACCAGTGTACTAAGAAACAGGAAAATGTTATCAGAAACAAAGAAAAAAAGTGCTGAACTGCTATATGACATTTGTCCTTTTGTATGGCAGTGAATGTTGGACGATCTTAACAAGAATGAAAAAGAGCAGAAATATGGTTCTACAGGAAGATGCTGAGGATACCATGGACTGAACAAAAGAGCAACAACAAAGTGTTGGAGAGAATGCAAATGAGAAGAAAACTCATATTCAACATCAGGAAGAGACAGCTGAGGTTCTTGAAATATCTAATGAGAAAGAAAGGTCTGGAGAGTTTTACACTCACAGGGCAGATAGTAAGAGAAACAAGGAGAAAGCTGTGTGAAACATGAGCTTGCACAAATGGATGGCAAAGTAAGGTTTGGGTGAGATACCAAGTGAAAAAAATTAAGAGCGACAAGAGACAGGGGTAAATGGAAGTCCATGATTGCCTACATCCTAAAAGAAACATAGCACATAAAGAAGAAAAAAACATGCTGACCCATCTTTTTGTGATGTATAATTAAATGCACATTGCCTAAATCTAGTCTAAAGCTGAGCCATTATACAGTACAACGTGACACATTGCAGAGATGTCTTCAAGCATTCTGATTTTTCGGGTTAGCCTTATGTCAAAGTCACCTGGCTTAAAAGAGTTCATTAAGAAATCACTTTTACTCATGTCACATGTCAGTTATTCTCCTTTGCTAGGGAACGTGTTTCCAAAGGAACCAGTTTCCTTTTATCTTTCTTCTGCATCCAAGATTTAACCTGATTATCTCCCTTTGCATCCTCACTGCCACAAAATTAAGAAACATCCAAGATGGCCAAAGAGAATATGTTAAGATGTTGCAGGTGGCCAGAACAAAATTCAACAGAATATGATGATTGTCTTTAATTTGCCTCAGGGATTAAAAGCTGACACAGGGTGTCTGAATCTGACCTCAAACCTGAAACCATGCCATCATTATGACCAATGGAAAGCTTATGTTGAGATATCTCCAATAACTTGGATTTTTGAGTGAGGTTTCTGTGGAAGCTGCTTCAGACAATGAATCAAATCTGGCTGAGTCAGTTTTAATCCTGAAACTTTGATAATTCCTTTGTCAGGAAAAGCTTTAATATCATGCCAATGTCTGCCAATAGAAGTTGTGAGAAATTTCACAAACTCAACATAAGAAATCATGAATTTTTTAGATGCCTTCAGTAAAATACTTGTATTTCACTGGCACAAACTTTTATTGCAAGAATTAACTGGAAAGTAATACCCCTTGCTGAATGTCACTGTAAATTGTGTATATATCTGTTTAAATTCTTATTACAGTATTTTCTTTTAATCGTTTCACCCTATGCAAGGCGATAGTGCCACTGATGCGCAGGGGGCTACATAAGAAATAAAGATGACATCAGTGGAGAGTAAAGAGAAAGACGAACCAGTTACAGGGGGTATCAGAGAAAGGAGTAAGAGAAAGGTGGGAATACAGGTGAGATGACAGTTGCAAAGGTAGAGAGAGAGGGAAAGATATACAAAGTACTGTAGAAAAAACTAGAGTCAAGTGGTTAAGAGATTAGTATTGACATTGTATTTAAATTCCTGGAGGTTGTAGTCACCAGGAAAGCAAGAATATGGAAGAGAGTTTCACAGGTGGAAAATGTATGGATATAATAGAGAGTGCACTGGGTATATTGTCGCCATGTCATATTTTTCATTTTGTACATGCATGTTGTTTGTTATCTTGTCAAGTGCAAAATAAAGTAGGGTCAGCTGGACACTGTGAGAAAAAGAGAACCACGATGCAATTCACTCCACTAGAAATTTGGAAACAGTATTCTATACTACATGGTATTCATGCCAGAAGCTCCAATACACACATTTCAGAGTGTTTGTGTGTTAATTTGAGGCCAGTGTCAATGATTCGAAAAGAGATGGATGAGTCTAATGGTGATTATGAAGGTGTTTGGAGTGATCACAAGTGATGGCAATGCTATGCCTGTATTTATCTTCCCACAGAGCCACAGACTCAATGTGCAGCCCTATATCAAGTGCTTTGAGAAGGTAGTGCTGCCCTGGGTCAAGAGGGTGGCTGTTGGAAGACTGTGTCTGGCAATAGGATTATTCACCATGCTATACAAGCAGAAGAATTCAGTCATAACAGTCAAACAATTTTTGTAACCACATCAACTTTTACATTTGTCAGCCTAACTTCCCAAACTGCAACCTCCTTGATTATTATGTATGGGGCACAGTTGAATGAGACCAAGAAATCTTCTTGTAAGACCAAAGATGAACTGAAGGCAAGGATTATGGCAGCATTCATTCACCAACTTAAACAAAGAGACCATCCAGAAGAGGTGCTAGAGATTCCAAAGTCATCTGCAGGCCATGTTTAAAGCCAATGACAATTTTATTGAATTAATTTCTCTTTAGTATTTCAAGGTATTTTTGTGCAATTTCAGTAAATATACCTGTTAAAATTAGATGCCAATGCTTTTTCCATTTTTACTTAGTTTATTCATTCATCGCAACTTATATATATATATATATATATATATATATATATATATATATATATATATATAAACATAAAAAAGTCACCTCCTTAATTTCATTTATTCAACATTGAATTGTATTAGCTGTATTGCTGGAGATTCTTCACAAACTCAAAAAAAAGATCCGTAATGTCATCAATCCTGACCAGGTATCTTGACTTCAATCACTTTCTCACCAACCTGATGTGGCTTCCCTCTATCTTTTCTAAATATTTTCATGGCAACTGCTCTGCTGAGAACTTTTTCCAAAACTTTAGACATGGTTGAAAGAATATTCTTTTTTTGTTGACTCGACATAGCATGCAAGTTGATGTAAAACAACTTCAAACCATTTTTGGAATTTATTAGGAATAGGATAATTTAACCCACTCTACAAATATATAATAAATCATAAGGATTGAACACTTTACTCACTGGTAATGACATGTGAAATCTGATTGTGAAATTTTACACTACAATTAAGTGTTCAATTTAAGTCTGATAGAAGGCCACAAGTGTGGAGCACCCCAAGAAAATCATACTGAGTAGCATGGTCTGCTGAATTAGTTCAAACATTATACTAAAGTTAAGTGTCAGATTTCGTGTATTTTAGTGCATTTATAATTTATCTTCATATAAGCGTTGATGAAGAAAGACTTTCTGATATTTTCTTATGAGATTAAATCTCAGAGTTTTCAAATACGACTAAAAATGATCAGAATTATTGTCTACAGTCATAAATATTGTATAATTTAAGTGAATTTGTTGTGTTAAGTATTCTGTTTTTTACTCACTTTGTCTAGTTGTTCATTTTAATCATTCTTTAAATTTTGGGGCAATTAAAGTAGTTTTAGGTAACATTTGAAAACATTCATTTGGCATCACAATATAACATACTTCAAACAAAGAAAAATGAATTTTATATATATATATATATATATATATATACGAACTAAATCTAAAAATGAGCCAAAAGTTGACCGCAGTTTCACTCACCGAATCGTCGGGACAATGGCTATATATATATATATATATTTATTATAAATAATATTTTAGAACATGTACATAATTTTTCTATATATATCCACGACAAAAGTACATTTGTTTCGACATTGAACTTATAATATTCACAGCTCTATATATTATATATCAAGCACTGTTTTAAATTAATGTTTTAGACGCTGTAAGAATTCTTTCTTCGTTCTGCATTCACTCTGATATATATATATATATATATATATATATATATATATATATAAAATGAGAGATGGAATTATTTTCAGTCAAAAGAAAGTTATTTCAGTATTTCTAATCTTGATAATTTAAGACAAAAATGGTCAGTAAAGCAATGAGGAAGCATGCAGAAATATCAGAGTTTCCATATCAAGAAGCGTAAAATTTTTTGACAATCTTATCCGATAAATTTGTAGGTTTGCACAGAGGGAAATTTTTCAGTACACCTGATCAGTTTGGTGGAACGGAGAGAAGAACACAAAAGCAAGGACAGACTGGAAGATCTCAGGATGATAAGGATAAAAATACTGAACAAAGAAGCTGACTAACAAAATAAAACAAAGACAGGCAATAGAAACAACTAAATAAAAAATGATGGCTAAACGAAGAAAAACAAAAGATGGCCGACAAAAGAAACAAAGGGAGGACAGAAAAGAAAAAGGTACAATCAAAATAAGTTAAAGAAACAAAAACAAACATGAGAAAAAAAGAACAACATTTAAAATGAATGAGTTGCAGGTAATAGTGAAAGAGAAAAAACAAATTAAATAAAAAACAAAGGTAAAAATATGAAAAAGGAAAGAAGTGTAAAAAAGTAAAGAAAAAGAAAATACTGTTGAGAGAGATAGAGAGAGAGTAAAAAAGGATGCATTGAAGAAAAATAGAATTCATACAGATTGATAAGGCACTGGCGAAAGAAAAAAGAAGGAAGAAAACAAATCCTAACAGAAAACAAATTCAAAATTAAGTATTTCTCTCTCTCTCTTTCTCATACATTCTATGGCGTGACACGATCTGAAATTTTCACTGTATAATATTTGATTGATGTCAATTGGAGTAGATAGACTGAACTATCGCCCGGTTCACACTCCACCCACGTCTATTGAACAGGTGAAGAGGCTCATCCCTTGTTCCCTGTTTAAAATGTGGTTTCTGGCTTTCTCTTTTCCAATCTTCTAACTTTGTTTTTTTCTTTCAATTGGAGTAGATAGATCTATCTATCGCCCGGTTCACACTCCACCCACGTCTATTGAACAGGTGAAGAGGCTCATCCCTTGTTCCCTGTTTAAGATGTGGTTTCCGGCTTTCTCTTTTCCAATCTTCTCACTTTGTTTTTTTCTTTCAATTGGAGTAGATAGATCTATCTATCACCCGGTTCACACTCCACCCACGTCTATTGAACAGGTGAAGAGGCTCATCCCTTGTTCCCTGTTCAGGATATGGTTTCTGGCTTTCTCTTTTCCAATCTTTTTAATCTTTAAGTAGCCCTGCACATCAGTGGCGTTGCCGCCTTGTTTGGGGTGATATGATTATAAAAAAAAAAAAACTTAGAAGTTGATTCTATTGAGGATGGTTTTACTGATTTTGATGATTTCAAATCATGTGGGGCTGATGATCCTGGTGGTGCAGGTAATTTCATAATCCAGTTTATTTGATTGATGTCGTTACGACTCACCAGTGAAATAAATGCACTGATGAGAAAGAGACTATGTTGAAAGATCAATATTTCTCTCATAAAATCTTTTTAGTATTAGTCTATCTACATCTAAGGATGTGCGTTGTGGTACAGTGAATATCGGCTCGGAACGAGAAACCGGGGAGCCGAGTTCGAATTCCAGTTGAATCCATTGTATTCACTTACGCGTAAATACCCTTGGGAAAGGTATTAATCCGTCTCGTCCTTCCAGTTATAGGTTCAATAGCAGGACAGACTGGGTTCTATAGCCTTGGTCAGCAACCTGTCTACCGCAGAAAGCAATGGCAACCTACTGCAGGATAATCAGTCAGTCATGTCTCTTTCGAGACATGATCGCCCAAGCGTGTATCACGTATGGCACTTGACTGACTGACTGACTATCTACATCTAGAAGCAAACAAAGAGTAAAAATAAATTAACTATTTCCCACTTTTCACACACACACACACACACACACACACAGATATATATATATATTGTTAAATATAAGAGACAATGAATGTCTATT
>JBBBDQ010000828.1:110000-400000 GCA_037127315.1 Ascarosepion bandense
CCTAATAATTAAGGGTGGTAGTGTATATATATATATATATATATATATATATATATATATATATATATATATATATATATTTCATGCCCATGTTATTATGCAGCATTAACAAAAGAACCATTCTATTTTCATTTAGAATTATCCGCTTGGCAATAAATACTAAAAATATTATGAAATAAATATTTTTCTTTAAAAACTGGGATTGTTTAATAATTATGGTTGGTAGTGTGTGTGTATATGTATATATATATATATAGAAATTGATTTGATGCACGGCTTAATAATTATAGCCGGTAGTATATATATATATATATATATATATATATATAGACAGAGAGAGAGAGAGATAAAAATGATAAAAATGAGATCAACACTCAGCAGCAACAATTTGTTTAATGTTTGAATGCAATCACATGGTCATATCATGCAAATAATGAGGATATGTGGAAAACTGGTTGACTCGAGACTTGAAAAGGTTTAGTCAGTCAGTTGAGTGCCATATGTGATACACGCTTTGGTGATCATGTCTTGAAAGAGACATGACTGACTGAGCAGAAGATTTTTCCACAGGTTTTGCTATTACATTCTGTGGTAGACTCGTTGCCAACCAAGGCCATCGAACCCAATCTGTTTTGTTATTTAACTCATAACACAATGAACAAGATGGGTTAATACCTTTCCCAGAGATATCTGTGCGTAAGTGAATGCAACAAATTTAACTGGAATTCAAACTCGGCTCTCCAATTTCTCATTCCAAGCTGATATCCATTGCACCACAACACACACCCTTGAAGAGGTTATAAGAAGAAATCTTGGGAATTTGTTACCCAAAGTAGTGATTCTTGCAAAAAAGCAGTCTGAATTGAACTTCCATCTTACTCATGGAATATGATGAGAATGAAGATAATTTGTTCCAGTCTACATGGTATGACAGGTCATAGCCATGATGATCAGAACAGGTAGAACTTATGAATGTAGCTTGTCAGAACATTTGCAATAAAAATGCTAAATGGGCAACAATAGGCTTGCAATGTTTCATCTACGGGAAAAGAGGTTGTAGTGTGGAAACTATTTTATTACCCACAAGGCTGTGTAGACAATTTTGAACTCAAGCCTGAATGAGCAGCCTCAGTCCAGTTATGACAGCAATTCACCATTTAAAAAGAATCAATTTGGAGTGAACTTAGTCCCAATCGATATTTGAAGCAAGAGGATGTCTTGAGATTTAAGTCATTCTGTATACGAGACAAAAATTATGGGTCTGCTTGGTAATAATGAAACATTAGCTGCTTGGTTTTTCAGATACTGCTTGTTCTAAGCCAGTTACCATTCACAGAGTTCTTAAAATCAAATTAGAAGAGAGATCACATGCCCAGCTTTAGTTGACTAGATTTTTAGAGATGCACTTACAAACTCTTGTATCATTTGCATAGATATTTATCATGATCTATGTTCTTAGGCAAATCATTAATATTTTGGCTGATTTTGTTTAGCACCATATTAACCTCTACGGGTCATTTAATGCCGAAATCTAAATATTTTGCACATAATTTTATGTTTTCAGGGTAAAAGGTTTGTTTTTTAAATATATAGTTTGTAGATCTGCTGCTATGAAAGTCGGCTCCTGTGCAGGGCCCGGAAGTTTTTCCCACCTGAATCTATTCTGCACATATACAAATCTACTATCCGCCCGTGTATTGAATATTGCTGCCATATCTGGTCGGGTGCCCCTGCTGCTCTCCTTGGGCTTCTTGACAAAATACAAAGGAGGATCTGTAACGTGGTTGAGACTGACTTGGCAGACCAGCTGCAGCCGCTCTCTCACCGGCGTGATGTGGCTTCCCTGTGCCTCTTCTACAAGTACTTTCATGGCTTCTGCTCCAATGAGCTTAGATCACTGCTGCCACCTAAGCATGAATTTACACGAGATACTAGATTAGCAACTAGGTCCCACCCTTTTACAGTTAAGCAAATAAGATGTAACCGTAAATTCTACTCCAACAGCTTCTTTTCTCGCGCTTCCTGCCTGTGGAACTCCCTTCCACAAGTCTGCTTTCCCGACAGTTACAATCTCCAGGTGTTTAAATGTAGGGTCAATAGACACCTCCTATCACACTAACTCCCAACTATTCTCAGAACACTCTCATCTACCCAACCCTCATTCTCGGTATCCTTACCCACCTATCACCCACCCTCTGACATTTCCTATATTTAATCATCCTTTCTCCACTCTATGTAGCCCCCTGCGCAGTAGTGGCAGTGACATGCCTTGCTCGGGGTGAAACGCTTATAAAAAAAAAAAAAAAAAAAGATGATAAAATGTATTGCTTGGGATACCTTAGCATGGGGTAATAGTTAGCAAGCTTGTCTCACTAGAACAATCATGACTGAATAGTGAGTTTGATACTCACTGGGTGCCCCATAGTTTTAACCTTGGACCACATCTTAGAAAATCACCATAAAATGTATTGCTAGTAATTTCACTACAAAAATCTTGTTATTTTTTTATAAAACTGCATTGATGGCATAAAAATGGATTGTTGATTTTTGTTTTGGGGTTCACTATTTACCCTTAACTGGGGCCCTAACAGCTGCTACTACCTCCAAGTCAGGGTGGACCTGGGAACAACAGGAATTAAGAGGCTGTTCCATGCTCTCCAAAACTTCCAATCTTCCGATCAGAGACCTTGCTACCAGATGTACTTTATCATCATACCCAGGAAAAGATCTTTAGTATAAAGTAGAAAGAGGATGGAATGAAGAAGAGAGCAGTGGGGAATGCCAGCATTTTTCTCAGGGTCTTCAGAAACTGGCCATTAACAATGGTTTTCATGGACCTACCTGTACAACTACCTACTTGTATAGAAACTCTCTAGACTACACCATGCCAAAATGTAATGGTAGTATTAACTGTTTCCTTATAAGGAAACGATTAGTATTTATTGATCAACCAACCAGTGTTAAAATCTTTTTCTTGAAGCAATTTATCATGAAAATTAATTTTCTCAAGTCTGGTAGATGTTATTGTTTATCAAAGGCCGTTGATATACCTGAGGCAATCAGACTCATGATTAATTTCTTTTCTAGTACCTCACCAAATCAGTCTCTAACGAGATTTATGACATCCATACTGTTTGTCACTCGAGAGTGGGTGTTTCTATTAAGATGATCAACAACATTCAAATTGATAACAGACTGAAAAAGTTTGCTGATGAATCTAACGAGGATGATGTGTTGATGTGACAATGAGAAGCATTTCTCTTCTCTCTCTCTCTCTCTATATATATATATATATATAATCATATAATTATGAATTAATTGTACATTGTGACACAGAAATTTCTGTTTCAAGATAGGTTCTCTTCATCAGACAATGTCGGATGTTGTTTGTGAAAATGATTTACATTTTAGAAAAGGTTTTTTTTTTTAAATGTAAATCATTTTCACAACCAACATCCAACATTGCTTGATCTCGAAACATAAAATTTCCATGTTGCAGTGTACAATTAATTCATAATTATATGATTATATATTAAGCTCTATAATATTAATTATATTGATCAATGTTTATTATAAAATAAATGGCGGGGTACTCAAAATATATTAATAAATATACATATCCTACATTTATATATATTATCTAAACATATACTGTTAAATATAAGAGACAATGAATGTCTATTAAGTTTAATCATGAGCCATTCTAAACATTGTATTTTGGCTTTAATTTCAGGTGAAAATAAAAACAAAAATTCTACAATATTTGGATAATTTTTTATTAAGTTGGTTCTAAGCTTTCAGCTCACATGAGCCATCTTCAGAGATGTTACAAGGAAATTAACATAAAAACATCCACCATCAGCGACGATTTTATTTTGTGTTGACATAAAACTTTGCTAAGCAATAATGACGGTTACCAAAAATAGCAAATGCTGTTCATAAATTTGTAATGTGGTTCTATGGCGCACAGTGTGTGAGAGCTTGAAATGATAACAGACCCATATATTTAAATGCAATGTAATGTGTTATGACCAGATTTAAATGTAATTTTATTAATTGTGGGTTGTTTGGATTTAATGTAGATGGCCTCCAATATCTGAAGGTTCTTTTTACTGTGTGTATGAGTGAGGATTATTGTATTGTTGACTAACCAACTTAATAAAAAATTATCCAAATGTTGGAGAAATTTTTGTCTTTATTTTCACCTGAAATTAAAACCAAAATAGGATGTTTAGAACGGCTCATGATTAAACATAATATACATTCATTGTCTCTTATATTTAACAGTATATGTTTAGAAAATTATCTGCAGCCTTGATACACTAAATTATATATATTAATAAATATACATATCCTATGCTTATATATATTAATAAATATACCTATCCTACAATTAAAGCACAACTTTAAGTTTCATGCATTATAGCAATCTTCAGGTTCTTATCATACTGACTTATTTTTATTTGAATTTTTTTTTTTATAATCATATCGCCCCCAAGCAAGGCATTTTATTGCCACTGTTTTGGAGGGGGTTACACAGGAGGAAAGTTATGACAAAGAGTGACAGGTTATAGGGGGTGTCAGAAAGTGGGTAAGAGAAAGATGACTGTGGCCATAAAATGAGGGATCAATTTATATATTGATATCCCACTTTATATTTACATAATAATTTCTTGTTTGTTGATAAGCTGTAGAAATCAAATCAATTTGTCAATGAAATACTAACTAGCTACACATGCATGTCTTTTAGATTTATTTACATTCCCTGGAATATAAATGTATAGAACATTTTTGTTTTTATAATCATATCACCCCAAGCAAGGCATTTTACTGCCACTGTTTTGCAGGGGGTTATATAGAAGGAAAGTTATGAGAAAGAGTGACAGGTTGTAGGGGGTATCAGGAAGTGGGTAAGAGAAAGATGAGAATACTGATGAGAGTGGAGTAGACGGAGAAAGGAGCATGAGAGAGAGGAAGCAAGTTAGTGAGATAGGAGATGACTCTTGACTTTACATTTAAATTCTTGGAGATTGTAGCTGTCGGGGGAAGCAAGTAAATGGAAAAGAATTCCACAGGCAGGAATTAATTAATGATTAGCATTATTTTCTTTCAGGTTGTTGTCGTTATAAAATCTCATGTACTAATATTTTTATATTTATTAAATGTATAATCAGGTGAAATTAATAATGAAATGCAAAAACAAAATAGTATACTAAAAACATGGCGGGAGAAAACAAATAACAGATTTATAATTTAATTAAAAATATCAAGAAAAAAAATAGGGCCCATTATATATATGATCTGTTTGAACATTATTTTTGATCGATAGTCATATTTAAGTAGATATTCTGTTTAAAACAGAATATCTACTTAAATATGAGTATCGATCAAAAATAATGTTCAAACGAAACAAAATATCTACTTAAATATGAGTATCCATCAAAAATAATGTTCAAACAAATCATTTCAAATCGTCGGTTGTTTATAACCTAGTTTCGTTAATCTTCGTTAATTTCTGTAGCATATATATATATATCTAACCTAGAGAGCCAACAAACCTCCCAAGGTATTAACCCATCCATTCCCACGAGTTATGGGTTAAATAACTGAGGTCTACTGGTCATGAGATCTGTGGCGAACTTCTGTACCAATTGTTTGTTATCAGCAATTCCAAAAAGTGTGGATGGTGCTACACAAGCCTTCACCACTCTAAGCAATTATTTGTGTGGCAGTCTGAGTTAGACACTCAAATGTCAAAATTGACGGGAGAGTTCATAATATATGAGAGTGTAGCTATATGTTAAATTCACTTATGAAAAAATACCCTTGGGTAAAGTATTAATACATTTTTCATCTACCACTAGCTATGGATTAAAAATATAAGAGACTGTACTCTTTAACCTTGAGTGGGAAACAATGTAGAAGAACAACAACTCTGGATTTAAAACATGAGAATGTTTATACCACTTACGTTATTTGGACTATTGTCCTCATCTTGGTTGCCATTTGTCTGACATTTTGGCTGTTGTATGCTTCAGCCTTCTTCAAGTGCTAAGAGTTTTGAACCAAACTCTTTATTACATTCACTGAGGTATATCATTTTCATTCCTTGTGTAAAGCCTCTTTTGGCAGTCATGAGTTATCTCCTTCTAACCTGACTTTCTCAGTTACTTGTTCATCACTGCTGTAGCCTGGTATTGAACTCACAACTCTTTGGGTCAAGTCACTGGAACTAATCAACATCTATATCCACTGGGCCAGTGATCATAATAAAAGCTTCGGTTCAAAATTCCTGAAGAAGATCGGAGCGTACAACAACTGAAACATCAAACAAATGGCAACCAAGATGAGGACAATAGTTCAAACAATGTAAATAGTATAAATGTTACCACATCTTAGAAATATAGATAAACTAACAGTATAACCCAGCGTTGCTTGGGTGTAATGAAAGCTTTAAAACTAATCCATGGTCCTGGAGCTCAGACTCTTTGGACGTTGGCATGAAAGACTAAAAAGCAATTGTTGTTTCCAGTTAAAGCGAAACCGTAGACTGAAAGAAAAATGAATGGATATAAGTCAAATTTTGATTTCTTGGTATCCATATAAAGTTATTTTCATTGTAAACTGTATTTTGTAGGCTAAATAAGTCCTCTGAGTAAATGGTATCATGGTTGAGAGTAAGAACAATAATTATATCTACTCAGAGCCAAACTCAAAGCAAAAAATAAAATAAAAGGACTGAAAAAAATACAGACATACAGGCAGATAAACAGACACACACATAAACATCTTGCCTTTTATATATATATATATATATAATATCGATTTTCTGCACTATTGTAAAAACTGCAACCTTGAAACTTCTGAATATCGTTTCTTATGTCTTTGACTTTGAATGAATCAAATTTGATTAAAATCGAACCACTCATTCTATAACCCAATTTTTTCGATTATCGATTTTCCATATTTATCAGGGGTACCTCAATACAAAACCTAGCTAAGAACACCCGCAGATGCTTATAGTACAACTGTGTAAATTTTCAAGAAAATCGGTTCAGCCATTTTGGAGTCTATAGGTTCGTTACACACACACACACACACAGACAAAGTTCCATTTATAAATAAGTTTAGATAATAAGGGTGTTTGCTTGGAGACCTTGTGGCACCATTTTTCTGTATTCAGTCCTTCCAGAAAATGTGGCAGTTTTAAAGTCAGTTTTATTTTCTGGTTCTTCAACATCATTTCAGCCTAATCAAGGAAATGATGACACCAAGATTCAAGAGGTTACTGAGAGTGAGAATGAATTAGAAGACTTTAGTCAGGAGGAAGAACAACAGAAGAACTGATTCCAGGACAACAGAAGATAATGATTTATTTTGCACTAAAATTTTTCAAGATTGTAAATAGCAGTAAAATAGTGGCTGAAGTCGAAATGCCAAGTCAAGATCAATTACATTGCAGATCTTACTTTGGATTTTATCAAGAATCTCTAGATATAAAGCCAGAGCATAAAACTAGATATGGCAGCAATATTCAATGCACAGGTAAAAAGTAGTTTTATAAATTTGAAAGATGGATTCTACTGAGAAAAAACTGTCTGTGAAGCAGAAACATTGAAGGAACTTTTGTCGCAGTAGACCTAGCAAGTGACTCAATATAATCACTCGACTTAATAACAAAGAGTTACTTTTCTGGAGGTTAGCATCAGCCATACTTATAGCTGGCAGAAAAAGTTCTCTATGTGATTAAATGAAAGCAGTTGTGCAAGATGGATTCTAATAAGAATTGTCTAGCACAACAAATTGAAGCAACAGTCCATCGTAAAAATATTTAAGCTAAAATGTATTGTCTCTAACAATTTTATTACAGATGTCATGCTACATTGGTGAAGAAGTGATGAAAATTAAGATGCCAAGTCAGGATTAATTTTATTGCAGAACCTCCATTGGATTTTATGAAGAATCTCAAGATATAAAGCCTGAACAACTATATACAGAAGTAATATTCAATGCGCAGTCAGTCAGTCAGTTAAGTGCTATACGTGATACACACTTGGGCGATCATGTCTCGAAAGAGACATGACTGACTGGGCAGAACATTATCTCGCAGTAGGTTGCCATTGCTTTCTGCGGTAGATTGGTTGCTGAGCAAGGCTATAGAACCCAATCTGTCCTGCTATTTAACCCATAACTGGAAGGAAGAAACGGATTAATACCTTTCCCAAGGGTATTTGCGCGTAAGTGAATACAATGGATTCAGCTGGAATTCGAACTCGGCTCCGCCCGGTTTCTCGTTCCAAGCCGATATCCACTGATGGATTCTGACAAGAAAAACTATCTGTGAAGTAGACACAGTGAAACAACTTTTCTAGCAGTAGCCATAATAAAATCAATCCACTTCATACCATAGGAAAACCTGAACCTAAGTTGACTCTCCTGGAGGTTAGCATCAGCCATGCTAACAGAAGGGCAAAAAGGTAATTATTTTAAGGAAATTTTTTTTTTCCTACTGATAGTAATTAGGATGTTTCGAGAGATTTTATAATTAATTCAATGAAATCACTTCACTTCATGTCAATGGACCAAGATGTCACAATGTGTCACTCTCCTGGAGGTTAACATCAGCCATGCAACAGAAGGACAGAAAAGGTGATTATCTTTAGGAAAGATTTTTTTCTACTGATAAAAATTAGAATGTTTTCAGAGATTTTATAATTAATTCAATATAATCAACCCACTTCATATCAGTGAAAAACATGAGCCCAAGAAGGCTTTCCTAGTGGTTAGCATCAGCCATGTTAACAGAAGAACAGAAAAGAAAAGAAAAGATTTTTTTCTACTGATATAAATTAGAATATTTTTAAGAGATTTTATAATTGATTCAATATAATCACTCCACTTCAAATCAGTGGAAAACATTAGCTCAAGAAGGCTCTCCTGGTGGTTAGCATCAGCCATGCAACAGGATAGAAAAGGTGATTATCTTTAGGAAAGATTTTTTTCTGCTGATATAAATTAGAATGTTTCAAGAGATTCTATAATTAATTCAATATAATCACTCCAGTTCATGTCAGCGAATAATGAGGCCAAGATGGCACAATGTGTCCCTCTCCTGGAGGGTAGCATCAGCCATGCCGATGAAAGGCAGAAAAGTTTCTCTACAGGGTTTAAATGAAAGCAGTTTCGTCTTGGTGTCCTTAAAATTTACAAGCCATTCTTTGCCCAAGCTAATTGCTAACTGGAGGTCCTTTTTGAGAACAGTTGCCAGTATTACTTTGTCAAACCTGTTATAATTGCTACTAAGTCAGGAGTAAATAGCTGTGCCATCAGCGTAAGTTCTGTGTTGGGTTCTTGCCAATATTTTCAATTTCTCTTATGATTGGTCTCTGATCTCTGCTCAACTTTTTCTCAATTTCCAACATTATCTTTCCGTCACTTGAGAGTATCTTACTTCAGAGATTATATCTTTCTTATGGCCCAGGGAAATGTTTGTATAAATTAAATTAAAAAGAAAAAGAAAGAGAAGAAAATCAATAAAAGTATTACTGTATATGCTTACTTACAATGAGATGAACATCATCTAAGTTGTTTAATAAAAACCTCATATCACCAAATAAGTTGCTGTAAATATTTATAAAAACGAATAATAATTAATAAAAGCTGAAATTCAATTGGCATATTTAGCAAATAAATGAAAGTATATCCTTAGGATTTTATCAATATGTTGGTTAATACCGTTTTAATTGAGAAAATCACACACACACACACAGACATATATAAATCTTATCCTTGGTAATTTGTAAGGTTAATTCCATGAGGGACTGTAATCTGAAAAGAATTCGATGTTAGAATTTAACAGAGTATTATAATGAAAATAAATTGATCAAATTTACAAATCCATTGGTGATAATTTATTTTGTGAATATTTAATAAATATTATTCAGCTCCTCAGACCCAAATTTATCCAGACAAAAGGAATTATGAAGGATAGGGGAAGATGGAAAATTTTATCAATGGGAAAGGGGATTAGATATACAGTGTTAATCATTAAACATGAAAGTCACACCAAGAATGCTGTGCTTCTATTTCAGGCAATAAGATTATGGTGATACTGAGCAAAGCGAGGGACCAGATGTTTTCCCTCAGACGTCCAGAAAGCAAATGACCAAAACTGGTCTTTGCGCACCTGGCTTCAAGCATATGTTCTGGCAAAAAACCAAAAATTAATAAATATCAAATTCCTGTTCGCAAGCCTATGCGAATTTTATTTATCATCCAATGGGAAGCCCAGAATTAAATATGGGTGTGAATTCCCAAATGACCTGCTGGGACCCACAAAGACGAAATAAAAAACCGACACAAAAAAGCATATCCAGCTGAGAAAGTACGAGCATAATTAGCACGTCTCTTGACCTCATCAAGCGATCCACTATACTCGCCTCCTTTCCCTCTCATCTTCTTCTTCGCTGTCACTGAGCTACTTACCTGACCAAAGGAGCGGAGACATCAAAGACATTCCTAGCTGACAAACGCTCCCACATACATACGCACAAAGTCTCTTTTTGGAATTTACTGCTATAAACATTTTGGAGTCTTTTGAACCCATCCTAAAGACATTACTTTATTTGTAAAAAAAAAGCCTTAATTGATATCTGTGCATATATAAATGTTTCTATACTCAATTTGATTTTCTTGTTTTATAACCCCTTTTATAACTTGTAGTAGGCTATCTCCTAACAAGGCCAAATTCAATTAATCTGTTTCAACTCACAACTACATTTCACTAGAATGGATAACCCACTATAAGATGACCTTGGTTTTTATTTTTTTAAATCATCTTTAACATCATTATCCATAGTAATATTATCGTCATAAAATCAAAAAGATTATTATTTATTAAATGAAGATAGTATTATCACTGTTGGAATTAATATAAAAATCTAACAATTCAATTCTTCTAGTCAAAGATGGCCCCTAAATTCACTGTCCTGTAATAGAGAATGGCCAACTGAAAGTTCAATCCAAGGTCATCTTATTGTCTGGAATAGAAATACAGCATTCTAGGTGTGACATCCACAAAGATTAATGCTGTATCTCTAACCCCCTCTCCCATCAATAATATTCCCCCCACTCCCAGATTCCTGGATAAATCTCACCCATTCATTATTGTAACAAATTTCAGTCTGAGGAGCTGAATGATTTTCACAAAATGTTCACAAAATAAATTATCACCAATGGATTTGTAAATTCATCCTATATATATATATATATATAAGCAAATAACTAACCCAGAGAGCCAACGAACCTATCAAAGTTTCACCTAATTGGATCTTCAGGGAAAGTTGACTTGGTAGGTCCATTGGCTCTCTAGGTTAGTTATTTACTTAGTTTGCTCTACTTGAGTATTAACCGCTTTTTCTTTTAAGTTACTCATCTCAGGATTTTTTCTTTGGGCTACGTACTTTGACTGATGTTCGAGTGCTTAGCTCATTCTTTTTTTATGACCATTTTTTCCTTCCATGTAAATACTTAGAGGGTTTTTCAAAATGAGTATAATGACAAGTATGTATATATATATAACTCCAGGTAAAAAGAACCAACAGTTTTACAATTCCAAATTCTTTGTTACTTACTTTTTAAAAAAGTGCTCAACACAATAAATATTGTAGAGCATAATTTAATCATGTAATTAAATTTGTTTTTAATTAAAAATTTCCATATCACAATGTATCTTTAATTAAAAATAAATTTAATTATATAAGTGCCACACATGATATAGCAAATTGCCATTTCTTTGTAATAGACTAGTTGCCAACCAAGGCTACAGAACCCAATCTGTCCTGCTATTTAACCCTTAGATAGAGAAAAAAAAATTTCCTTCCATTTACTTGCTTCCCGACAGCTACAATCTTCAAGATTTTAAATGTAAAGTCAATTTTCATCTATCTCACTAACCTGCATCCTCTCTCTAATGCTTCTTTCTCCATCCACTCCACTCTTATCAGTATTCTCATCCTTCTCTTACCCACTTCCTGACACCCCCTATAGCCTGTCACTCTTTCTCATAACTTTCCTTCAATGTAACCCCCTGCAAAACAGTGGCAGTAAAATGCCTTGCTTGGGGCAATATGATTATAAAAAAAATAATTCTATACTATTATAATGTGGTATAAAGTGGGTGTTGAATTCTACATTACAATCAATATATGAACTGATCCCTCACTTTATGGTCACATTCATCCTTCTCTTACCCACTTTTTGACACCCCCTATAACCTATTATTCTTTCTCATAACTTTCCTCCTATGTAGCCCCCTTGCAAAACAGTGGCAGTAAAATGCCGTGCTTGGGGCAATATGACTATAAAAAAAATACCTTTGTTAACGTTATTTGTGTGTAAGTTAATGCAACAAATTCAACTGGAATTCAAACTCAGCTTCAATTTCTTATTCTGAGCCAATATCCATTACATTTTAGTGAGGTTTCAAATCATCCCTGTCCTAATACTTTGCACACTACTTGTGAATGTATGTAAGTCAAATTTTGATTTCCTGTTATCGATATCAAATAAGTTTTTTTCGTCGTAAACTGAATTTTGAAGGCTAAATAAGTCCTCTGAGTAAATGGTATCATGGCCGAGACTAAGAACTACAATTATATCTACTTATAGCCAAACCCAAAGCAAAAACTAGAATAAAAGGCTGAAAAAATACAAACATGCAAGCAGATAAACAGACATACACACACACAAACATCTTGCCTTTTATATATATGTATATATTTTGATTTTCTGCACTATTGTAAGAACTGTAACCTTGAAACTTCTGAATATTGTTTCTTATGTCTTTGTCTAGGAGTGTATCAAATTTGATTAAAATCAGACCACTCCTTCTATAACCTGATTTTTTCAATTATCGATTTTCAATATTTATCAAGGGTACCTCGACACAAAACTTAGCTAAGAACAGTCGCAGATGCTCAGAGTACAACTGTAGAAATTTTCAAGAAAATTGGTTCAGCCATTTTGGAGTCTATAGGTAATGGACACACACACACAGACACACACATACACACACAAAGTTTCATTTATAAATAAGTTTAGATCTATCTAATAATTTTCTGTGGTGTACAGAATTATATTATAGCAATAACAAAGGCTAGACCTATTTTACTTTTCCTGAAAAGTGCAATATACAACAAACACAGCTGACCAGTTCTGTCCTCACCCAAAAGAGCTGATTACATATTATCAAGGGATTATATATTGCCAGAAAATAAAAAAGGTATGTAATATTAATGAGGGTGGAATACAATGTATTATTATAGTATTGTATGTTCAATTGGAGACAATTGATAAGAAGGCAAACTTAGGACATTTTAAATCACATCCAAGTTTGTGGAGAAACCAAATCTAAATCTAAATCTATCTAAACTTATTTATAAAATGAACTTTGTGTGTGCCTCTGTGTGTGTCCGTTACCTATAGACTCCAAAACGGCTGAACTGATTTTCTTGAAAATTTACACAGTTGTACTATAAGCATCTGCGAGTGTTCTTAGCTAGGTTTTGTGTCAAGGTACCCCCGATAAATATTGAAAATTGATAATCGAAAAAATTGGGTGATAGAAGGAGTGGTCCGATTTTAATCAAATTTGATACACTCATAGACAAAGACATAAGAAACGATATTCAGAAGTTTCAATGTTGCAGTTCTTACAATAATGCAGTAATTTTGATATCGATACCAGGAAATCAAAATTTGACTTATATACATTCATTTTTCTTTCAGTCTACAGTTTCGCTTTAACTGGAAACAAGTATTGCTTTTTAGTCTTTTGTGCCAACATCCAAAGAGTCTGAGCTCCAGGACCATGGATTAGTTTTAAAGCTTTCATTACACCCGAGCAACGCCAGGTTATACTGCTAGTTTTTTTATAAATTAGTTGTTGCAATTTCTTGCTAAATTGAAATGAGAGTTTTTTGCCTTTGCAATCATGAATAATTCCAACATAACATGAAAAACAAATTTTGTCACATCATGAAAGGATGTTCACTGATTCCTTCCAAAGCAGGAAATATCTGGTTTTGTAATAAGTGAGATTCAGAGTTCATTTTTCCAAAATTTTTGGATAAAGTCACTCTCTAATTTCTTTTCTCGATGTAAATGTGCCTTTTTAAATTTAAATAAAATAAAAAGTTGGATAGACCGTGTTTTCTAAACAGGAATGAAGAAATGAAATGTTTTTTTGTGCTTTTTTTATTTTACTTTTAATCAGTAGCAATGAATTTAATTTACCAATTAAATTCAAATTGTAACAGTCTTAGAAGCTCTCATAATTTTCTGCAGGGTACAAAATACTATTAATGCAATAATAATGGTTTGACCTATTTTACTTTTCATGATTAAAGAAAAAAAGGGAAAAATATAACAAACATAGCTAACTGATTTTGCCCTCACTCAACAGAGCTGGATTGAAGGATTATATATTGCAAGAAAATAAAAACAATCTATAATATTAATGAAGAAGGAATACAATTTAAATTGAAATCACACTTAGTTCTAATTGACACTCCCTCTGTTTACAGAGTGAGGTCTGTCTGGAGCAAATGTAAATTGTTTCCTACACCTTCATCTGCAATTTAGAATGAGCACAACTCAAGATGTTAAACAAGTCAATTCTAAAGTTGGTGACACAATTGGGATTTTTTATAAGATGCTCTGTGATAGACGAACCATATGTATTATTCAGAGCATCCTTTAGTTTGAATGTCCTATTCCTCATTTTTCTAAGTATTCTTCTTTTTCTTCTATGGGCCTTGTCCCTTCAGGACGTAGGCAATCATGACCTTCCACCTCTCCCTATTCCTGGTGGATCTGAGCACTCTTTCTCCTGTGATACCACGCAACACTCGTTCCATCCACCATCTGATTAGGTCCTTCAAATATGTTATCCACTGCTTTCCTCTGTCTCTTTTTCCCTCTATCTGGCCTGTTAGTATCAAGTTCGCCAAGCCCTCCTTCCTCACTGCATGTGCCAGGAACTTAAGTTGGCTCTTCCTGATGCTCAGTATTAATTTCCTTTTTGTTTCCATATATGCTGCTGTGTTTTTGCTTCTAAACATTGTGTTGTTCTACCTATGTAGTCAGCACGGCAACTACATTTAAAATGATAAATAAAATTATTGACATGAGTCAGGGATCAAAGTAAAGAAAGGCTCTAAAGAGAAGTTCGTCATTCAGGGTAACTAGGGAAATCAACCACTTGTGTAAAAGTTCAGGGTTTTGACACCAACAAAGTCGGTGACAGAGTGTTTAAGCCACTTGATATAATAAGCATTAGACGCACCAAACATTTGCAAATGGATGTAGTGAAATAGTCTTGACCATATATCAGAAATACTATCGACAGTAGAGATAGACTAAACTGCTGACTAAATTTAGCAGATGTAGATATAGACACATAAGAAATGGTCTGGAGATTCAAGGGAGATTACTCTTGCCTGAAGGAGATTTTCATGGACATAAACTTCCAGCCCATGCATGTGGACATCAGAGTCTTTTCTAAAAAGAGAAAGGTATCCAGGAATCAACAAATCAAAGGAAAAAATTGCAGAGTTAAGGTTAGTTTCACAGGAAGCTAGGATATCGAGAGACTTTCTGATGAGGAGCTATTTCACACTGCAGAAGTTTGGTACAAATACCACAGACACTGGGGAAATAAATTTTGAAAAGTTTGTCTCAGTTTATTGTCATGTTTTTTGAGGGCTATTTTGGTAAGGAGAAGCTTAGAGTACTATTAGCAGTCAGTCGTAGAATATAATATGTGTGGGAAACGAACTGGCACAGACTGCAGCATAGTGTAGCCTCAAGGTTGCTAACCAGAGGTGCTTGCAGGAACACTTATCCATGCACATGGTACTGCAGAAACCCTGTTATTATTTGACTGTTAATCAGAGATTCTTCTCTAGATGCTATGTAGGAATTTGGACTTCAATAAAGGAGTGAGAACAGAAAAAAAACAGTTTTTGGTTTTACAACCAGTTTAGTAATTTACTTTAAATCTTAAAAAAAAAATTAAATTATTTGAAATGTTGAAATAGGCAACCAACAGAGCTTTATGACAATATGGACTTTAGCATTCCAATATAATAAGCCAAAGGAAAATGAGGGGTTTTACTCCAGAAAACAAGAGCAGATAAAATATAAATAAAAAAGGAAAAAATAATATCAAAAATAATTTGTTTCAAACAAGAAAGTTCTAAAACATTTCACAAAAACCTAAGAAAAGTCATTTAGAAAATAAATTAAATAATATACATGTATATGTATTGTGTATTTCGGCAACAATCTCTCTTTTATGCAGGTTTCATAAAAAATGACAAAATAGGTATTATGATTACCCCTGAGGCACACAGCACATAGAAGACGCTTGTTTCTGAAGGTAGGGAAACAGAATAGTATCATGTATGAAACAGCAACAATTTACTTACCATGTTTAAAATATAAAAAATTCCTATGACTCTACATCATACGTTCAGTCAAAAGTTTTTATATATATATATATATATATATATATATATATATATATATACACTACCGGCCATACTTATTAGGCCACCCCAATTTTATAAAAGAAATGATGTGTTTCATACTATTTTTAAGTGAATAATTCCAAATGAAAATAGAATGGTTCGTTTGTTATTATTACTTTGCAAAATTTTACAAGACAAGAAAGCAAAAATGAACTCCTCCAAATCACCCTAAACTGCAATATAGGTAATTATTAAATATTTATAAATTCATTTGATGCACATGTTATTGTGCAGTATTAACAAAATAACCATTTTATTTTCATTGACAATTATTCACTATTATTAAAAGGTAGTATGAAATACATCATTTTTTTTAAAACACTGGGGTGGCCTAATAATTATGCCTGGTTGTGTGTGTGTGTATATATATATATATATATATATATATGCAGGTTTCATTAAAAATGACAAACAAGGTATTATCATTAAGTTTTTTTATATAATTTTTAATGTGTTCTTTTTTTTTTCAGAACTCAAATATATAAAAATTGTCCAAAAGTTTCATATTTTGGAATTCTTTCAGCTATACTTTTAGCCATTATCGAGAATGAGTTTTGTTTTGCTTGTAAATAACTATGTATAATGTTTATGTATAAAGAGTCAGGTGCATGTTAAGTTACTGTGTTCATAATTAATACTATTAAGAATAGGACTTTGGAGGCATTACTAATAAATAAGAAAAATCCTACAGTGACTTTGCATTAAACCTATCAATGTTCTACCTCCACCCTGATATTGAGCACTTTACGATATAAAAACCTGCTTGCTAAAATACTTTTTATCAGTCAAACTACTGAAAAATCAGTAATCTTGGCTCTAGAAATTGTCACAAATCAACATTATATATATAATAAATTGTGTATTTGGGCAGCAGCCCTCTTTTATACAAGTGAATTAGGGTTAAGCTTGTAAAATACTATTAAAAAATAACTGCTAAGCTCCAACTTACTCTTCGCTAAAACCACTGGAAAGATTAATCTGATACTATCCACTAGTTTACCAATATTAGTGATAAAACTAGAGCCATATTTCTTAAATTTGATATTATAGATTTCAGTTCCTCTATATCTGGAGATCTCCTAGTAAACTTTATTAATTTCACTTGAAACTATGTAGAAATCACAGACAAAGGAACTATTATTATTCTAGCAGCTAGGAAATCCCTCCTTACTCTTTATTATTTCACCTGGACTAAAAGTCTCAATAGTAACTTTGACATCCCCATGGGGACATTTGATTCAGCCTGTGTTGCTGAGTTAATAGCCACATATATCTTAGACACCCTTAGTAGAATTATAGATTCAAAGCAAATAAGACTATACTGAGATGATAGAATAATGTTCATCCCTAATAGTAATGGCCTCTTGATTTTAAAGATTCAGAAGAAAATTGTTAGAGCCCTTAAGGTGCTAGGATTAAAAATTGAGATTCCTTCCAACTTAAAGATTGTTAACTACCTCGGCATCATCCTTAACCTCGATAATAATTCTTTCAAACCATACCATAAAGAAAATGAAACCCCTAGCTACGTCAACATTTATTCTAACCACTTCAATGCCAGTATAAAACAGATACCTAGAACTGTTAATACTAGAATTAGCTGATTATCTTCTAACCTTAGGATCTTCAATGAAAACAAAAAACTGTATGAAAGAGCACTCCAGGTTAGTGGCTATAAAAATAAATTAGACTACTTAGTGCCTGCTAGCAAATCTGAATTGCTGAAGACTAAAAATAAACATAGAAAAACAAAGATTATATGATTCAACCCCACTTTCTGTCAACTATGGAATCTTACCATTAGACAGTTTTTTTTTTAATTAATGAGCACTTTCATATAGATAACACTTTAAATAAAATATTTAATAGAAAAATGATAAAAATTATCTATTCCTGTATGAGTAATATGTACAACATTATCAGTTCCCATAATAACTAACTCTTAAGGAATTTGTATGAAATGAATACTAAACCAGATATTGTACCCTTTTGCAACTGCAGATTCAAGAAAAATTGTCTGGTTGAAGGTAAGTGTAGATCTACAAATGTAATCTACCAAGCTACCATCTTCCCCAAAAAGAACAAGGAAAATTGTAACGTGTACATCAGAATTTTGGCAGGGATTTGGAAACAAAGATTTTATTCTTATAAACACACTTTTACCAACCCTGAATTAAATTTTCAGAGAGCCCTTTTAGCCTAATTTTTGATATTGGCTAAAATTTCAATTTGAATAACCTGAAGTTTATTCCTACCAGCTACTCTTGACCCCACAAGCAAACTACTGGCTTCCACTTCTAAAAGAAGTGTACTGCTATATCTCCCTCTCCTCTTCTTGGTCTTTTCTTGACCAACTTTCCCTCACCCTTTCTTTGCTTTACTAATCTTTATCTCTGGTATATTAGAATTTCTTCATTTTTTTTGTCTAACTGGGGTTGAACAATGTATGTTACTTGTAAACATGTTGAAACAGCTATTCCCCAAATATAAAATTTGAATTTACAATGAAATAAATGAATATCTTCTCTGCAAATTAAATTTACATCAAGCTCTCTGTTGGACCAATTTTAATATTTGACTTAATACTAGGATCCATTGAGATTATTTACCAATCTTCTCTTAGCTTGATTACTGATATATATCATTAATAAAACATATATATATATATATATGTTTTATTAATCAGCCTTGATTCAACCTTGCTTTGATCCTGGGTATGACGGTAAACTGCATCCAGCAGCAGGGCCTCTGATTGGAAGGTTGTGAGGAGCATAGAACCACCTCTTTATTGCTGTTGTTCCCAGGTCCACCCTGACTCAGAGTGGTAGCATCTGTTTGGGCCCCAGCTATGGGTAAATAGTTAACCCCCAAACTGGGGTAAAAATACTATAAAAGTATAAAAATAGACTTTTATAGAAATATATACATAAAAATAGACTTTTATAGAAAAATATACATTTTTGAAGGAAAAAATTATTACCATAATGCATTTTTGAAGAAAAAAAAATTGCCATAATACATTTTTGAAGGAAAAAAAATTACTACCAGCAATACATTTTTTTTAATACGAAACTAAAATAAAAAAATGTTCATCAAAATCTGACTAAATCAAGCTTCACACTGTAACTGAACATTAAAAAATCCATTAAAATCCCACCTTTTTGGCATTGAGGTTGATATGCCATTAAACAAAACTGAAACTGAAACTTGCTTGACTGCCTAATGTTCTTCATCGCTGATTTGATATCAGCCTGTTGGATTTAATAATGGTTTCTCCTGCCTTAGATTTCACATGGTTCCTCAAATATTCAGACTAGTAGATAAAAATAAACTAAATAGAGTGTCTTCAGAGTTTGACTTTTATTCAATTATATATCAACCTTTTATTTAAAAAATGGGGTTTTAAGGTTTTTTTTTTTTAATGTTCGGTTATCGTGAGAAAGTTGATTTAGTCTGATTTTAATGAAAATTTTGTTGTTTTTATTCTTTTTTATTTCAGAAAACTGAAAATGTCTTCTAGTTTTATAATTAAAAATGTTTTGCTGAGAATAATTTTTTTTTCAAAAATGTGTTATGGTAAAAAATTTTTCTTCAAAAATGTATTGTTGGTAATACTTTTTCTTTCAAAAACGTATATTTTTCTAGAAAAGTCTATTTTTATGTATATATTTCTATAAAAGTGTATTTTTATACTTTCATAGTGTTTTGACTTCAGTTTGGGGGTTAACTATTTACCCATAGCTGGCACCCTAACAGGTGCTACCACTCTGGGTCTAGGTGGGCCAGGGAACAACAGCAATTAAGAGGTGGTTCCATGCTCCTCACAACCTCCCAATCAGAGGCTTTGCTGTCGGATGCAGTTTACCAGAATGTCTACTCAAATAAGAGTATATACCAAAAATTAAATAACTTTTAAGTGATAAAATATATATTAAATGTATACGAACATTCTCTCTAGCACACAAACACAGCAGATAACACACCAGTGCACCTGATAGTTTGCACCTCTTTTAATCTGAACAAAATGGTCAGCAAGCGTTTGAATAGCATGCAATAATTAAACTAATTCAGTGGGCAGCTACAGGTGGCATCATGTATCTGTTGGATGTAAGTTCCTGACTGTTCATGATACTGAAAAGGGATGAGCGATGTCTAATTAGCAGAATATATGTGCACCATTCAATTGTTATGACGTGACTTCTGCTGATCTGTGCAAGTTTCTGGAATAAAAGGTGCAATAGCCTCAGTGTCACCCCCCCACACACATGCATGCATATATATATATATATATAGTAGTAAGAAAAGAGTCAAGAAATTTTTCCTTTCTTCCTTTGTGTCTGTGTCAGTCACTTTATATATATATATATATATATATATATATTTTTTTTTTTTTTCCATTTGTAAACAAGTTATAATGCAACCTAGGTTTCTACCATGAATGGTATCTTCAGGCGATTTGCAAAAACTGATTTTACCTGTTACTGTGTTCTTTAAGAATGCTTATGTAACCATGTTTTTTTAACAATTGTCAGGGAATTTTTGAATGTGCAATTTTTAAAATTACAAGCAATTATGGTGTTTTCATCCATGGTTGTATGAACCTAAGAGGTTCTTAAAGTATTCTTAAAGAAATAAAAATCAGTTATTGCAAATTTCCTGAAGACGCCACTCATGGTAGAAACCTACTAGAGTTATAGCTTGTTTACAAATAGAAAATATTCAAAAGTTCTACAATATAATTGTATTGAACACTTTTTCATACAAATGTGCACTGGTCTAATTTTTAAGTAATTAAACAATCAATCAATATATATATATATATATATATATATATATATATATATACAGTACTGTGAAAAGTATTAGGACAAGAACTATTTTATCTTTTATAAGGCATCAAAATGAAGTTTAAAATCACCCCTGTCCTAACACTTTTGCACGCTACTGGTAGTGTGCAAAAGTATTAGGACGGGGGATTTTCCTAAAAATCTCACTAAAATTCAAATACAGGGTGAAAAGCCAAACCTTTGTAAGAATTATTTAACTGAAAAGGAAAAGGAAGGAAGGCTTCAGAATTTGAACTGGCTCCTACAAAGCCCTGATCTAAATCCTATTGAACATCTATGGGATATTTTAGATAAAAAAATTGATAAATCTAATGTAACTTTGCAAGACACACTTTGGGAACAAATACAAGCTGCTTGGCAGGTGATACCATTAGATACATTGAAGAAGCTTGTGATGTCAGTGCCTGACAGAATGGAAGCTGTGATCAAAGCAAAAGGCTATTATACTAAATATTAAATTCATTTTGTAACAAAGATTTTTTCTTGTTAAAGCATTTGTTGAGTAAATCAAGCAAAATTACTTAAAATAAATTGTGTATTTATTTTCTGTCAATATTCCTCATAAGAGGGAAAAAGTTGTTGTCCTAATACTTTTGCACAGTACTATATATATAGATTTACTGTATCAAGGCAGCAAATAATTTTCTAAACATATACTGTTAAATATAAGAGACAATGTATGTCTATTATGTTTAATCATGAGCCGTTCTAAACGTCGTATTTTGGCTTTAATTTCAGTTGAAAATAAAACAAAAATTCTCCAACATTTGGATAATTTTTTATTAATTTGGTTCTAAGCTTTTGGCTCACATGAGCCATCTTCAGCCAAAAGCCAAAATACGACATTTAGAACGGATCATGATAAAACATAAAAGACATTCATTGTCTCTTATATTTTACAGTAAATGTTTAGAAAAAAAAATATATATATATATATATATATAAATAAAAGCAAACTAAATAAAGGACCTGTATGTATTTAAGTAAGTATATAGAGATTAACAAATTTAGAAAAATGAGAAAAAATTTATTAGCCGATCAATCATGAATGATGTAGGTAGCCATTTAAACCAAAAGTTAAAAAATAAATGAGAAAGAAATGCAAAGAAAACTATGCATAATAAAGAATGCAAAAAATTCAAGCTGAAAGCAGAAAAAAGACAAAGTTTTATTCCAAAATGAAATGAAATTCTTTTAAGTTATAATGAATATTTTTGTCAAAAAAAAAAGAAAGAATTTCTGTCATGTTTCCTCCAAAAAAGGATGAAGATAAGACTGAAGTGATCGTTTCACATAAAAATGAAACAATTTAAAAAAGAAAAAAGGAAAAACAGAAGAAAATTTTTGAAAAGTCAAACTAGAGAATGCAATGAAAAAAGTGAAAAAATGTAAATAAGCAAGAAAAATAAGTTAAAAATTTACAAAAAGCCGAGAAAAATAGATGGTTTTTGCTGTTGAAGCAGAAATAAACAAATAGTCAGGAAAAAATTGAAGAAGAAGGAAAAAAACCCTCTGATTGTTCTAATTTTTTTGCTTACTGCATTCCAAAGACATTCCAACTGCTATAATGGAATATTCCAGTATCCTCTATCAACAATATGGTGAACTAAGTCAATCATGAATAAATGAACAAGACCATTTTCAGTAGTGAGTCTTGCTTACGGATTAGAACCTGGTAGTACAATTTTTGTCCTAAGTGGTCACTTATGTAAGTACTGACTAGGAATGACATTGCTTAACTTTGGTGATTATACAAAAACCAGTGTTTGAACGTGAAGTGGTGGCATACCTGTTTTTTCGAAAGCTGCTCCTTGGCACATAGCTTTAATACTACATCAGAGAGAGGTGTGAAGCTTCTAATTTGGAAACAAAGATTTTATTCTTATAAGAATTTGAAGCTTTAAAAAAGCTTTAAAAAAAAACTCATCAATGACGAACATGTCTTACCTAGACTTCTGAATTTTGATAAAAGGCAATAATCTGTATTTGTCTATATTTCTGAGATGAGGTAGTATTTACACAATTTACATTGTTTGGACTGTTGTCCTCATCCTTATAGCCATGTTTATGAGGTTTTGGCCATTGTACGCTCCGGCCTTCTTCAGGTGCCAGGAATTCTCAACTGAACCATTTATATATCTATATTTCTGAGATGAGGTAGTATTTACACTATTTACAATGTTTGGATTATTGTCCTCATCTTTATTGCCATGTTTATGATGTTTTGGCCATTGTATGCTCCGGCCTTCTTCAGGTGCCAGGAATTCTCAACTGAACCATTTATATATCTATATTTCTGAGATGAGGTAGTATTTACACTATTTACAATGTTTGGATTATTGTCCTCATCTTTATTGCCATGTTTATGATGTTTTGGCCATTGTATGCTCCGGCCTTCTTCAGGTGCCAGGAATTCTCAACTGAACCATTTATATATCTATATTTCTGAGATGAGGTAGTATTTACACTATTTACAATGTTTGGATTATTGTCCTCATCTTTATTGCCATGTTTATGATGTTTTGGACATTGTATGCTCCGGCCTTCTTCAGGTGCCAGGAATTCTCAACTGAACCATTTATATATCTATATTTCTGAGATGAGGTAGTATTTACACTATTTACAATGTTTGGATTATTGTCCTCATCTTTATTGCCATGTTTATGATGTTTTGGCCATTGTATGCTCCGGCCTTCTTCAGGTGCCAGGAATTCTCAACTGAACCATTTATATATCTATATTTCTGAGATGAGGTAGTATTTACACTATTTACAATGTTTGGATTATAGTCCTCATCTTTATTGCCATGTTTATGATGTTTTGGCCATTGTATGCTCCGGCCTTCTTCAGGTGCCAGGAATTCTCAACTGAACCTTTTATATATCTATATTTCTGAGATGAGGTAGTATTTACACAATTTACAATGTTTGGATTATTGTCCTCATCTTTATTGCCATGTTTATGATGTTTTGGCCATTGTATGCTCCGGCCTTCTTCAGGTGCCAGGAATTCTCAACTGAACCATTTATATATCTATATTTCTGAGATGAGGTAGTATTTACACTATTTACAATGTTTGGATTATTGTCCTCATCTTTATTGCCATGTTTATGATGTTTTGGCCATTGTATGCTCCGGCCTTCTTCAGGTGCCAGGAATTCTCAACTGAACCATTTATATATCTATATTTCTGAGATGAGGTAGTATTTACACTATTTACAATGTTTGGATTATAGTCCTCATCTTTATTGCCATGTTTATGATGTTTTGGCCATTGTATGCTCTGGCCTTCTTCAGGTGCCAGGAATTCTCAACTGAACCTTTTATATATCTATATTTCTGAGATGAGGTAGTATTTACACAATTTACAATGTTTGGATTATTGTCCTCATCTTTATTGCCATGTTTATGATGTTTTGGCCATTGTATGCTCCGGCCTTCTTCAGGTGCCAGGAATTCTCAACTGAACCATTTATATATCTATATTTCTGAGATGAGGTAGTATTTACACTATTTACAATGTTTGGATTATTGTCCTCATCTTTATTGCCATGTTTATGATGTTTTGGCCATTGTACAATCCGGCCTTTTTCAGGTGCCAGGAATTCTCAACTGAACCTTTTATATATCTATATTTCTGAGATGAGGTAGTATTTACACTATTTACAATGTTTGGATTATTGTCCTCATCTTTATTGCCATGTTTATGATGTTTTGGCCATTGTATGCTCCGGCCTTCTTCAGGTGCCAGGAATTCTCAACTGAACCATTTATATATCTATATTTCTGAGATGAGGTAGTATTTACACTATTTACAATGTTTGGATTATTGTCCTCATCTTTATTGCCATGTTTATGATGTTTTGGCCATTGTATGCTCCGGCCTTCTTCAGGTGCCAGGAATTCTCAACTGAACCATTTATATATCTATATTTCTGAGATGAGGTAGTATTTACACTATTTACAATGTTTGGATTATTGTCCTCATCTTTATTGCCATGTTTATGATGTTTTGGCCATTGTATGCTCCGGCCTTCTTCAGGTGCCAGGAATTCTCAACTGAACCATTTATATATCTATATTTCTGAGATGAGGTAGTATTTACACTATTTACAATGTTTGGATTATTGTCCTCATCTTTATTGCCATGTTTATGATGTTTTGGCCATTGTATGCTCTGGCCTTCTTCAGGTGCCAGGAATTCTCAACTGAACCATTTATATATCTATATTTCTGAGATGAGGTAGTATTTACACAATTTACATTGTTTGGACTGTTGTCCTCATCTTTATTGCCATGTTTATGATGTTTTCGCCATTGTACGCTCCGACTTCTTCAGGTGCCAGGAATTCTCAACGGAACCTTTTATATATCTATAAATCTGAAATGAGGTAGTATTTACACTATTTACAATGTTTGGATTATTGTCCTCATCTTTATTGCCATGTTTATGATGTTTTGGCCATTGTATGCTCCGGCCTTCTTCAGGTGCCAGGAATTCTCAACTGAACCATTTATATATCTATATTTCTGAGATGAGGTAGTATTTACACAATTTACATTGTTTGGACTGTTGTCCTCATCCTTATAGCCATGTTTATGAGGTTTTCAGCTGTTGTAAATTCTAGTTTTTTTCAGGTGCTGGGAATTTTGAACAAAATCCTTTTGTCTCAATCACTCGGACATATCATTCTCAAGAACAGTAAATGTAGGTGTTGGTTAGTCCCAGTGATTTGACCCAAAGTGTTGTAAGTTCAATACCTGGCTATAGCAATGGTTAACAAATAACTTAGACTTTGTTAAACTTTGTTAAAGGGAGATAAGTATATGGCATCAGGAAGGAGCATGACACATGGAATAAGAATGATATACCCCAGTGATCTAAATAAAGGGTTCAGTTTGAAATTCTTAGCATCTGAACAAGGACAGAGTGTTCAACAGCCAAAATGTCATAAACATGGCAATAAAGATTAGGACAAAAATAAATAACGCAAAATCTATTTTTCAGTGTGCATAGCGACTGAAAGTCTACAAAACTTTCTCTTCTTATGAGAGTCATTGAAGCATGAAACCAGGAAAAAGCCACTTTTCTGAATGCTAACTTTCAAGGCTTATATGCTCGGTCTTGTGATTTTCAAATTGACGTGCATTCTGGTGCAGTAGATATTGGCTCAGAACAAGAATTTGGAGAGCTGAGTTTGAATTCCATTTAAATTTGTTGCATTCACTTATGCACACATAACCTTAAAAAAGGTATTAATCTATCTGTTCTCCCTCCAGCTATGGGTTAAATAGCAGGACAGATTCAGTTCTACAGCTTTAGTGGTAATCAGTCTAGCACAAAAAGTAGTGGCCAACTACTGTGGGAAAATCTTTTGCCCAGTCAGTTATGTCCCTTTCAAGACATGATCACCCAATCATCAATCATGTATGGCACTTAACTGACTGATTGGTTTACAAATTGACAATAAAAGAGTTTTGTGTCCGTAAATATTAAACCTGTTTTTAGGACAGTAGGAATTAATAGGTTAAAGATCTCTTCCTATATATGCCATGAGCATTTCCATACATTTGTGACCACAGCTCTCCACAATTTACTCTCCTGTGTAGTGCTTAATAAACTTTGTCTTTACGGTGACCACGCATCAGTACAGTACAGTAAAGAAGCCCCAAATCACATGCAGACATGTCCCTCAAAATTAGTTACATCCCAGTTTTCTCTTTTAGCAGCAGAATAGTGTGACATGTTCAGATACGGAACTCACTGCAACTTGTTCAGATCTGGGTCTTTATTCATTGGCTCATGTCTGCACAAGTGACAGAAAACCAAACATCAGCAGATGCTGTGTCTTAGGAAGACATTCCATTGGTCTATTTTGTTTTGAAATTATGTGCTACCTAACTCGCTGTGGTTTCTGAGGCAATGTTTGAGTTTGAGTTTTGTTTAACGGCATATCAACCTCTGCAGGTTATTTAATGCCAAAAATGTGCAGTTTTAAGGCGTTGTTTTTTAGTATTTGGTTATAGTGAGAAGGTTGTTCTCTGTTTCTAATGAGACTTTCCTGTCTTTCAGTACTTTGGCTAGCTTCTGAAATGCATCTTTGGCCATAGCAATGCGTCTTTTGATCTCCATGTTGCACCTTCCACCCTCTGTCAAAACACTTCTCAGGTATCTGAATATTTTTACTTGTTTTATTTTAGTTTCTCCAACAAGAAAGCAGAAAGTAATACAACCCCAGTTTCAACAAAGCAGTGATAACCTAGCCTAACGTGTCTGACTCGCCGACTTAATGGGATTACACGAGCTGATAGCCTTCTCCAATTGTGAACATATCCTTTCAAGTGTCATATCCTTAGATGATGTCAAAGAAAGGGTGAGAGAGACGTTTGAGTTTTGTTTAATGGCATATCAACACCTCTGTGGGTTATTTAATGCTAAATATGTGCGATTTTAAGGTATTGTTTGTTAGTGTTTGGTTATAGTGAGAAGGTTGATTTAGTCAGATTTTAATGAAATTTTTGTTTTTATTCTTTTTTATTTTAGAAAACTGAAAATGTCTTCTAGTTTTGTCTTCAAAAAATGTTTTGCTGAGAATTTTTTTTTCTTTCATGTGTTATGGTAATAATTTTTTCCTCAAAAATGGATTGTTGGTCATATTTTTTCTTTCAAAAATGTATATTTTTCTAGAAAAGTCTATTTTTATGTATATATTTCTATAAAAGCATTTTTATACTTTGATAGTGTTTTGACCTTAGTTTGGGGGTTAACTATTTACCCATAGCTGGAACCCTAACAGGTGCTACCACTCCGGGTCAGGGTGGACCTGAGAACAGCAGCAACTAAGAGGTGGTTCCATGCTCCTCACAACCTCCCAATCAGAGACCTTGCTGCCGGATGCAGTTTTCCGTCATACCCAGGACCCTGAGGCAATGTTGTTTCATTTCTTATCTATTTATCTTCTATGCCTATTACCATATATTTCTTGGGAGAATAATTATTTAGGCGTTTCCACCAAATTCAACACAAAATTGTCTTATTTTACGACAGCCTTTTTATTATCTCTCCTAAATCTTGCTCTGCCATTCAATTACTTAAGCTTGCTAGTTAGGTTATGCATCGTTCTCCTCTGTCTCTCTTTCAGGTTATAAATACAAACTGATAATTAATGTATTCATATGCTTGGCTGGAGTGTATGTCTGCATTATGTACCTTGAGGTTAGATTAAAATTAAGTAATCAGCTCATACAGGGATTAAGAAGTCTCTCCAAAAGTGAATGTAGTACAAATATCAAATCCAGATATCCTGTGATGCATTAGAGTCATAGAAACACCACATGTCTAAACTAAAACTAAACTAAACACCACATGACTAAACTATCGCCCGGTTCACACTCCACCCACATCTATTGAACAGGTGAAGAGGCTCATCCCTTGTTTCCTGTTTAGGATGCGGTTTCCGGTTTTCTCTTTACCAATCTTTTCACTCTTTTCCTTTATTATTCTTTTTTTTTCAATTGGAGTAGATAGACTAAACTATCGCCCGGTTCACACTCCACCCACATCTATTGAACAGGTGAAGAGGCTCATCCCTTGTTTCCTGTTTAGGATGTGGTTTCCGGCTTTCTCTTTTCCATTCTTTTTACCCTTACGTAACCCCCTGCGCATCAGTGGCGTTACCGCCTTGCTCGGGGTGATATGATTAAAAAAAAAAAAAAAAAAAAAAAAAAATGTACTACAGCCGCAATAGAAGTGGTGTTTCTTCAAGCAGGACAGCCTCATGGAGCCCAACCCTCTTCAGGGAGGTTTGAATTCCACATTTTCCTTCATCTAGACCAGTTACCACCCAAGGCTATAGGACCCAGTTTGTTCTGCTATTTAGCCATAGCTGGGGGCAGGGGGTAAGAGATGGATTCATGTCTCTTCCAAGGATATTAGCATGTAAGTGAATGTAATGAACTCAACTGGAATTCAAACTCTGCTCTCTGATTCCTTAATCTGACCTGCTATCCATTACTCTACTGTGCCTCTTAATAAGCACACATAATGATAAGAAAGAAAGAAGAGATGGATTCATACCTTTCCCAAGGATATTAGTACATAAGTGAATGTAATGAACTCAACTGGAATTCAAACTCTGCTCTCTGATTCCTTAATCTGAGCTGCTATCCATTACTCTACTGTGCCTCTTAATAAGCACACATAATGATAAGAAAGAAAGAAGAGATGGATTCATACCTTTCCCAAGGATATTAGTACATAAGTGAATGTAATGAACTCAACTGGAATTCAAACTCTGCTCTCTGATTCCTTAATCTGAGCTGCTATCCATTACTCTACTGTGCCTCTTAATAAGCACACATAATAATAACAAAGAAAGAAGAGATGGATTCATACCTTTCCCAAGGGTATTAGCACATAAGTGAATATAATGAACTCAACTGGAATTCAAACTTGGCTCTCTGATTCCTTAATCTGAGCTGCTATCCATTACTCCATCATGCCTCTTAATACAAATACACTTGTGTTATATTCACTTATGCACTAAGAGCTTTGGGAAAGGTATGAATCCATCTCTTCTCTAACATGCTATGTGTTGAATACAGATTAGAGTATATCGTCTTGACTGGCAGGCAATCTATTGCAGAAAGAAACTGAAAGTTACTGCAGGAAAATCTCTTAGTCATGAATTGAAACAGACATGATTACCCAAGTGATCAGGGAAGAGTCATGTGCATCACTACTACAACCTGGAGTTTAGAAACATCACCCCCACCAGAATGCACCTTGCAGCCCCTCTACCCACAGAATGCTCCCCCACACACGAACATACTGAACCCAAAATAAATGTTACTTTAAATAAAATAACGTCCTCTTGAAACTAAGATATTCTAGCATGAAAAAAACTGAAGAAATCGCAGAATTGGCGTTTTTTGAAGTTATACATTACAAACATTTTCACAACTTTTAGCTACTTTTTATGTCAGTCAGTTAAGTGCCATGCGCAATACACGCTTTGGGCGATCATGTCTCGAAAGAGACATGACTGACTGGGCAGAAGATTATCCCGCAGTAGGTTGCCATTGCTTTCTGCGGTAGACTGGTTGCCGACCAAGGCTATAGAACCCAATCTGTCCTATTATTTAACCCATAACTGGAGGGAAGAGATGGATTAATACCTTTCCCAAGGGTATTTGCGCGTAAGTGAATACAATGAATTCAACTGGAATTCGAACTTGGTTCCTCCGATTTCTTATTCCGAGCCGATATCCACTGCGCCACAACGCACATTGAACAAAATAGATATCTATTATTTATTTCTCAAGTTCATTTTTTTTATTACAAATGATTTGGGCTGGCCTCTTTGGGAGAGAGAGCATGTGAGAGGATTGATTGATAGATGCCTATTTCAACATATATGTATGATAATAATTTCCCAGTTAACCCTAATAATTATTTTGTTAATTTTTTTCTTAACAATAAATCTGTGCGTGGTCTGCAGTGAGGTGGGGGCTAAGCACAGCTCTCTTCTGTAGCCAAATGAGAGGAAGAGGGTTTATGTCTTTTTGAATTCCTGAATGGAAAATCACCAAGAAGAATTAAGCAAACTTCATAAGCCTAAATGGTGGGGTATTTCTCCCACTATCATCGTATAAAATCATTCTCTTCAGAGACTTTTTCAGAATCTAAGTTGATACATTTTCCCACCAGTTTAAATCATTGATATATTGAACAAGTTTACTCTCAAATTTTAGATTTTAGTAAATGGAAAGTTATCAATCTTGAACATATTTTGAGATAGACACAGAAAAAATATGTAATGAAAAGAACCCAGTACAAAGTACTAAATAATGTCAAATATGAACAAAGTCTGCCCCTTTCATGTAATTCAGATTATGTTGTATTACAAGCATGTTTTATCTGCCTTGAATATGGAAAAGAGAAGCTGATGAATGATCACTAAACTAACACTTGTGTTGAATTTAATACTTAAACAAATTCATCTTCTGTAATCCAACAGAAATTTGCTTCCATTCTGAGAACAAAATTCATTCCATTCATGATAAAATATCAGTCTTGCAATTGCTTTGATCATGTCATAAAAGGGTTTCTAACTTTTGAAAAATATCTTTGTCATATATATGCAGCAAAAGAACTTTATATTTGCTCTTTTCAGTATTTTCTTTGACATGCTCGACAGAGTTATTGTATTTGTTTTGAATAACTATGCAGACAATAAAATTAACTTCGGGGTAATTTACAGACATGTTGAAAGTGATGGATACAAACTGACAAAAGACATGGCAGATGACAATAGCTGGTTTATCAAAACTTGGTGATATTTTTTCTCTTTTAACATAAATTAGCAACAGCATTATTATTATTATTAATAATAAAAATTTACTGATTCTCAAATATTTACAAATAATGGAAGAAATTTTTATGTAAAAGCAACCAAAAGATCTGAATTGAGGTGAATGTAAATAATTACTAACAATACATTAAAACTTTATAATTACTAACGATACATTAAAACTTTATAATTACTAACGATACATTAAAACTTTATAATTACTAACGATACATTAAAACTTTATAATTACTAACGATACATTAAAACTTTATAATTACTAACGATACATTAAAACTTTATAATTACTAACGATACATTAAAACTTTATAATTACTAACGATACATTAAAACTTTATAATTACTAACGATACATTAAAACTTTATAATTACTAACGATACATTAAAACTTTATAATTACTAACGATACATTAAAACTTTATAATTACTAACAATACATTAAAACTTTATAATTACTAACAATACATTAAAACTTTATAATTACTAACAATACATTAAAACTTTATAATTACTAACAATACATTAAAACTTTATAATTACTAACAATAAAACATTAAAACTTTATAATTACTAACAATACATTAAAACTATTATGATCTAAACTTATTTATAAATGGAACTTTGTCTGTGTGTGTGAGAGAGAGTGTGTCCGTTACCTATAGACTCTGAAACAGCTGAAGTGATTTTCTTGAAAATTTACACAGTTGAACTATAAGCGTCTGCGAGTGTTCTTAGCTAGGTTTTGTGTCGAGGTACCCCCAATAAATATCGAAAATTGATAATAAAAAAAAATCGGGTTATAGAAGGAGTGGTCCAATTTTAAATAAATTTGATACAATCATACACAGACATAAGAAATGATATTCAGAAGTTTCAAGGTTGCAGTTCTTACAATAGTGCAGAAAATCAATAATGTACATATATATATATAAAAGGCAAGATGTTTGTGTGTATGTCTCTTTATCTGCCTGTATGTCTGTATTTTTTTCAGCTCTTTTATTTTAGTTTTTGCTTGGGGTTTGGCTCTAAGTAGGCATAATTGTAGTTCTTAGTCTCAGCCATGATACCATTTACTTAGAGGACTTATTTAGCCTTCAAAATTCAGTTAACGATGAAAAAAACTTATTTGATATCGATACCAGGAAATCAAAATTTGATTTGCATCCATTCATTTTTCTTTCAGTCTACGGTTTCGCTTTAACTGGAAACAACTATTGCTTGTTAGTCTTTCGTGCCAACGTCCAAAGAGTGCGCGCTCCAGGACCATGGATTAGTTTTAAAGCTTTCATTACACCCGAGCAACGCCGGGCTATACTGCTAGTATTAACAAATTGTTTGCATAATCTTGTAATGCAAATAACTAAAATCTACATCATCTCCAAACCACAGCTTACTAGACATTGAGTTGGATCTGGTCAAAAAAAAAAAAATATATATATATATATCTCAGCATGCAGTATGGGTATAGAAAAATCCAAAGGAGTATCCTGTACATACAGTGGTAGGATAACTCTCTAAGAGAGCTCTAAATATATATGTATATGTATATTAATACATATAGAGCAAATATAAGAAAAATTAAGGCAGACACGTTATTTCATGGTAAATCGTAAGAATAGGCCTATTTCAGGTGAACCATCATCAGCATCCATCTTTATTTTACAAAGGATTTTACACGAATAAATACTGTTGAAATGATAAAGAGGATTAAACAATTTCTACGAGTTTTTATTTTCAACAAACAACTCTAAATTAGAATAAGCCACATATCTGAGGGTCCTCCGTCAAATATCATTTCATGCTATTATATTATGAATTGATTTTATAAAATTAGACGGACTGATAAAGTGGAACTGAAAATGTTCTTTGAAATAGATTCTGAATGGAGCCTTGTTCAGTAGATTGATCAATTCATGAATCCAGCCAATCAACTGTGGTAATTTTCAGAGAGATTTAAACTTGATTTTCTCAAACAGTTGTAAAGGTGGTGATCCTCAAAGCCGCCAAGCAGATAATTCTTTTTAAAACTGACTATTCCCTGAAAACACTGGGAAGAATGAGGGTAAATATGTTGAAGCATTGAATGGTGAGTGAGGTGCCAGTCCATTGAGTTGCAAAAATGAAAGGTAGCATTTCTGAATGATCCCTTTTGAGAGCCTATCTCATCACATGTAAATCATCATGCAGGTAAAAATGCAAAGGGTCATGAAGCTGACCACTCAGGAAAAAGAAGGTGGATCTAGAGAGAACTATAGATTAGGGGTGCTTCCTGAACACAAGACATGGTTTGAGAAACCATGGCTGGGTCACTTGGGTGATGGTATCTGATTGTTGAAAGACTAAAAATACACATATTACTGATATGTTCAAGTGAATCAAAGGCTGATGATTGCGAAAAGCCATAGTAGATCTGTTCAGGTTTATAAAGAATTCCTTTTCAAAATACCACCACCCTCACTGTCTTAATTTTATTTATTTTGATTTCTATTTTTTAACCCCTATTATTCCAAGACATAATTCTGCAATTATTTTGCTTATCACCTCCCCAGGCTTTTGAATAGGAGTAGAGGTTTATCCTTTTTTTTCTTTTTAATCATTGTGTTTCCAGTTCCTCTTAAAGACAACTTGTATTCTATATTTTTAACGTCTCCATCTGAACTCTAAAATTTTATTTACTGATCATTTTTTTCCCCTCAGTAGGAGTAGATGAGTTCACTTATCATTCAGTTTACACACCTCTCTAGTCCTTGAACAAGAGGTTTATCCTTTGTTCCTTGTTTAGAATTGGGTTTCCAGTTCCTTCTAAAGTCTTTTCATTCTCTTTCACTCCCAGTAGCCCCTTGCATCACCACCATAATGGAGCTTCCCTGTGTCTTTATTTTAAATACTTTCATGGTACTTGTTCAAATTATCTCTTTGCCATAGTAGTTGTCTCTTCCTGATGCTCACTATTAATTTTATTTTGTTGCCATTCTTTCCAACACCTCATCATTGTTCACATGCTCGGTCCATGACATCCGCAGCATCCTTCTGTAGAACCACACTTAGACATCAATGGTTGCATTATCAGCATCCTTCTGTAGAACCACACTTAGACATCAATGGTTGCATTATCACAAAGTTCTAAGTTATCATGTCAAAAGGTTCGAACATTCTGGTTTTATTCATGTTTGTTCATCTACAGCTTGAGCTAGGTTATACATTCTACATTCTTTCCCAGAAACTGCTCATGTTCACCTATCATTCAGTTTACACACCCCTCTGGTCTTTGAACACGAGAAGAGGTTTATCCTTTGTTCTCTGTTTAGAATTGGGTTTTCAGTTCCTTCTGTAGCTCCCCTGCATCACCACCATAATGCAGCTTCCCTGTGTCTTTATTTTAAATACTTTCATGATACGTGTTCAAATTATCTCTTTGCCATAGTAGATAGAGTTTATGAATTTAAGAACAGTCCTAGACTGAAGGCAACTCACAGATGAATTGGATAGATTTAACCATAATCGCTAATAGTTTCTTTCTTTGCACTTCTCGCTTCTTTTGGCTCCTTGCCTTCTAAAATTCAAATGAAATGTCAATTGTTATCTCCTGTCTTTTTGATCACTCTTCTATTGTTCTCATTCCTTCCAAATAAAAAATGATCAAGTGTGTATCATGTATGGCATTTAACTGACTGATCTTGTCAGGTGCTCCTGTTATATATTTCGAGATTCTTGACATGAAGTGAAAAGATTATATTCAGTTAATTGTTAATTCTCCTGAAAGCTGGTTCGGTGTGTCATGGTAGACAAATTTTCTTGTCAGGATCCATCTTGCATGTTTATAAATCTACCATTTGTCCATGCATTGTTGCCATATCTGGTTAGGTGCTCCTGATATTTACTTCGAGATTCCAAAGAAAGATCTACAATATCATCAGTCCCGACTTCAGTCACTTTCTCATTGACTTGATGCAGCTTCCCTTTGTCTTTTCTACAAATATTTTCATGGCAACTGCTCTGATGAGTTTTTTTGCTGCTGCCTCAACCACAAGAATTTACATGTGCTACTAGACTGGCATAAGTGTTTTATCCAGATTACGATGTTAAACAAAACCGTTTAGTAGATAACAATGGATGTCTTTGCAAACATTGTGGTGGCTGTTCTTGTTTGAGTATAAAGGAGTGAAGAAATCAGATTGAAGAATTAACTTCTATTAAGACTTGACCAAACGTCCAATATATTACGAGCTCATCTTACATGGAGAATGCTATTACCACCTCAGCCAGGGATGCTATTAAATTAAAAAAAAAAATCAATTTCCTCGACATGGTTTCATTTAAAGAATTCTTTTATTTACAGAAGAAATATTTCCTGACAAAATGCTGACTCAGCACATGCTTTCTACTTCCTTTACCAAAGCAAAAGAATTCAGTGATTATAAATCCTATTGGCAACATGTACAATGTCAAAGAACAATAATGTTGGCATTGCTTCACCTGTTATGCACAAACAATGCTAATTAACCTCCCAACTTGTCTTTATTTTATCCTCTGCACTTTAGTAGTGTTTAGAAACCGTCTCTGGGTAAACTACATTCTTAAATTATTTTGTATTGAAATACATTTGTGCTCATTTCTACAGACTGACAATGAAATTGTTAAAGATTAATTTATTTTCTCTGACTTTTTTTTTTATATAAGCGTTTCACCCCGAGCAAGGCATGTCACTGCCACTACTGTGCAGGGGGCTACGAAGGATGATTAAATATAGGAAATGTCAGAGGGTGGGTGATAGGCGGGTAAAGATACAGAGAATGAGGGTTGGGTAGATGAGAGTGTTCTGAGAATAATTGGGAATTAGTGTGATAGGAGGTGTCTATTGACCCTACATTTAAACACCTGGAGATTGTAGCTGTCAGGAAAGCAGACTTGTGGAAGGGAGTTCCACAGGCGGGAAGTGTGAGAAAAGAAGCTGTTGGAGTAGAATTTACGGTTACATCTTATTTGCTTAACTGTAAAAGGGTGGGACCTAGTTGCTAATCTAGTATCTCGTGTAAATTCGTGCTTAGGCGGCACCAGTGATCTAAGCTCATCGGAGCAGTAGCCATGAAAGTACTTGTAGAAGAGGCACAGGGAAGCCACATCACGCCGGTGAGAGAGCAGCTGCAGCCGGTCTGCCAAGTCAGTATCAATCACGTTACAGATCCTCCTTTGTATTTTGTCAAGAAGCCCAAGGAGAGCAGCAGGGGCACCCGACCAGATATGGCAGCAATATTCAATACACGGGCGGATGGTAGATTTGTATATGTGCAGAATAGATTCAGGTGGGAAAAACTTCCGGGCCCTGCACAGGGAGCCGACTTTCATAGCAGCAGATTTGGCAATGGATTCGATATAGTCATTCCATTTGAGGTCCGCCAAAAGTGTAAGGCCAAGGAGGCATAGTATTTTACTCTCTGGGAGGCTAGCCTGTTATGCACAAACAATGCTAATTAACCTCCCAACTTGTCTTTATTTTATCCTCTGCACTTTAGTAGTGTTTAGAAACCGTCTCTGGGTAAACTACATTCTTAAAAAATTTTGTATTGAAATACATTTGTGCTCATTTCTACATACTGACAATGAAATTGTTAAAGATTAATTTATTTTCTCTGACTTATAAACTGTTTGCCAGTTATTTAAAGCCAGAAAATATTTTTAGATACAAGTCTTCCATTAGTAAGCTGGTAAAATGCTACCATGCCATCTCCCTTCAGGACGTTGATAATCATGGCTTTCCACAGCTTCATATCTCTTATGGATTGTAGCAGTGTTTCTCCTTTTGCTAATCCATTCACACAAACTTGTCAGGTAGGTGCCTCGTTGCCTTCAGTCTCTTGCCGTCAATATGCCCTGTGAAGTTGGATTCATACCTAATCAGAATTTAATAAGCAAGAAATTATGTGGGTATGAAGTGGGGGATCAATTCTATATTACAATCAGTATATACACTGATCCCTCACTTTATAGTCACAGTAGTTTCTCTACAGTTATATTCCAGAGAATGTAGATAAATCTCAATGACATGCCTGTGCAGATAATTAGCATTTGGTTGATTCATTCATTTTCTATGGCTTATCAAACTTTTGCAGGTCATTTAAAACTAGAAAATAATTTTATAGTAGAAAAGAATTTTTTTTTGAGATAATAATGATTTAGTGATACAAGCCTTACTAATTAACCCATAGCTGGGAGGGGGGAGAAGTGGATTCAGACCTTATTAGCAATTGAAAAACAAACAAAAAATTATGTGGGTATAAAGTGGGAGATCAACTCTATGTTATAAGCAATATATAAACTGATACCTCACTTTATGGTCACAGTAGATTTTATACATTTATATTCCAGAAAATGTAAGTAAATATAAAAGACATTGTTGTGCCTGTTAGAGCCAGGAAGAAAGACACAGAAAGAAGGTAGGTAGGTTAAACCAGTGTATTGGAATAACAGAACATGTTTACACAATGAGTATTATTAGTCAGTTGATAGAAGTGTCCATCCGAACTGTCAAGTTACACTGCGTCTCGACTGCCTCATCTAGGAAGTCCCACAGGTCAGTATTTATAAAGGAGGAAGAGTTCACTCCAATGTAGATAGGGCACCATAACAGACATGCAAATCAGTATCTGATTGGTTGATTTGTTTTTTATGGTCTATCAATTCTTTGCATGTTATAGAATAAAAGAAAATTAATAGAAAAAAAAACAACAGGAATTGGAACTTGGTTCTCTAATTAACAATACTGTGTTGTTATCCATTACACCAACTGCACATCCAAGCTTACACCACCTTGTATTCTGAAGTGGTCCCCTAGATAGGCACTAATCAAGCTTGACATTGCTTGACTTCAGTAAGCATATGAGAAACAGTGCTTCATGTGATATGGTTATAAGCCCTGAAATTGTTAAAGATCAGTAAGAAATAATAATTTAAGGCCAAAAAATATAAGCTGGGAATTCGAAAAGCCTGTATTTGGTAAAATTAAGATATGCAGATGCCAGTGTTGGTCAGTTAAGTGCCATACATGATACAAACTTTTGGGTGATCATGTCTCAAGAGAGACATGACTGAGTGGGAAGAAGATTATCCCACAGTAGGTTGCCATTGCTTTCTGCAGTAGACTGGTTGCCAGCCAAGGCTATAGAACCTAATCTGTTCTATTATTTAACCCATAACTGGAGGAAAGAGACGGATTAATATCTTTCCCAAGGGTATTTGTGTGTAAGTGAATGCAAGGAATTCAACTGGAATTTGAACTTGGCTCCCCAATTTGTTGTTCTGAGTCGATATCCACTGCACCACAACGCACATCCGTAGTGTTGATAGCAGACACAAAAAGGAAACTACAGGCACTCCTATAAAAAATAGTAAAAGAAAGGAAGAAGAAAGGACTAAGCATCAATTGCGAGAAGACTGAATGTATGGTTGTCAGTAAAGACAAGAGCCCAAGATGCAAACTACAAATAGAAGAATTCTAAAGTCAAGTAATTACAAAAAATTTAAATATCTCCTAAGTGTTTTAACAGAGAACAAAAAATGCAACACTGAAACTTGCCTTCAAAAAGTTAACAGAAGTTTTAAGAAACAGGAAAATTTTGTTAAAAACAAAGAAACGAGTTCTAAGCTGTTATATGATACTGGTCCTTCTATATAACAGTGAATATTTTAAAAGAAATGGAAAATAAATTCCGACAATGTGAGATAAAAAATACTTGAGAAACAACAAAATATAGATTTATTATAGGGTAGCCAACATTATAATGTTTCGGTTGTTATAACCATCATCAGGGCTTATATTTACTATTGTGAAGTTTTTTTGTTGTTAAGGCCTGTGAACAGATTTAGAAATGTGATAAAAACTTAAAATTTTAAGGCTGTTACAATTTAACAAAAAATACATACAACTTAACAAAAAAAATACACAAACCTAACAGCGAACTATTTAAATTTCATCTCAACGACTTTTTCAAATAACAAAATGTTATTAATATTTTGTGACTGACATCATAGTTTACAGCAATTCTTTCAAACAGCCTTAAAATTTTAAGTTTTTATCAGTGGAACCTCTACTTATGAAACTAATTCACTCCAGAAGTCATTTCATAACGCTTTTTACCCTATAAATGCCTTAATCAGTTCCAAGCCCGACAAAAATTCGGACATAAATTTTTTGTAAATTATAAAAATGCATCAAAACCTGCACCAAATACATGTTAGAATTAGATTACTGCACAATAAACATAAAAAAGAGGGGTGTTATCAAGAATGAGAAGGCACTTGAGGAGGCAATGCGGTGGACTCTGGGAGCTACAAGTAGCAGCACGTATTTTGAAATTTTTTGCCTGAAATTTCTTTCGTAACAAAGGCAATATTTTTCTGAAGAGACATTTCGTAACCTGAAAATTTCATATGCATAGCCTTTCATAAGTAGAGTACAGGTAATTTTGTTTTTTTACCCTTTTCTTATTTACTGAGTGCAAGTAACATTTTTATTTGGATGAAGACATATTTTCAAATTTGCTGAAAGTGTCCATATTTGGTCAGGTGCTCCTGCTATCCACCTCGAGGTCTTTGACAAAATTCAATGGAGAATCTGCAATGTGATCGATCCTGACTTGGCAGCTCAGATACAGTCACTTTCTCATTGGAGCAATGTGGCTTCCCTGTGTCTCTTCTACAATTACTTTCATGGCTTCTGCTCCAATGAACTTAGCTTGCTGGTGTGCCCTATATATGAATATACTCCAGCCACAAGATTAGCAACTAGGTCCCACCCTTTTACTGTGAAAACAATAAGATGTAAACACAAATTCTACTTCATCAGCTTCTTTTCTCGCACTTCCCGCCTGTGGAATTCCCTTCCATTTACTTACTTTCCTGACAGCTACAATCTCTAAGAATTTAAATGTAAAGTCAAGACTCATCTCTTATCTCACTAACTTGCATCCTCTCTCTCATGCGCTCATCTCATTTCTGCAGTATTCTCATCCCTCTCCTACCCACTTCCTGACACCCCCATTATTCTGTCACTCCTTCTCATAAATTTTCTCCTAGGTAACACCCTGCACAACAACAGTGGCAGTATAATTCCTTGCTTGGGGTGATATGATTATATATAAAAAAACAAAACAAAAAAAGAAGTTATTTTGAATGTGTGGCAGAATGAAAATTGAATAATAAATTAAATAAATAATAATAATAAAACTAGTAATAAAAAATACATAATTTAATTTTCCCATAATGCAAATCGAAACCAAAGAAAGAGTTTTTGTTTTTTTTGTTCTTTTTAATGATATCACCCCGAGCAAGGTGGTAACGTCACTGGTGTGCCGGGGGCTATGTAAGAGTGAAAAGATTAGAAGAGAGAAAACTGGAAACCACATCCTAAACAGGGAACAAGGGATGAACCGCTACACCTGTTCAATAGACGTGGGTGGAGTGTGAACCGGGTGATAGTTTAGATGATCTACTCCAATTGAAGAAGAAAAAAACATCAAAAGTTTGTGAACCCACCTCTGGGAAGGAGATTGTCCTTCTCTTGATAGTTTCTAATCATTAGATTCGGACATGTTTTGCAGTGGTCCTAAGAAAAGGAGTCAGTCACTTTCTCTCTCTCTCTCTCAACATCATGCTGACTTGAGGTGAACCACTCTCTTACCTCTATGTGAGCATACACTCATGCATCAATAAAAATTGATCGTTAATCTTCCAATCACATTTCAGGTTATTTATTGAGGTTCAACAATATTACCATCTTCTGATACCGGACAGAAAAAAAAACAAAAAGTACCAATCCACTACAACTGCTTCAGAATAGTCAATTTTTAACAACAAAAATGACAAAAATAAATCTATGTCCTCATATAATTGCTAATAATTTTATTCTTTTCTTATTTATTTATTGATCGATTTTCCGTTTTATCATTTTAATTGACGTTTCTCCGTGGTTTTTGTTAAAGGCTGTTAGAACTTTCTCATTTGAAACCATTTATTTTTTGAAATACTACCTTTTCCTTTTTTACTTTTGCTGCCTCATTCTCTGTCTGCTCTTCTTTCTTGGATTGACCCTCCCACCACATTCCCCCCCCATCAAATATATTGGAATGTTAAAGTTCATATTGACATAAAGTTCTGTGGGTTGCCGATTCAACTGCTGAATAAGTTAGTTTTTTTTTAAGTAATTTACTTTACTGGTTGTGAAACTAGTTTGAGCTTTTCCAAAATTTAAGCAAAGTTTTTAAGAAACAGAAAAATGTTCTTAGAAACAAAGAAACAAGTTCTAAGCTGTTATATGTTATTGGTCCTTCTGTATGACAGTAAATGCAAGGTAATCTCATCACAGATGGTAAATAAAAAAAATAAAAAAAACTTGAGGCAGTGTAAATGTGATTCTACAGAAAGATGCTGAGAATACCATGGATTGAACATGTGAGGAATGAGAAAGTTTTAGGGAAAAGAAAAGCAAAAAAAAAAAAGACAGTTACACTTTTTTTTTTTTTAATCATTTCACCCCGAGCAAGGTGGAAACACCACTGATGAGCGGGGGCTACATAACTGTAAAAAGATTAATTAGAAAAGAGTGAGGAGTACAAACTAGTTAGAAAAGAGCAATAGAAAGCTGAGAATGCAGGTGCAATGACAGATACATAGGTGGAGAGAAATTGAAGGATATACGGGGATGGGGAGAGAGCTAGAGTCCAGTGGTTAGTAGACTTACAATCAGAATGAGAAAATTAAAATTTCTAAAACACAATGAAGAAACTGGTTTGGAGAATTTGACACTCACAACACATATATAAGGCAACAGAAACAGAGGAAAGCAGAAAATAATCTATTTGATAAGTTTGTGTAATTGAATGCGCGTTGAGGTGCAGTGGATATTGGCTTGGAACAACAAATCGGGAAGACGAGTTCTAATTCCAATTAAATTCCTTCCATTCACTTCCACACAAATATCCTTGGGAAAGGTATTAATCTGTCTCTTCCCTCCAGTTATGGGTTATAATAATACAAATTGAGTTCTATAGCCTTGGCTGGCAACCAGTCTACTGCAGAAAGCAATGGAAACCTACTGCAGGATAAACTTCAGCCCAGTCAGTTATGACTCATTTGAGACATGATTGCCCAAGCATGTAACATGTGTGGCACTCAACTGACTGAGTTGAGTGTGCATTGTAGGGCAATGCATATCAGCTTGGAAACTGAAGAGCAGAGTTTAAGTTCCAATTGAATTCATTGCATTCACTTATATACAAATATTCTTGGGAAAGATATTAATCCATCATCTCCCTCCGGCTATAGGTTGAATAGCAAAACAGATAGGGTTCTGCAGCCTTCGTTAGCAACCAGTCTACTGCAGAAAGAAATGGCAGCCTACTATGCGAAAAAAGCTCTGTCTAGTTAGTCATAGATAAAAAGACATGATCACCCAAATGTCTACAATGTATCGTACTTAACTGACTAAATTGGTTGTTAAAACAGGGATAAAAGAGAGATAACAAAAATGAAAACTTTATTAAAAGCTACAAAAGGTAGGAAGCTGTGGAGAACAGTGGACCCATATCCTGGAAGGATATGGCACATTGAAAATATGAACCCCCACAAATTGTTTAAAATCATAATATATCTGGTAAGGACTTCGATTTACTGAAAATAAACCAAGAATAAACATCTCTAAAAAAGTTGTGCTTTGAAATCATCCGAAGCGAATATCCTAGTTCGGTTTGTGAAAATGATTATCATCAATTTGGCACCTGGGATGGAATCTTAAGTCAAATGGCGGTATAGACTTGGACAGATGAGTCTACAGAGCATATAGAATGACAATTCTACTGTCTCCTGGGAACACTCATCTATAAGACAGTATTAGACAGTGGACACAAGTGATGAATAGGCTTAAAGTGGAACTGAACTCAATTATCAAAGTACTCTATTCATGCAGGTGGAAAAACGTGGAAGAGAACAGAGGTTCTCAACCATTTCCACAGAATCGATTCAAGTAATTCTATAGGAAACTCAATGCAGTTGACAACTGGCTCTTCTTGGCCAGACTGTAATCAATATTTTCTGAGAAGAAACAAGATTATGCTGATTGTGGATTTTTCATTGTTGATATTACAAAAACCTATGGTAAGAATCAATAATATTTCATCTCTCTCTCTCTTTATATATATATATATATATATATATATATCTGCACACACCTGATTAATGCAACTCTGAAAATCAAATTTACCTAAGCTGTGTATATTTGAACAAAACCAAAGAATTTAATAAATAACAATAAAACTTTTTTCTTGTCAATCAAATGCTGGTGTATTTACAGATATTTTTCTATTATTTCATTGTTATTTCTTTGATTATAAAGGCAGGCACACACACACACATACATATGTGAGTGTGTGTATGTATGTACATATACTCATGCACACGCATATTTTATACACACACACACACATATATACCTATTTTTATATACTGTTTATATGTATATATATGTGTGTATATAATGTATATATATCTATATAAATGTGCATGTTTATATATGGTATATATAGGTGGGTGTATATATATATATATATATATATATATAAATGTGCCTGTGTATATATATATATACACTATATACACCCACCTATATATACCATATATAAACATGCACATTTATATTGATATATATACATTATATACACACATATATATACATATAAACAGTATATAAAAATAGGTATAGAATATATATATATATATATATATATATATATATATATATTCCCTATATCTAACCACTCTTCCTATTTACCTTCCCCTATGTAGCCCCAAGTGCAATAGTGGCAGTGGAATGCCTTGCTTGGGGTGAAATGATTAAATATATATATATATATATTTGAAATACGATTTATGGTACAAAACTTAATTACTGATATGAATATACAAAAATTATTATTTATTACCACCTCTGATGATAATAATTAAAATTTTAAACTGTATATATATATATATATATTTGTATATTATATATTATATACACACCTTTATTTATACATCTATGCATATACACACAGTATATATACACTACTGGCCATAATTATTAGGCCACCTAACAAAATAATTATGTATTTTATGCTATTTTTTGGTATTTATTGTCAAGTGGATAATTCTAACTGAAAACAGAATAGTTCTTTTGCTATTATTACTTTGCAAAATTTTACAAGGCAGCCAAGAAACCTTTACTTCTGCCAGCCAATAAGAAGAAGAGACTAGCATGGAAAAGAGAGCAAAAAAACTGGACACCAGAACAGTTCACTTGATGCACATGTTATTGTGCAGTATTAACTATATATATATATATATATATATATGGTTAAATAAAGTAAAGACAGGAGGAAAACTGTATTTTAAATCGCCTATGCGTTTCATCCTGTGATGGACTTTATGAAGGCAAAAAACCGAAATGAGCTTTATTCTCAATTACGTATCTATAAACAAACAGTGTTGGCAACCACAAACATGTTTTATAGATACGTAATTTAGAATAAAGCTCCTTTGGTCTTTTTGCCTTGATAAAGTCCATCACAGGATGAAATGTGGAGGCGATTTAAAATACAGTTTTCCTCTTGTCTTTATTTTATTTAACCATCCTGTCCTTAAACTCAGATCATAACTGAGTATATTTTTACAATATATATATATATATATACACACAGACACACACATACATCTTTGTGTTAATATTTCTTTAAGATTTATAATGATCAATAATACTTGAATCTTGTCTAACAATAAATGTAAACAAAAATTGAAAATTCTAAAAAATGCTTACAGTAATAATACAAATGATAATAAATGCCATGATGTGAGAGTAGTTACGTCTTCTTATCTTAATTGATTGTTCAAATGTTTGAACTTGATCAATTAAAATGGTTGACAGTAAACATCCTATTCATTACCATAGATATGCTTGACCACAGTGACTTCCCTTAGTGATCAACACACAGAGCATGATTTTTTAAATCATTTCTTTCCACACAAGACAATAATATCAGTTCATAAGTACATGATGTGCATTGTGGTGCAGTGGATATCGGCTTCAAATGACAAATCGGGGAGTCGTGTTTGAATTCCAGTTGAATTCATGGCATTCACTCATGCACAAATACCTTTGGGAAAGGTATTAATCCATCTCTTCCCTCCAGTTATAGGTTAAATAATAAAACAGATTTGGTTCTATAGCCTTGGCTAGCAACCAGTCTACTGCAGCAAATAATGGCAACCTACTGTGGGGATAATCTTCTGCCTAGTCAGTCATGCCTCTTTCGAGACATGATCACCCAAGCATGTATCACGTTTGGCATTCAACTGACTGATAGAGGTGTAAGTAATAAAGTAGTTTCACGGCCAGTTGTTTTTTCTCCATGTTTGAAAGACAAGGTACTCAAGGCAACTTGGGAGTCATATCAAGCTATTTGCAAATAACATTAATCTGGATATATTTAAACAGATGAGGTTACTAAACCAGAAGTTATTTCTAACTCCACTCTACCTGTAAGGTTATGTATTGCGTTTATCATAACCTGTCAGCATAGAGCATGTATTTGGTTATGCCACATGTGCCTGGTATATTCTTCTTCTTCTATGTGCCCTGTCCCTTCAGGACAGAGGCGATCATGGTTCTCCATGTCTCCTTATCCCTTGTGGCTCTTAGTATGTTTGCTCCTCTTACACCTCGCAACCCCAGTTCCATCATCCACCTGATCAAGCCCTGCAAATATGTTATCCGCTGCCTTCTATCTGGCCAGTCAGTATCAGGTTCTCCAAGCTCTCCTTCCTTATTGCATGTCCCAGGAACTTCAGTTGTCTCTTCCTGATGCTCACTATTAATTTCCTTTTTGTTGCCATTCTTTTCAACACCTCATCGTTGCTTGCATGCTCAGTCCACAATATCCGCAGCATCCTTCTGTAGAACTACATTTCTGCTGCTTCAAGTTTTGTCCTCATTTTCAATTATATTGTCCAGTATTCACTGTTGTATTGAAGAACTGTTCATCACAAAGCAATCCAGCACTCTTTTCTTTGTTTTCTAGTGAAATTTTCCTGTGTGTTAGTACTTTACTCAGGTTCTGGAATGTGTCCTTTGCCATGCCAATTTGCCTTTGGATCTCTGTGTTGCACTTTCCATCTCCTGTCAGAACACTTCCTAGGTATTTAAATTTTTGTACTTGTTTGATTCTGGTATCCCTCCACCTGTATTTGGCATTTTGGGTTGCACCTTTTGCTGATGACCATGCATTCAGTTTTCTTAAAGTTTATTTGTAGTCCTTTTTTGTCACTCTCCACCGATACCTTCTGTAGGAGGTCTTGTAGTTTCCTTTCCATGTCTGCAATCAGCACTGTATCATCTGCATACCTTATGTTGTTCAAGTTGTGGCCTCTAATAACAAATCCTGGTGTGTCATCTAGGGTCCTCAAAATATTCTCACCTGGTATATTGAGCTTCATATATTGTGTATACCAGTATCACTTTGTTTGCATGCTGCTTTCTCATCAACAATCTTCTTTAAACTCAGAAAATAATATAACATAAAATCCTTAAAGTATATAATTTTTGTAGGAGCCTCAGCTATGTTTGTTAAATTAGCCTTGTGCCAGACACAACCAAAGTCCCGGCAATTTGAAATATCAAAAGGTTGAAGATTGGAATGTGGAAGAATTAAATATTTTGTTTTGTATATGTTGGGGCGCTCTCCACTTTTAAAGTGGAGAGACTTTATTAGTAACCTGTTAATCTTTCTACATACATACATTCTGCTACTATCAACTATTAGGATTCATTTAACTCCTTACTACCATTTCTCTGAAACATTTAACTTCAAACATTTTTCTCTTTGAACATTTTCTTCTTATAAATTTGTTATTCGGTTTAGTTAATAAAATTTTACTTTAATATACTGTTACGTCGGGTGACAGAATTATGTGAAATAATACAAAACAACGTAATAGCATAAAAGTAGGTGTATTGACAGGAAAAGAGAAGTATTTACAAGAGGTGAGGATTAGTAGAATACAAAACAAGGTAATTAGTATACAGTATCGTCATAGAGACGTGATAGATTGACTAGTAGAACACTTCCGGTGCAATACCGGAAATATCCGGCTGACTCGCTCACTCGATTTCCTTACTCGACTTCCTTCTTTGAGGTATAATCACTACTATTTTATAAAGTGATTCGAACAGTCCATTTCTGTGGAAAAGTGGAGAGACTTTATTAGTAACCTGTTAATCTTTCTACATACATACATTCTGCTACTATCAACTATTAGGATTCATTTAACTGTGTTCCTTTCTTTTTATGACTGGTGAGAAAGTTAAAAGAAAGGTGAAGCAATAAAGGAAATTGTACTTAACAGACGTTAGTTTTTAGGAGTCAGTTGAAGATGTCTTGTTCTTGTTGTTGGCTTGTGAGTGTAGACAAAGAAAAAAAATTGGAATGAAGAAAAACTGGAATGAAGGAGAATGAAAATATATTGACAAGGCATAACAGGGTCGGCATCTTGAAATTTCTTTTTGTTATATTTTAGCATGTCGTCTCTATGCTGCACCCATTTGACTGACTTTTGCAAGTCAAGGGATGTGAATAAGTCCTTAACAAGTCATGTGGTCAGCTTGCAACTCCATACCCATTTTGTAGGTGTTAAGAAAAACTGACCAAGGTCATAGATCAATTTGCTATTTCCTATCTAATCAGAATCTAGAATCTTAATTTTCACACTGACTTGTAAAATTTGCTTTGGTCTGGGGTTTTCCAAAATGTCTTCAGTCTTTCTGATGTATTTTTGCTGGTGCACAATTTTACTTTTCCTTAATTGTTGAATGATATAGGGTTTGTATCCTATATTCTCTAGCAATAATGTTAATATGATATAGCAAAAGGTACCTTCTAAAAGCTCAGCAAAGTATTAAAAAACAGGAAGATTTCATTAGAAACAAAGAAAAAAATACTGGATTTATGTAATATTAATTATCTTATATGGCAGTGAATGATGGAGATGTTTTCCAAAAGCTAAGTCAAGTATTAAAAACAGGAAAATTTTATTACAAACAAAGAAAAGTCTACTGGACTGTTGAAAAGATTACCGACATAATAAACGAAATTTATAGCAGCGGAATAATACCAGACGACCTATGCAAGTCGATATTTATAGCACTGCCGAAGAAACCAGGTGCAAACGAGTGTGAACTACACAGAACTATCAGCTTAATGAGTCACATCACAAAACTGATTGTCAAAATCCTGATGAATAGAGCGAGAAGCAGAATCAGGCCAGAGATAGGGCAGGAACAGTGCGGGTTCGTCAAAGACACTGGAACAAGGAACGCCATATTCATGATTAGGATGCTCTCTGAAAGGGCATTACAAATGAAGAAAGACTTGTACCTATGCTTCATTGATTACGCGAAAGCATTCGACAAAATACGACACAAAGAATTGATGGAAATACTAGGCAACCTCGACATTTTCGGCAAAGATATAAGAATAATCAAGAATCTCTACTGGCAGCAAACGGCCTGCATACGGACAGGTAACGACCTCAGTAGATACACAAAGATAGAAAAAGGCGTAAGACAAGGATGTGTCTTTTCACCGGATTTGTTCAACCTATACAGCGAGAATATTTTGAGGACCCTAGATGACACACCAGGATTTATTATTGGAGGCCACAACCTGAACAACATAAGATACGCGGACGATACAGTACTGATTGTGGACACGGAAAGGAAACTGCAAGATCTCATACAGAAAGTAGCAGTGGAGAGTGACAAGAAAGGACTACAAATAAACTTTAAGAAAACTGAGTGCATGGTCATCAGCAAAAGATACAACCCAAAATGCCAAATACAGGTGGGGGATAACAGAATCAAACAAGTCCAAGAATTTAAGTACCTAGGAAGTGTTCTAACAGGAGATGGAAAGTGCGACACGGAGATCCGAAGGCGAATTGGCATGGCAAAGGACGCGTTCCAGAAGATGAGCAAAATACTAACACACAGGAAGATCTCAATAGAAATGAAGAAAAGAGTGCTAGACTGCTACGTGATGTCAGTTCTTCAGTACGGCTGTGAATGCTGGACAATATCATCGAAAATGAGGACAAAACTGGAAGCGGCCGAAATGTGGTTCTACAGAAGGATGCTACGGATATCGTGGACTGAGCATACAAGCAACGACGAAGTGTTAGAAAGAATGGCAACAAAAGGAAATTGATGCTGAGCATCAGGAAGAGACAACTGAAGTTCCTGGGACACGCAATGAGGAAGGAGAGCCTGGAGAACCTGATACTGACTGGACAGATAGAAGGAAGGAGAGACAGAGGAAGGCAGCAGATAACATATCTGCAGAGTCTGATCAGGTGGATGACGGAATGGGGGTTGACAGGAGCAACAGGAGCAAACATACTAAGAGCCACAAGGGATAGAGAGACGTGGAGATCCATGATCGCCTACGTCCTGAAGGGACTGGGCACATAGAAGAAGAAGAAGAAGGCAATGAAGGGTAGATATACTTTTCAAATGCTAAGCCAAGTATTAAAAAACAAGAAAATTCTATTATAAACAAAGAAAACAGTGTTAAACTACTGTGCTATATCAACCCTCTTATATGGTGGTGGATGCTGGATTATTTCCTCAAAGATGAGGAGGAGACTTGTGGCAACAGAGATGTAGTTCTACAAAAGAATGCTGAGGAGACTATCAACCGAATATGAAAGTAGCAATAAAATCTGAAGAAAACTGTGAAAAAAAGACATTTATATTAAAATTCAAAAGAGACAGTTGAAATTGTGGGAGCACATAATAAAAAAATGGGGCTTGGAGAATTTAACACTCACAGGACATGCTGAATGCAAAAATAAGAAAGGGAAGTAGTGAGGAACTTAACAAGTTTATGGGAATGATAGTCAAACATTGCTTACAGTGACAAAAGATAGGAAGTTGCAAAGAGACTCAGAATATAAAAGGAGTCACACAAAACAAGTCAGAGAAAAGATAGACAAAGTACTCAATATTGTATCATGTGAAATGTTTGAAAAGAATCACTGATTTTATCCCAAGAGAGATTGAGAAAAGATTGAACGTTTCAGAGTATGCATCTTCACTATATAATCAAATGAAGAAATTGTAATTATGCAAGATTGAGACATATGAGCTGCTTAAAAAGATAATCATCTGGTTATCTTTAAAAAAAAAAAGGAAAATTTCATTAGAAACAAAGAAATGAGTACAGGACTGTTATGTAATTTTGGTCATTCTATATTGCAATGAATGCTGGACAATCTCATCACAGATGAAGAATGGTCTTAAGTTGACAGAAATACAAGTACAGAATGTCTCATCACTGCAAAGTCAATGCTGCTAAATCAAGACCATCCAACTCATCTCCCTGACAACTCAACTTCTAGACAACTCACCACGAGCTTACTTAGTGTAGCAACAACTCACCAGAAGCCTACTCAGCATGATGGCAACTCACCACAAGAATACTCAGCATTATGGCAACTCACCACAAGCCTACTGAGCATTATGGCAACTCACCACAAGCCTACTGAGCATGATGGCAACTCACCACAAGCCTACTCAGCAGGATGAAAACTCAACACAAGCCTACTCAGCAAATGACCATGAGCCTAATTAGTGTAATTTACCACTCACCACGAGCCTACTCAGCATGACGACAACTCAACATGAGCCTACTCAGCATGATGACAATTTACCATAAGCTATTCAGCATAATGACAACTCACCACAAGCCTACTTAGCGTGATGACAACTCAACACAAGCCTACTGAGCAGGATGAAAACTCACCATGAGCCTATTCAACGAGATGAAAACTCAACACAAGCCTACTCAGCAAATGACCATGAGCCTAATTAGCATAATTTACCACTCACCACAAGCCTGCTCAGTGCGATTACAACTCACCACAAACCTACTTAGCATGATGACAACTCAACACGAGCATACTCAGAAGGATGAAAACTCACCATGAGCCTACTCAGCAAGATGAAAACTCAACACAAGCCTACTCGGCAAATGACCATGAGCCTAATTAGCATAATTTACCACTCACCACAAGCCTACTCAGCGCAACAACAACTTCATGCAAACTATAAAATTTTTCATTGACTTTAACAAATAAAAGTAATTTGTTAAGGATCATATTTAAATTCTTGACTTTATTTTTACTGTAAAAACATGTTGCACATGGTTATTTCTCTATTTTCTTTTACAGTATGGTTGACCCTGTACAAAACCTGGGGAGGGGGGAACTTAAGTTAGAGGGTTATGTTAAGTGGTAGTTTATATGGATAGGAGGGGAAGATAACAGTTGAATCTAAACTTAAACAGGTCAAGATTGTAATGATCAGGAAAACCTCCTCTTGGGAGTTTGTTCTACAGAGCAATGATTTGCAGGAAGAAGCTGTTTTAGTTGATTTTACTTCTCACCATCTGATCTTGAAAATTAAACACCAGTCAGCCAGATAAGCTTGTTTTGTATGACTCCTTTTATGTGCTGAGTCTCTCTGCACCATGGGTGATAATGGCTCCCCCACAACTTCCTATCTTTTGTCACTGTAAGCAATGTTTGATTATCATTTCCACAAACTCGTTAGTTAAATTTCTCACTACGTCTCTTTCTTTTGCATTCAGTATGTCCTGTGAGTGTTAAATTCTCGTAGCTTGATTTTCTTATAATGTGCTTCCAAAATTTCAAGCTTATGGCCACATCATGTTGAATACACTGGTTCTCACTCGATCACTGAAGTTAAGCAACGTTGAGCCTGGTCAGTACTTAGATGGGTGACCGCTTGGGAATACCAGGTGCTGTAAGCATATAGTGATAGATGTGCGTGCTTACAGCCATATCATGTTGAATACACCGGTTCTCGCTTGATCATTGCAGTTAAGCAATGTTGAGCCTGGTCAGTACTTAGATGGGTGACTGCTTGAGAATACCAGGTGTTGTAAGCATATAGTGACGGATGTGCGTTGTGGTGCAGTGGATATTGGCTCGGAAAGAGAAATCACTAAGCCGAGTTTGAATTCCAGTTGAATACCCTGCATTCACTTAAGCACTGGTACCCTTGGGAAATGTATTAATCTGTCTCTTCCCTCCAGTTCTGGGTTAGATAACAAGAATAGGACTTGAAGACCCTGCCCTTAAAAACAAATTCCAATGAATCTTGACACTCGAAAAGAAAAAAGTATTACTAGACACAAAACTTATATAAAAACAACAATAAATTGTTGAAAGGAAAAGGTATTACCAGCAATAAATAGATAAAAAAATTTAGTTGGCAAAAAATGACCCACCGAGGTGTTGATATGCCATAAAAACAAAACAACCAAACAACCAAAATTTCAACTGTCGCTTTCTGATTTTAATATAAATATTTTTTTTTTCACGTTTTTCTTAAGATTTTTTTGTTATTCTCATAATCGGTTGATAGTCTCCTCAGCATTCTTTTGTAGGACCACATCTCTGTTGCTACAAGTCTCCTCCTCATCTCTGAGGAAACAATAAATCACTAAGACAAACAGCTAAACTTTCAAAATCGCTATGACTCAAAGACAATCTAAGAGATATGCTATATTATAGTAGCCAACACTAGTCTGAAGCTATGAATATGACATGAACACTGAGTAGCTGAGTGATGAGTTGTTGCAGAGGGGAAGTGGCTGTGGTGATAAGATTTCCCATCATGCTACAGACAAATGAGGAGAATACCATAAATTGAACTTGTAAGTGACCAGGAAGTTTTAAGAAAGGTGGATACAAAAAGGATACATATATTTAGAATCAAAAAGAGAGAATTGCAATTATTAGGATATTTAATGAAGAATGGTGAATTTAGCACTCAAAATATATTAAACTCAAGAAAGACAGAGGAAAACAGAAAATAACCCAGCTAATGAGTTTATGCATTTTGTTGGCAGAAAGGTAATTAGAAGAGATAACAAATAAGATTAAATTTATTAAGGGTCGCAAATCATAGGAAGAGCCATGATTACCCACATTGTGTGGCACACAGCACACAGAAGACGCTTGCTCCTGAAGGTAAGTGTAATAGAATTGCATCATGTATGAACACAGCGATAATGTGCTTCCTATATTTGGAATATGAAAGAATCGTATGACTCTACATACATACACAAAACAATTTATACATTTAGTCAAAAGTTATATATATATGTATATTATGCTCTCATTACGATTGAGCGCTCTGGAGAAGAAAATTTTCAAAACAGTTTCCACTTCTGTGATATCCGCATTACTCTTCAGGAATGAATTGAGTTCTTTTGGTGACTGGTAATATACAAAAAGATCATAATTTCTCTTCTCTGATTCCATGCGCCTATAGCTTAGGGGATAGTGACTCTGACTGACACCAAATCGGTTGAGTTTCGATCCTGACCAGAAGCAAGTGGATGTGTCTAGCCACACAGATGAGCTGTGATACAGCAAAACAGGCTTGTATGTGGATGACTAATATATATATATATATATATATATATATATATATATATAAGAATAAATCTAACTTAGGCCCAACAGACCTACGTAGGTTTCACATAACGGATCGTCAGGGCAAGCCAACTTGCCCTGACGATCTGTTATGTGAAACCTATGTAGGTCTGTTGGCTCTAAGTTAGATTTATTCTTATTTGTTTGCTCTACTATTGTATTGAGCACTTTAGTGTTAGGGTTCTCGTCTCGGGGTTTTTTTCTTTTCAATGTGTATTTTGACGTATGTTCAAGTACTTAGTTTGTTTCTTTTTTTATTTCCCCTTTTTTCCCCTCCACGTTTATACTCAGTGGGTTTTTTTTAGATGGATTGAAATATATTATAACATTATATCTATATATATATATATATATATATATATATATAATGGAAGTTTCATTAAAAATGGCAGACAGAGTATTATCATTAAGGTTTTATATAATTTTTCATGTGTTCTTATGATTTTTATCTTTTCAAAACTCCAATTATATAAGAATTGTCTAAAGGTTTTGTATTTACAAGCACTTTCAGTTATACTTTTAGCCATTATCAAGAATTAATTTTGTTGTACTTGTAAGTAAATATGTGTAAACTTTATGTATACAGAGTCATGTTAAGTTCCAAACATGGTAAGCACATGGTTACCATGTTCATAACTGATGTTATTAAGTGTAGGATTTCTCTTTTTTTATTAATAATGCCTCAACTATTTTTAATCTTCTTTTGCATGTGAATGATGCTAATATGAATGTATTGTCAGCAAGTATATCACAAATAGGTCCTGGAAGATCTCAATGTGTGTTTAAGAGAGATTGTTGCCCAAATACACAATTTATATATATATATAAGAAAAAAGTGCAAGAAGATGTGAAAGTTTTGTTTAAATAGATTTTTTTTGTTATTATTATTAATATTACTTTTTGTATGATATATCCAGTTAAGTGTCATACAGAATACATGCTTTGGGCAATCATGTCTCAAAAGTAATATGACTGACTGGTCAGAAAAGTATCCCACAGCAGGTTGCCATCGCTTTCTGCAGTAGACTGGTTACCTACCAAGGCTACAGAATCCAATCTGTCCTATTATTTAACCCATAACTGGAGGGAAGTGACGGATTAATACCTTTCTTAAGGGTATTTGTGCATAAGTGAATGCCATGAATTCAATTGGAATTTGAAATCGACTACCCGATTTGTCGTTCTGAGCTGATATTCACTGCACCACAATGCACATCCATGATATATTAAGCGTCCATAATGGCATCTGTGTGGCTACACGTGTTTTGAGTCTAAAGTTGACTTTCTTTGGACGAATAAACTTGTGACTTTACATATCAGGATGTTTGTTTTTCTAATGGCCAAAATATCGTGGATATATATATATATATATATATATATATATATATATATATATATATAAGTGGTTGGTGAGCAGGTCAGGAAGTTCATATGTGTGCATGTTTGCTTGTTGTTTTTTTTTTTTTCACACTTGCACATTAAATCTCTTCTGTTTTGGAACTCAGTCACCTTTCATTGGCCAGAAAAACTTTTTACACTGACTTGCAAATTTGTCTTTATACTTCAAAATTGTTATCAGTGATTTTGATTCGTTTCTACTCTATGGGTCAGCTAGTTTTTTGTTTTTATTTTCACTAGTTAATACTTTTTTTTTGCATGAGCACTGACACCAATTACACAATTATTCCATAATACCAAACAGGCTATGGTTTGTTTCATTATAAGTGGAATTTATGTAGTATTTTTACTAAACAGGTATATTATACAAAGTACATATGCAAAATATACTTAAGGTTTTACTAGTAGTAATAAAATAATTATTTATAATGTAGTTAAAGTTTTTAGTGTTTTAGATTACTTAAGCATTGTCATGTAATATTGGGAAATATATTGGCGTGGTTTACTATTGTCTTTTCAATGGTTTGGAATTTTCACACTGACTGGCACCCAAGGTTGGCAAACCCTGTGTTTATTGCTGTTTAACCAATAGATAAAGAAAGAAACAACAAACAAGTTCATTTTTGCAGAAATGAAGACAAGATTTAAAATTTTCTGATTCCAGTTTTGTGGCAAAAAAACCAAGTCTTACCGTGAAAAGAATTTGAGATTTCTGTTTTATCTGCTGAAGAGAGAACATCAGATTCAAGATCAAGTTGAGTTCAGTAGGCTTCTAAATATGGCACTTTCTTGTGATTCCCTACCAATCTGAACCAATCACAACCTTTCTTAATACCAAGTGTGGAGAGGGTTGGGATCTATCAGACTGTCTTGTCCATGACACAATACTGCTATAGCTCCAATATATTGGATTATGGGATTTGTGATTGTGATTTTCTGATGATGGACTTGTGAAATTGATTTTTGATCTTTTTATTATGACCTAAAACTTATGATGTTTTTTTATCTTAACCACCATATTGCTATTTACTTCAGCTTCCCACACTGATATCCATTACATGACTTGCACATTTGAATATTTATTTCTTAATTTATTTTCAATCATGACTAACTTCATCATTCATATGATTCCAGTTTTGTGGCAACAGAGAAAAAACCAAGTCTTACCTAAAAAAAGAATTTGTTATCTCTGTGCTATCCATTAAAAAGATAAAATCAGAATCAAGATTGAGTTGACTTTAGTAGGCTGTAAAATATGGGAACTGCTTACAATTCTCTACCAATCCTGACCAATCACAACCTTTCTTAACTCCAATCCTGGAGAAAGTTGGGATCTGCCAGGCTATGCCCATGAAACAATACTGCTACAACTCTAGCAGCTGTGATGCCTCTATGAATCTTAAAGGATTGTGGGATTCATAATTGTGATTTTCTGATGATGGACTTGTGAGATTGATTTTCGAGATGGATGCTGAGAATACCATGGACCAAACACCTGAGCAACAATGAGGTGTTGTAGAGGAGGCAAATGAGAAGAAAACTCTTACTTAACATCAGGAAGAGACAGATGAGGTTCCTGGGACACACAAATTTAGGAAGAGGGTCTAGAGAATTTTATACTCACAGGATGGATAGATGGAAAGAGAGACAGGGGAAAACGGTGTGAGACATATTTGATAGGCTTGAGTAAATGGATCGCAGAGCAGGGTTTGGGAGAAATACCAAGAGGAAAAATATTGAGAGCAACAAGAGAGAGGGTCAAGTAAAAGTCCATAATCCCCGACATAACAGATAAAGAAGATTATGACCTCGGACTTATGATATTTTTGGACATAAACTACCATATTCCTATTTAGTTCAGCTTCCTACACTGACATGTGTTACTTGATTTGCACATTTGAACACTTATTTCTTAATTTATTTTCAAGGCATGACTAACTTTGTCATTCACATTACTTACTAGCAGTATAGCCTGGCGTTGCTCGGGTGTAATGAAAGCTTTAAAACTAATCCATGGTCCTGGAGCTCAGACTCTTTGGACGTTGGCACGAAAGACTAAAAAGCAATAGTTGTTTCCAGTTAAAGCGAAACCGTAGACTGAAAGAAAAATGAATGGATGTAAGTCAAATTTTGATTTCCTGGTATCGATATCAAACAAGTATTTTTCGTTGTAAACTGAATTTTGAAGGCTAAATAAGTCCTTTGAGTAAATGGTATCATGGCTGAGATTAAGAACTACAATTATACCTACTTAGAGCCAAACCCAAAGCAAAAACTAAAATAAAAGGGCTGAAAAAAAATGCAGGCATACAGGCAGATAAAGAGACACACACAAACATCTTGCCTTTTATATATATATATATTAGCGATTTTTTGCACTATTGTAAGAACTGCAACCTTGAAACTTCTGAATATCATTTCTAATGTCTTTGTCTATGAGTGTATCAAATTTGATTAAAATCGAACCACACCTTCTATAACCCAATTTTTTCAATTATCAATTTTCAATATTTATCAGGGGTACCTCAACACAAAACCTAGTTAAGAACACTTGCAGATGCTTATAGTATAACTTTGTAAATTTTCAAGAAAATCGGTTCAGCTGTTTCAGAGTCTATAGGTAACGGAAACACACACACACACACACACACAGAAAAATTCCATTTATAAATAAGTTTAGATAAACCCACCCTTAGATCAGAAAAAAAGATTTATAACAATGAAATTAGTCTCTGATATAGAAGCCTATGTAAGGTTGTTCTGAAGGTGCTAATAGAATTTTGCCCTTATCTCCTTGCTAAAGTTTAAATCGCAAAATTCAGAGAAAACAGAAAAGAATCAATGACTGAAACCAAACGGAAAAATACATAGATGTTTTATTTTTTTCTCAAGTATGAATCTTTATCCATGCTTTGCACGTCAGAACACAGCAAACAAAGTTTGCCTCTATTGAGGACAGTTGAATACATTCAAAACTCTTTACAAAGATACAACATAAAAAAGAAAAAAATATAAACAGGAGAAAAACAAAATGGTCAGAAAAAAAGAAATACATCCAAAAGCTATAAAGATTATATAAAAGAGACACTTCCCCAAGTTTGCACCCCCTATCACTGCTTGCACGTCTCCCAGTGGAATTTCTCAGGAAGCATGACAAGAATAGTGTTGATAGGAATCTGAGAACCATTCAAAAAAGCTTGAAAGATTCTTTCTGTCTGGCAACGTAATGTGAACACAGTTGCAGAAGGCCTGGAATCTCTTAACAAAAAGACTTGTCAGCATTATCAATATCAAAGAGCATTTTAAGGAACTCTCAGATATCTCCGACTGTCATTTACCATATATCTACACAACACAATACTTTCTTTTTCCCCCAGTTAGAAAGTACGCAGTAATACTTCATCGAAGCCTCAGTATTTACTTTCCTGCAGGAACATTTAACAAAAGTGCAGATAAGAATGAACAAAGGAAGAAAGGAACATCAAACATGGAAGAACGAGTGCATTATTTTTTTCAACCGTAAGCTCATACTAAGAGCGATAAAATTCACAGCTTTTATTTTGCAGAAAAATCTAGAAAACTTATTTTGAACTGTTTCTCTGACCAAACAGCGTCATTAGAAAAATGTATTTTTCTTTTAATCATTTTATCTTAAGCAAAGCAATAACAACATTCAGATGGTAACAAGGAGTGAAAAATTGATTGGTTGATTTTATTCAATAGCATATCAACCACATATGGGTTACTTAATGCTGAGATACTAGAATCAAGTAGGTACAAAAATTTAAATACCTGGGAAGTGTTCTAACAAAACACTGAAAGTGCAACACAGAGATCTGAAGGTGAATTGGAATGGCGAATGAAGCATTCCAGAAGTTGAGTGAAGTATTAAGAAACAGGAAAATTTTGCTAGAAACAAAAAAGAGAGTACTGGATTGCTATGTGATGTCAGGTCTTCAATATGGCAGTAAATGCTGGACAATATCATCGAAGATGAAGGAAAAACTTGAAACAATTGAAATGTGGTTCTACAGAAAAATTCTGTGGATAACATGGATCGAGCATGTGAGTAATGATGAGGAATTTGGAAAGGATGGAAATTAAATGGAAATTAATACTGAGCATCAGCAAAAGACAGCTAAAGTTCCTGGGACATGCAATGAGGAAGAAGGGCTTGGAGAACCTGATACTAACAGGCCAGACAGAGGGGGAAAAAAGGCAGAGGAAAGCAGTGGATAACATATTTGAAGGGCCTGATCAGGTGAATGACAGAATGAGGGTTGCATGGTGTAACAGGAGAAAGCGTGCTAAGAGCCACCAGGGATAGGTAGACGTGGAAAGCCATGATCACCTACGTCCTAAAAGGACAGAGCACATAGAAGAAGAGGAATGCTGAAATCTAAATATTTTGTTTACAATTTTATTTTAGATTTAGAGAAAGTCTAGTGAAATAAGTTTTACTTATTGATCTGTTGTTAGAGAAAAAACAGGTGGATTCATGCCTTTTATAAGGGTATTTGCATATAACATGAATATAACGAACTCAACTGAAATTGGAACTCAGCCCTTTGATTAGCAATTGCAAGTGATCATCCATTGCACTACCCGCAAATTTATGTTTACAGCTCTTTGTATTCCCAGGTGGCCACTCATCTAGGTACTGACCAGGATTAATGTTGCTTAACTTCAGTGGTCATAAGAGAACTGGTGTTTCTACATAATATGGGTGTAAGGCAGAAAATGAAAGAGAATGAGAAGACGTTAGTGAAGAGAATTGAGGAAATGACAATAAAAGAACAGGTTTAAGGAAGACAGAAAATGGTGACTGACATTGAAATTTCTGAAGATTTCAGGTGGTTGGTAGGGAAGCAAGAAATTTCCAAAGATAAAAAAAAAAAGGAAGTTCTATGCTAACAGCTTCTTTTATCACACTTTTTGCTCATGGAACTCTCTTCCAGCTTATAGCTTCCTGTCAAGTTTGATCTGTAAAAATTTAAAAGCAATGTCATTCATAATCTTCTGTCTTCATAATGCGTATTCTTTTTTCTCATTCCTTAATAAGGTTTTTCTTATATTCTTTCACACTCAATAATCATGTTAATGGCTTGGTTTCATTGCTTGGGGTGAAATCATTAAAAAAAGGGGTCAACAGTAAGTCAAAGATCATGCAAAAACTTTCATAAGGACAACTGAGGAAAAGACAATAAAAGAACGGTATTCAGGAAAACAGAATGTATTCGATTGGCATTGCATTTAAAATTTTAAAGATTGTAGGTGACTGGGGAACTAGAAGTTGGAAGGGAGTTCTGCATGTGTGTTAGTGTGAGTGAAAGAAAAGTAGACTAAGTTTCTAAGTTTGTAGATGGTCAGTCAGTCAGTTAAGTACCATACGTGATACACACTTGGGTGATCATGTCTCGAAAGAAACATGACTGACTGGGCAGAAGATTATTCCGCAGTAGGTTGCCATTGCTTTCTGCGGTAGACTGGTTGCCAACCAAGGCTATAGAACCCAATCTGTCCTGTTATTTAAGCCATAACCCGGAAGGCATAGACGGATTAATACCTTTCCCAAGGGTATTTCTGCGTAAGTGAATGCAATGAATTCAGCTGAAGATGGTAGGGAAGCAAAAAATCAGAAAGGAGTCTCATCAATAAGAAGTGCGAAAAAAGAAAAGAAACTGTTAGACTGAAAGATGGTTACATCTAGTCAGTTGTAATTAAATCTACTCTGGCTCTAAACTTAAAGTGATTTACATCAGTCACACGAACACTATATGATTTTTAATTTAGTTTTTGTGTCAATTTTTAAATTAAATTCTACTAATTTCAATTCATATATTCATTTATTTTAAGATTGATGCAGTCAATCAGTCAGTTAAGTGCTATACGTGATACACGCTAATGTGATCGTGTCTCAAAAGAGACATGACTGACTAGGCAGAAGATTTTTCTGAAGTAGGTTGCCCTTACTTTCTGTGGTAGACTGATTGCCAGTCATCATCCACAGAAAAGGATATTGGTGTGAAAATTGGAATGGGTGAGATCAAATTCTAGTCTAGTCTACTGCATTCATTTTTGCGAAAACCCTAGGGAATAACATGAATCGTTCTCTTTTCCTTCCAGCTATTGGTTAGATAGCAAGGTAAACCGGATTCTCCAGCCCTACATTGAAACCAGTCTAACAGAAGTAAAAGTCTGAATTTCAAATTTTGAAAAAGCAATAGAATATCACTAAAATATCTTTCCGAAGAATGCATGAAAAGTCACAAATAATGCAGACAATGAATCTGTGGAGAGCCATGATTGCCTACATCCTGAAAGGGAATGGCCTTCTTTTATTATTCAGAGTTATAATTTAGTATGAAAAGAAACATAATTATCAGGATATTTAAGTAGAATAAAGACAGAAACAAAAAAATTTCAGGTAAAAAGAGAGACAAGTGGTCATGCAGAGGACACGTGAAAAGTGAAAATTATTAATCGTAGAAATTTATCACAAAGTATATTAAAATATGATATTATGGATTAATCATCATCATTACCCACAGAAGCAGTGATTCACTAGAAAACAACTATTTCTCAAGGCTGTTGCATTAAATATTTAAAAGGCCTTTGACAAAGTAATTGTCTGATAATTTGTGAATATCTATAAGGATGATACAAGAGTATATACACTACCGGCCATAATTATTAGGCGACCCCTATGTTTAAAAAAAATGATCTATTTCATACTATTTTTTAGTATTTATTGCCAAGTGAATAATTGTAAATAGCTGGAGTGAGAAATGACAGATTAATAGTTTTCCCAACAGAATTTGCACATAAGTGAATGCAACGAATTTGAACTCGACTCTGATTTCTCATTCTGAGTGAATATCCACTACCCCACAACAATGCACAGGTGGCGGGGGACAGGATGATCAGCAGTTGAGAATGAGAAATTGGTGAGCCAAGTTGAAACTCCTGCTGAAATCAGTATACTGAAAATCTCTTCCCCACCCAGCTGCAGATTATATAGGCAAGCAAAAGAGGTGCTCTATCCATAATTGTCAACCAATTTAGGAGAAGAACAACTCTGGGTTCAAAACTGTATGCAGCCCTGATACAGCATACACTATGTATCCATTAAAAAGATCACTGAGTTTACAATGACTATCATCCCAATTACAGTCAAACTACGACTACATTGATGTATTATTTTATTACAGTTTTTTTATATCTCCCATTATTTCAAGGCCATTTTAATAAGAATAGGACATGGCCTAAATATCTACCTGACAAAAAGAAATAAAATGAAGATAATTTTAACGTTCTCCATTATTCTAATTGTTTCACATATTGTTGTGGACCACCCCTTTTTGGAGACAAGAATGGACTCACCTGATGTGTACATATAATCCTGCCTATACAAAGAATGGCAGTGGTTATCAGTGAGAGAGTTTAATAAGGAGTCTGTTGACCCATAAGTTGGTGCATATTAAGTTGGAGTTATTTTGGATATAGACTCATTACACGGACATACTTCTTCACTACAAGACTGTATATACTGATTCTACTAATAGTATTCCTAGTATTCCTGAATTCCAGTGTTCCAGTTTGTATATTTTTGTTCAATATAACTTACATTTTCTATCTCCATATCTGTTTTCGTGATTTATTATTTTGTGTGGTTTCTCAACCAGAATCCACAATACATATAATGCCAAATGAAAACTATACAAAATCAATAAAACAAAACAAAAAAAAGAATATATAGTGATTTACTAAATATGGCTTAGATAAGGCCCAAAGTTTGCTTTACCCCATTAAAAGAATATATAAACCCCAAAAATATTACACATATTATATTACCTACAAACTCCGTAATAAAAAAAAAATTGAGAGAAATTTAATCCCTTCCTAAACTATGCCCTATGCATTGACAAACACAGATGTGATAAGATAGCTATCAACCATTTAAATGTTCCATACCACATCAATAAAAGACAACTTGCTTTACCTTCTGAGGCTGATGTACTGATGATGAAAGGAGTGGGTATGCTGATGACGTAAGTATTCATAGTTGGCATAAGAATGATCTTGAACAGAAAATCAACCTCCTCTACCAAATGTTCTAATAAATAGGACTCAAGATGAACCTTTCTAAAAAACAAACTATGATCTAGAAGTGGAACAAAAACAGTGATGGCACCTATCCTCAATCCCTCCTTAAAATTTGGAATACAGAATTATTAAATATATCTCAGTGTATTTAATGCCAAAGATAGGGAAGTTGAGCATAGAATAAACTGCATTAAAAGTAGATTAGGTCTCAAGATAAACCTTTCTAAAACAGGAACTATGATCTGCATTTATGATAAAAGCAGTCATGGTACTTACCCTGAATCCATCCTAAAAATTTTGGATGTGGAAGTATTAAATATTAAATACTTCAGATACCTTGGTGTATGGATCAGCTCTAGTAAGTATAGAAGGACAAGAAATTGAACATAGCATGAGCTGTGCCAGAAGTAGTTTCACTGAATAATGCAAATTGCTACAAAGCCAAACATTGACTTGAAAACATGAGGCATATTCTTAAATACTCTCATCAAACTGAGACTTTCATATAGATGCTATGTATAGTACCAAATGTTTTAAAAATATGTAAAATGTTGTCAGCTGTATAAAATCTCTCCTAATCAAGAGTGAAAAAAGTCTTTGAAAAAGCAAAGCCTGAAAACCTTGGCAAAGATCATCCCTCTTTTAACATTGTGGATTGGTGCTACATATTCATAAACAAACAACTGTATCAAATAACAAAAGCCACATCACTTGAGGACTAACAACAACAGCAACAATTAAAATGGATAGCACATATAACTTAAAGAGAAAATAATAACATAATGAAGATGTCATTCCACACCAATTCAAATAGGTTTGGAAGGAAACTCCACCAATAATGGAAATTAAATTTTTTTTTCTTTGCCAGTTTTTATTTTTGATGAAGCTTAAATAACCAAACCACATCACTTGAAAATGTTCAGCAGCAGCAGCAACAACACAAATGGATAGCACATGCAATTAGAAAGGAAAATAAAGGCATCAAAACATTGACATTCCTCACTACTTCAAATGAAGGTCAGAAAGGAAACCCCCATCAATACTGGAAAGAATGAGGACAGCTACTGAACTTGATAAAAAATTTTTAAGTGAAAGATTTCATAAATTTCAACTGACAGTGGAAAATGGTTGCTTAGTCAATATTAGTCATTTGGTATTCAGTGACCGAGCAGCCGGTACTACTTAATATATGCTTCTCTTCCGCTTCTGGCCATTGACTTGGGATCAAAGTGTAGTTTCTGTTCTCCTCATCTCTAATCATAACTGTCAAATTATTTTAGAATAAAAGCAGAAAGTCTGTCCAGTCTTGAATTACTCCAAAAAAATTTCACCTGTCAACTGACGGTTACCACTCTCTTTCTCTTTAAAGAAAGACAAGCAACCAGCTTAAAATGAACTACTTGAGTGAGACCCATCTAAACGAGCAGGGAAGATAGGTTAATCTATCAAAGCATTAGTTTTAATAACCTGGAGGATTCAATCTCTATGTAGGGTAACAAATATTGTCTATAGAATAGACCTTAACAGTAACATTAGCTATTTCCCAATAAGAATTTACTCATGCAACCAGAGTGGCAACAGGGTCCCACCCATTTAAAGTTAGATCAACCAAATGCAGCTGACAATTCTACTCCAGCAGCTTCTTTTCTCCTACTTCTCGCTTGTGGAACTCCCTTCCGTATACTTGCTACAACCTCCATGAATTTAAATGCAATGTCAATTCCCATCTCTTATCCACTTGACTCCAGTTCTTTCTATATCACCCTGTATATTTTATTCTTTTCCTTTCTCTCTACCTTTACAACTGTCTTCACACCTGTGTTCCCATTTTTCTCTTGCCCTTTCTCTGACACTCTCTGTAACTGATTCGTCTTTCTCTTTACTCTCCTCCTGCTTAAACGTTTACTCTCTTATGTTGCTCCCTGCACATCAGTGGTGGTACCACCTTGCTTAGGGTGAAACAATTAAAAAAAGACATTAATTAGCTAGGATAAAAATTTCAATCTAATGTAAATTGTTGATATAACAAGAATTTTAAAGACTATTTTCTAGGTGATACAAGGAATAGTTTGACAATGTCAGTTGAAGAGGAGATATAGCTGTATCATTAATCGGTGAATAATTGTTGCTATTTTGTCCATAAAAAGGAATTTGAATAGAGTATACCGTGTAGAAAAACTAAAGTTAGTGGAAATGTGGTTCTATAGAAGAATACTGAAAACTCCATAGCCAAAGTAAGTAAATGACAGGGAAGTTTTTAAAAAAAATGGTAAAAGAAAAAACAATTGGAATTGATAAAATAAAGCTGAAATACCTTGGGCAGGTAATAAGGAAAAAGGGCTTGGCAAACCTAACACTAACAGGGCATATTGATGGGGGAAAAAGAAATAGAAGAAGGTAACAAGCTACTTACTCAATGAGTTGTGTGAATGGATGACAGAATGGAACATTCTACATTCAATAACAAAGCAGTCAGTGCATGCTACTTCTGTTTGAAATTTAAAAAATCTTAATGGCAGTTTCCTTCCTAACCTTTTGTTTGAAATAGTGTGGAATATCAACATCTTGATTATGCCATAATTTTCTTTTTGAGTTACCTGCGCTATCCATTTTATTTGTTGCTGCTGTCTTTAAATGATGTGGCTTTTTTTTCTTTTTCGTACAGTTCTTAATTTGTAATTCAGTAGCATCAAAATGGTCCTCACAAAGACCTACAGGCTTTTTAATGAAAATACAAAAGTTTTACTTGATAAAAAATTCTAAGATGGACATTTCTTGGTCATAACCGTCAGTTCTGTCAAATTTAAGATGAGAAGTTATATAGAGCAAATTTCAAGCAAAATGGAAACAAAAAGACAGTTATATATTTATGGGTTATCAACCCTTTGTGTGTTATTTAAACCTGAAACATTTTCAGTTGTAAAATATTGATTTTGCAAGTGGATATTGCAGTGAACATAATTTTGAGAATAACAATGATTTTGCACAAATACAAGTCCTGCTATTTAACCCATAGCTGAGGGGAGAAGCCTTTCCCAAGGGTATATGCACATAAGGAAATGACTGACTGGAATTAGAACTGAACTCTCTGATTGTGTAGAAAATGAAAGAGACAGCTGAAATTAAATGGGTACATAATGAAGAAACTGGGCTTCAAGAATTTGACATTCACACAACATAATGAAGGCACAAGGAACAGAGGGAACATTGAGCAACCTACCAAATGGGTTTGCATAAATGGATGAGAGAACATAGCCTTGGAGTGATAGTAAGAGGACAAATATTGCTGAGAGGAAGATAGGAAGTTGTGGAGAACCATGGTACACCTACAAAATATTTTTGTATAAATGGAAGGCAGAACATAGCCTGGGAGGGATAGTTTGTTTGTTTTATTTTACAGCTTATGGGTAATTTAAAGCCAAGACATTATTATATTTGACAAAAGTAAATTATTTTCCCCAATCAAATAATATCAACTATTTATTTGCTTATTTATTTTTATGCTATCATAGACAATTGCACCTACCTCCCATTAGCATGGACCAGGCTTGCCTTCCACAAAGTAAAACACTACACCTCCTTGGTCTCACACTTTCAGCGGATCTCAGGTGGAATGACTATATCGAATACATTGCAAAATCCGCTGTCATGAAAGTCGGTTCTCTGTGCAGGGCCTGGAAGTTTTTTTCCGTCTGAATCTATCCTGCACATATATAAATCTACCATCCGCCCGTGCATTGAATACTGCTGCCACATCTGGTCGGGTGCCTCTGCTATTCTCCTCAGGCTTCTTGACAAAGTACAATGGAGCGTCTGTAATGTGATCGATACCGACTTGGCAGACCGGCTGCAGTCTCTCTCTCACCGGCATGACGTAGCTTCCCTGTGTCTATTCTATAAATACTTTCATGGCTTCTGTTCCGATGAACTTAGATCACTGGTGCCCCCTAGGTACGTATTTGCACGAGACACTAGATTAGCAACTAGATCCCACCCTTTTACAGTGAAACTGATAAAATGCAACCGCAATTTCTATTCCAACAGTTTCTTTTCTCGCACTTCCCGACTGTGGAATTCCCTTACACATGTTTGCTTCCCCGACGGCTACAATCTCCAGGAGTTTAAATGTAAGGTCAATAGACACCTCCTAACACACTAACCATCTTTCAATCTACCCAACCCCCAGCCTCAGTATCCTTACCCATCTATCACCCTCCTTCTGACATTTCCTATATCTAACCACTCTTTCTTATCATTTTCCTCTATGTAACCCCATGCACAATAGTAGCAGTGGAATGCCTTGCTTGGGGTGAAATGATTAAAAAAATAAATAAATAGTTTCAGCTATTTATTATTAATTCCCCCCTCTTCCAAATCACATGGTATCAACTACTTTGGTTTATTTAGCTCTCATTTTTTGTTAGGTTTATATTTTTTGGTATAATGCCACTCTTTTGAGAAATTATACCGTCCATCCTTGCTTTTTCAAAAAGCTCTTTTATGTTGAAGTATGTTTTCTTAAAACAAAAGCTGCACACTCAGTCAAAACATATTTTATACAGTATTAAGTTTGGCATGTTGGGTATATCGGTTGTTCTTTCCATTTCAGTCGGTACAAGTGTGTAATTCTTCAATAGCCAATGTACAAGTCAGCCAATATTACCTTTTCAGGATTTTCTGTAACTTTCCAGCCATTTTTCAAGTATTGGCTTAATTTCCAGCCATTTATTTCGTGCACTGTTAATCCAACATTGTTGGCACTTTTGTTTAAAAAGTTCTTTGGTTCTTCAGGTCAATGTTAGAAAATCTTCAAAGTTCTGTTCAATTTCCATATTTTCAAAAGGTTCAGCAGCAGTAGAAGATTTGTCATTTCCATCAAAAATGTATTGCAGGCAATACTTTTTTCTTTCAAAAATGTCTTGTTGGTAATATTTTTTTCTTTCAAAAATGTATTGTTGGTAATACATTTTTCCTTCAAAAATGTATTATTGGTCATATTTGTTTCTTTCAAAAATGTATTGCTGGTAATACCTATTTTTCCTTCAAAAATGTATTATTGCTTATATTTTTTTTTTCAGAAATGTATTGCTGTTGATAATTTTTTTTTCTTTCAAAAATGTATTATTGCTTATATTTTTTTTTAGAAATGTATTGCTGGTAATAATTTTTTTTCTTTCAAAAATGTATTATTGCTTATATTTTTTTTCAAAAATGTATTGCTGGTAATAATTTTTTTCCTTCAAAAATATATTGCTGGTAATACTTTTTTTTCCTTCAAAAATGTATTGTTGGTAATATTTTTTTCTTTCAAAAATGTATTATTGGTAATATTTTTTCTTTCAAAAATGTATTATTGGTAATATTTGTTTTCTTTCAAAAATGTATTATTGGTAATATTTTTTTTCTTTCAAAAATGTATTATTGGTAATATTTTTTCTTTCAAAAATGTATTATTGGTAATATTTTTTTATTTAAAAAATGTATTGCTGGTAATATTTTTACCTTCAAAAATGTATTGCTGGTAATATTTTTATTCCTTCAAAAATGTATTGCTGGTAATATATTTCCTTTCAAAAATGTATTGTTGATAATACTTTTTTTTTTCAAAAATGTATTGCTGGTAATATTTTTACCTTCAAAAATGTATTGCTGGTAATATTTTCTTTATTTAAAAAATGTATTGCTGGTAATAACTTTTTTGTTCAAAAATGTATTGCTGGTCATATTTTCCCTTAAAAAATGCATTTCTGGTAATATTTTTTCTTTCAAAAATTTATTGTTGATAATATTTTTTTATCTTCAAAAATTGCTGCTATTTTTATACTTCCAAAGTCTTTTCATCCCAGTTTGGGGGTTTAATTATTTTCTCATAGTTGAGATCCGAACAAGTGCTTAGAGGCAATTAGGCAGCACCCAACTGTTTCTATATACACTCATCAACTTCCTGATAATTTGCTTAGTTTCTCAAAAACATATTCACCTAATTCTATATGTGTTTCAATTTGTTACTCAGTCAGTTAAGTGCCATATGTGATACACGCTTGGGTGATCATGTGTAGTTAGACACATGACTAACTGGACAGATGATTTTCTTGGAGTAAGTTGCCATGACTTTCTGTGGTAGACTAGTTTCTAACACAGGATATGAAACCCAACTGCTCTACTATTTAATCCATGGCTGGAAGGAGAAGCAGGGAATTCATGCCTTTCTCAAGAGTATTTGTGTGTAAGTGAATGCAATGAATTTGACTGGAATTCAAATTTGACTCTCTGATTTGTTACACAGTTAAGTGCCATATGTGAGACATGCTTGGGCAATCATGCCTCATAAAAGACATGACTGACTGGGCAGAGTTTCTCGCAGTTGGTTGTGATTACTTTCTGCAGTAGACTGGTTGCCAACCGAGACTCTAGAACCAAGCCTGTCTTGATATTTAACTCATAGCTGAAGAGTGAAAAGACAAATTAATACCTTTTCCAGCAATATTTGTGCTTAAGTTAATACAACAAATCCAACTAAAATTCAAACTCGATTATTCCCTCTGAGCCGATATCTACTGCACCAAAAACTACACTGCCTAAATAGTTAAATTTCTGTACTTATAGTGTTTCAACTTTCCCAATATGTAGGCTAACCCTTGGAATGTTTCTCTTGCGAACAAAAAATACATTCTGTCTCTCTACAGTTACTAATCTTATCTTCCCGATTTCATTTACGACATTGCCATAAACTTTTTTAGGTTTCTTTGGGAGTCTTCCATCAATAAAACATTATCCGCATAACTCTTATGGAAAGAATGTATAAAAAAATGCACATTTTCCACAGAAATATTGCGAAAGCATAAAACAAATTTTAGTTTTATGAAGTCAATATAAATTTATTTCTAACAATATGCCAATAAATGACCTCTTACAGCAGACTTGAATAAAACCATTTTTTTAAGGGTTATGAAGTGACATATTGGTTATGAGAACTGGAAATGGTGTCAGATTCAGACTGAATTACAATTGATACTAAGCTTATATTTTGGAGTACTGAACTGTTACATGATATCTGTTCTCCTATACAGCAGTGAATGCTGAACAATCTGATGAAAGAGAGACTCAAAGCAACAGAAATGTAGTTCTATAGAAGGAAGATGAAGATGCCAGGGATCAAATATGTGAGAGAGGATAAAAATGAAAAGGAAACTTATACTTAACATCAGGAAAAGACAGCTGAAGTTTCTGGGACATGTAATGAGGAAGGAGCGCTTAGAGAATCTGATACTCACAAAACAGAGAGAAAGAGAGACAAGGAAAAACATTTGGAGAGAATGGAAATGAAAAGGAAACTTATACTTAACATCAGGAAGAGACAGTTGAAGTTTCTGGGACATTTAATGAAGAAGGAGGGCTTAGAGAATCTGGTACTCACAGAACAAATAGAGGGAAAGAGAGACAAGAAAAAGGTTTTGAAGAGGATAAAAATGAAAAGAAAACTTATTTCAAACTGAACTCTTTATTTTAATCAATGGGATATATCATCCTCAAAGTCACATGGCTCAGTGAATATAAGCCATGGTTAGTTCCAGTAACTTGATCCAAACAGTTGTGAGTTCAATACCAAGCTACAGCAGTTGTGAACAAATAACTTGAAGCATTGAGTTAAAGGAAGATAAATACGTGGCACTCAGAAGTGGCATCACACATGGAATGAGAATGATCTACCCCAGTGATTGAAATAAAAGGTCTGTTTCAAAATTCTTAGTACCTGAAGAAGGCTGGAGTGTACAATGGCTGAAACATCATGAACATGGAAATGAAAATGAGGACAACAGTTGGGACAGTGTAAATAAAGAAGATTGTGTTGTGCTAGTCTAATAATAGGTAAGATAATTTTTTTAAATGTCATCTTCCTCCAGAATCATGGCTCTCCATAGATTCTTTTTCTTATTATCTCTGAATTACCAAGACCTCTTAGGAAAGATAGTGGGGTAGATTTCTCCTGCTTTCTCCACACTTTTCTATTCATAGTCTTTCTCTCTTCAGGACACAGGCAATCGTGGCTCTCCACAGATTCCTTTTCTCTGTTATCTCCAAATTGCCAAGACTTGTTGTGAAAGGTAGTAGAGTGGTTTTTTATTGTCTTGTCAATTTTGTAAAATTTTTGTCTTTATTTTCAACTGGAATTAAAGCCAAAATATGACATTTAGAACGGCTTATGATTAAAAATAATAGACATTCATTGTCTCGTATATTTAACAGTATATGTTTAGAAAATTATTTGCAGCCTTGATACACTATATATATATATATATATGTGTGTGTGTGTGTGTGTTTGTGGATGGCCACAAATATTCATCAGTCAATTTTATTGTAGAAAAAGGGTAATTAAGTCCTCTTTTTATTTCCTAATTCCTGCCTTACCATATGCAAATGAAATTTTGTAATCAGCAATTAGCAGTCAAAATCAAATTCCTGATATTTGATATGAATACCAAAAATGTCAACATTCTGTAAAAATAGCAACAAACCTTCATTTGATTCAAATTTGTTGACAAATGTTTTTTTTTTTTTTGTTTGGCTAAGATGTTTAGTCCTCTTTTTTTTAAATCTAATGTTCACCCAATACAAGCAACATAGCAATCCTAAGAAAATGTCTTCGGATTCTGAGTGGTGATGTTTGATATTTATTAACCTTGTCTTTCTGCTTTCTGCCTTCCATCATCATGGCTGATGCTAACCTCCAAGAAAATGACTCGTTTGCCTTCTCAGGCTAATAATCTTGGCTGACATGAAGGGGAAAGATTAATTTAAATCCTTTGTTAAGTCAGTTGCTATGAAAGTTGGTTCATTCTGTCATGCCACACAATTCTTCACTCCAGAATCTATCTTACATACACTTGCTTACCTGATAGCTACAATCTCCAAGAATTTAAATGCAATATCAATTGCCATCTCTTTTCATCTTGACTCGCATCCTTTCCCTGACAACACTTGTATCTTGTTCTACCTTTCTATTCTACTCTCAAGCAGCTCTCTTCACACCAGTTTTCCCATCCTTTTCTTACCCATTCTCTAACACCCCCTGTGACCTTTGAGTAATGCTTTGCCTGCAGTATAATGATTATAAAAAAATCTATAAGAAATAATAATATCAGGTACCAATGCTTAGTATATTACAGTCATATATGGTTTAGTGAGCCTGCTATATATTTTAGAGATGCTTGGTAAAATCTAAAAAAATCTGCAATATCATTGGTCTTAATCTGGCATCTTTTCGATCATTGTAAAGTTGCTTTCCTTTAAATATTTTCATGGTAATTGTCTCGCTGAGCTCTTCATTATAATGCGTAGACTTCATAAATTTAAGCGCAATACTACATAAGCAGCATTTTAGGGTGCAATGGGTATTGGCTCAGAATTAGCAAGCGGAGGGCTGCGTTCAAATTCCAGTTGAATTCGTTGCATTCACTTACATACAAATACCCTGAGGAAGGGTATGAATCCATCTCTTCTCCCTCTAGCTATAAGCTTAATAGCAGGTCAGATTGGGTCCTATAGCCTTGGTACAGTGAAAAGAAATGGCAACATACTGCAGAAAAAACTTCTGCCTACTCAGTTATTGATTGAAAGAGACATGATCGTCCAAGTGTGTATCACATATGGCATTTAAATGACAATATTTGCCAGTAGAACTGAGTTCTAATTTTAATTGCATTCGTTGCATTTACTTACACACAAATACCCTTAGGAAGGGTATGAATCCATTCATTCTCCCTCTATCTGTGGGTTAAACAGCAAGATTGAATTTTATAGCCTTGGTTGCCAACCAATCTATTGCAGGAAGTTATGGCAACTTACTGCAGAAAATCTTCTGCCTTGTCAGTCATGAATTGATAGAGACATGATCACCCAAGCGTGTATCACGTACGGCACTTAACTGACTCATTATATTAGCAACAAGATCTCATCAATTAAATTGCATTGGTGAAATATAACTAAGTTCTATGCTAACAATTTCTTTTCTTGCACTTCCTACTTGTGAAACTCTCTTCCACCTCCATGTTTTCAAGCCTACTAGGTCTTCATAAATTTAAATGCAATGTCAATCATTCTCTACCTGATTACTCTTCTATTGTTCTTACTCCTTGTTGGGACGCCCGCGCCTATTTGGCTATAATGGACTATTCCATGACTATGTAAAGTAATGGTGGCATCTACGTAGGAGAGTGTGCCGAGCAGCTGATCGACAAGTCAGTCGTAGACTTCCGGTGATGACCCGGAAGTACCCATTGCTCATACTACACCTTACAACGGTTGAGACGATTAACCTTTATTCTTGTATTGGATACTAATAACCTTTGTAAATACTATTTTCACGGAATACAACAATTAACCTATTCCTGTTGTTGAGTTATTTATTCTTACTCAAGACACAACAGTGTGGCGACAAAGATTGTCGACACAACACTCCTTAGTTATGTTTCTGCTCTTTAATTCTTTCACACCTAGTAACCTGTTGTGTCTTAGTAGCTTTACTGCCTTGCTTGGGGTAAATTTAATTAAAAAACAAAAAAAAGAGCTAATTGGAGTTGGGACACAATAAGAAAGACTGTGTTGTGTCAGCTTTCTGATGTAAAAGATTGTTTTAATTATTTTAATACCAAGTCTCTTCACAGATTCCTTTTATCTGCATATTACTATAACTGTGAAAATAAACACAACTAGCTAGACAAAAACTTGGCTTGTTGATTTCACCCAATACAAGGCCCAAAAGACACTCAAGGTAGAAGATTACTGTGTGGAGTTGTTAGCATAAGAAAGGACAAGCATTAGGAGTGCAGAACTGAAGCAGACTTTAGAAGGAACCAGAAACCCAATGTGAAATAGGAATCAAGGGAAGCAGCGAGAAAGACAACACTAAAATGTAACTTAATTTAAAATTGACCCAGATAAAAGGTCAGGTCACACCTTGTTCGCTTTCTCCTTATTTCTCATGTACTGAGTCTTTTTACTTCTTCTCCATCCAAAGACATTCTTACTGAATACATACATATATATGTATGCATATACTCTTTCAACAATTACTACTACAAACATTTTTTTACAAATCTTGATATCCATAATTTTATCATTGAACATGAACTCTCCTCTTAACTTCTTAATAATGTTTCTAATTGCATATTAACTCCTACAACTTGTGTTACTCTTTCCTTTTAATAAATTTCTATTTTTTTTTTTTTTTAATCATTTCACCCCGAGCAAGGCAGAAACGCCACTGATGTGCAGGGGGTTACATAAATGTAAAAAGATTTATTAGAAAAGAGTGAGGAGTACAAACTAGTTAGAAAGGAACAATAGAAAGCAGGTGCGATGACAGATACATAGGTGGAGAGAAAGGGAAGGTTATACAGGGGTGGGGAGAGAGCTAGAGTCCAGTGGTTAGTAGATGAGTATTGACTTTGCATTTAAATTTCTGGAGGTTGTAGCCTTCAGGAAAGCAAGAATACGGGAGCGAGTTCCACAGGTGGGAAGTGCGAGAGAAAAATGAAAACTGTATATTTCATTCTTAAACTATTCCACATTATTGCACACCTTCCAACCTGCAACCAACCTTCTGCTGCCAACACGATGAAAACCTTCTGATAATTCTGATAAACATTATTCTGGATAAAACTTGAAAGCTGTAAGGAATTTGGTTAAGTCTGACACAAGGCTGACCCAAATAAACATTAACCATCTCCCTACAGGTTCAGGATAAAGCTCTATGCCTGCTCAAAAGACTGAGGAGGAGTGTGAAACTTTTTATTCTTATTAACGGCTCCAGGTACAACATATGAATAGACAGACATCTGAAGAAGGCAGGAGAACACGTCATCCAAAATGCTGTAGTAGTAATAGCAACAAAGATGAGGATATTAGAGAATAGAAATAATATCAAAAGTGATAACTTCACATCCCAGAATTCCTTTTTAAAGCATTATAATGTAAAAAGAGATTGCATTGAAACACCTGTTCTGAAGTTAAGCAATATCAAACCTGGCCAGTACCTAGATAGGTGATAACTTAGGAATGCTGGGAATGAGAAATCAGAGAGCTAAGCTTGAATTAAAGTTGGTTTCGTTAAATTCATTGGCATGTAAATACCTTTGGGCAATCATGAATCAAAAAGAGACATGGTTACCCAAGCATGTTAAATGCATCCCTACCAATATACATTGGGCCAGCATAGTAGGGTGATGGCTCATTCCTCCCCATGAATCTGGGGAAGACCTACACCCAATAAAGGATGAGTAGAAAAAGAATGTGAAGTGGCAAAATTTCCCAGAAATCCATTTTCTTAGCAATGCAATAAAGATTATTCAGAGGATAGAAGAGAACTTGTGCAATGGCAATGAATGTCCCTGAGCAGGTTTCAGGAGACGTCAGCATCAATGAAATTTCACCTCAGCCATGCACTGCTAAGCAAGGAGATGTGCCAGGGTCAATCTTAACTTGGCCAATCACAGACGCCAGTATGATATTACTTCAGTGCCAAATGCATGCAAACTCTTGGCTGATGGATGCCATACTGGCACTACTCCATGCCTACCTGCCCACAATTGGGTTGGTGCATTTTCACAACTGCAGTAAGATATATAACTGCAACCTAAAGGAACAGATAAGCATGTATGGATGATAACCAGCTTGTGGCATCAGCGCAGTTCAAACAGCTGTAAAGATCTCAGCCTTGATAGAGGAAATGTCTTTAAACACAAATGCCAATAAAATTATGTGTGGGAGGAGATGACTTAGGAAAGGAGAACTCTTAAAGTAACGGTGTGTAAGAAAATATATTTGACCCCCGAAAGTGGTTAAGTGCTTATGTTAAGTGCTTCACAAATCGGCTCGGAACGAGAAATCGGGGAACCGAGTTCGAATTCCAGCTGAATTCATTGCCTTCACTTACGTGCAAATACCCTTGGGAAAGGTATTAATCTGTCTCTTCCCTCCAGTTATGGGTTAAATAATAGGACAGATTGGGTTCTATAGGTGTGTAAGAAAATATATTTGACCCCCGAAAGTGGTTAAGTGCTTATGTTAAGTGCTTCACAAATCGGCTCGGAACGAGAAATCGGGGAACCGAGTTCGAATTCCAGCTGAATTCATTGCCTTCACTTACGTGCAAATACCCTTGGGAAAGGTATTAATCTGTCTCTTCCCTCCAGTTATGGGTTAAATAATAGGACAGATTGGGTTCTATAGGTGTGTAAGAAAATATATTTGACCCCCGAAAGTGGTTAAGTGCTTATGTTAAGTGCTTCACAAATCGGCTCGGAACGAGAAATTCGAATTCCAGTTTCAATCCTGGGTTAGGAAGCGAACGGAGTCTAAGCCGTACTGATGAGCTGTAATACAGCGAAACAGATCTGTCTGCGGATGACTATATATATAAGAGAAATAGATGTATATAGATACAGATATAGATATGTGCGTTATCAACTTGGAACGAGAAATCAGGGGGGCCGAGTTCGAATTTCAGTTGAATATATTGCATTCACTTACGCACAAATACTCTTGGGAAAGGTATTAATCCGTCTCTTCCTTCCAGTTATGGGTTAAATAGTAGGACAGATTGGGTTCTATAGCCTTGGTCGGCAACCAGTCTACCGCAGAAAGCAATGGCAACCTACTGCGGGATAATCTTCTGCCCAGTCAGTCATGTCTCTTTCGAGACATGATCGCCCAAGCGTGTATCGTGCATGACACTTAACTGACTGACTAAATATAACAGTTGAAAACATAATTAAAACTTCTACTGGGCATAAAGTGGGAGATCGGTTTTCTATTCTCATGAAGTAATAAACTGATCCCCCACTAATTATACTTAATATAATAACGTAATATCTCTTATCCCAGTTAGAAGTTAAATGGCAGGACAGATTGGGTTCTATAGTCTTGGTCGGCAACCAATCTACCGCAGAATGCAATGGCAACCTACTGCGGGATAATCTTCTGCCCAGTCAGTCATGTCTCTTTCGAGACATGATCGCCCAAGCGTGTATCGTGCATGACACTTAACTGACTGACTAAATATAACAGTTGAAAACATAATTAAAACTTCTACTGGGCATAAAGTGGGAGATCAGTTTTCTATTCTCATGAAGTAATAAACTGATCCCCCACTAATTATACTTAATGTAATAACGTAATATCTCTTATCCCAGTTAGAAGTTAAATGGCAGGACAGATTGGGTTCTATAGTCTTGGTCGGCAACCAATCTACCGCAGAATGCAATGGCAACCTACTGCGGGATAATCTTCTGCCCAGTCAGTCATGTCTCTTTCGAGACATGATCGCCCAAGCGTGTATCGTGCATGGCACTTAACTGACTGACTGACCCATATTTAAATATATGAATACCATATATTTCTGTGTATAAAATAACCTTTAGACAGGACGAGGTCCAGAAATATAGCAAATTTTCATGCACTTATCCTATAAGATGACTGCTTATTCATTAAATAAAGATCATGCTATTGCAAATGTTGTTACTTCCTCAGAGAATCAAAATAAACTAAATAACAAAACTGAATCTATATCATGTTTCTGACATAATTTAAATTAAATTTGTTGTTAAACAGTTTATTTATTTACATATACTGGCCTGAATAATCAAGAAATCTTGTTAGGAAAATATGCATCCTTCAGAAGAATTTGAACCTGTGTCCCCTTGGGAAAACTATCGTTAGATCCGACATGTCTTAGATCATCCAATTTCTTGATTATTCAGGCCAGTAGATGTAAATAAATGTACTGTTTGATAATAATAAAAAAAAAAGACGATCTGCCCAGATATGAGTATTCATTAAAAAAAATATTTAAACAAATGAATTAAAAATATATTTATGTCTATATATACCTTATATTTCTGCATAAAAGGGAAACCACTGTTTTGTTTACGTTTCATCATGTGATCTCTTGTGAATACTGCTTACTATGATTTTTTTTTCTTATATCTAAACAGTTACAAAACAGCCTAGTGTACTAATGGCTATCTACTTATACTTCATTTACAATCATAAAATACATTGTTCTATGAAAGTCAATCCTTCAGTTTGTATTTTATACAAAAAATGGATGCAATGGCTACAGGTATGAAAATTGGTTAATTTTATAACAGAAAACTGTATACCTGATTGTTGGCCTAAAATTTCATATCCTTGGATAAGAAATTAATTAAAATCAACCTTCTTCACTTTTACAAAAATTCACAATGACATGTGAAATTCTGGTTTATCCCAAATAGAAAAAGAATTGACCATGTGCTTAAAGAAAAAATCCAAACCAGATTTTCGCGAGTAGATGTTAAAATGATTTTTGATCAATGGGAGTGACTTGCAAGGCCTTAACAGGACTTCATGAGTAAGTGTGAAAAATCTAGAGCACAATAAAAGGACTTCATCAGTGTCAGTCAGTCAGAGAGTCAGATGTAACTTCAACTTCAAGCTACTCACTTGGACATTGTCTTCTTTCTCTTTATCTCTTTTAACAATTACCACTATGAATATTTTGTATGAACTCTTGATACCCTTAATTTTCTCATTGAACATTAATTTCTACAAATTCTTGTTATTCCTTCTTTTAATAAACTTCTATTTGGACATGAAAAATGTATATACTATTCCACACGATTCCACACATTCCAACCTGCTGACAATCAACCTTCTGATAATTCTGATGATGATAATTCTGCATAAAACTTGTAAGCTGTAGGGAGTTCAATTAAGTATGACACAAGGCCGAATCATAGAAACATTAACCATCTCCCGACACTACATCGTCACCCTTCTACACACTTTTCAAAATGCAAAATACTTTTAAAACTTTTCACTTGTACTTTATCAATGCCAATCAAAAGTATCTATAGTAAAGCTACAAGAACGTAAAAAAGATCAACTGAAAAAGACAGTGAAAACTTTATTGACAATAAAATGTATGTGTGGCAAGATTTAAAGAATTCTTCATGTTCACTTAAAGCTGATCAAAATGAATGAGAAAAAGTTTTTTGTTTTCGATTCTCATATCCCATTCCTATTTTTCAGGTTTTGGTTTTAGCCTAATTGAAGAAATATTGATTGGAAGTTCATGTTTTACTCTGACCAGTGAATGATATTAAATTTCAATATTTGGTCTAACTTTTTACCAGATCTATCAGAATGAAAATGTGAAATCAGTCAAATCTGATGTTGAAAATATACAAGAGTGGGGAAAAAAAAATCTGTCAAAAGTTCTCCTTTATTTCATTGTAAATTTACTGTGCACATGTACAGTTCTTCACTTATTGTAAATGGCAGATTTCACTCAAGCAGAAGAGGGAATGACTTCAGTCTAAATGAATTCCATTTTCATCTGCAATCACAAATAATGAGACTGCGCAGCAATTTATTAATTCTGAATAGAGAACACTGAAGTAGCACGAAACAGAGATACAGCAATCGATTGCATGTAGTCTTACCAACTGTTAGTATGTAACAGAACAAAAATAGCAAATAAAACAGTCCACTTTAAATTCCAAATGGTGGACATCTTTGTTAAGCTAGCCTTTTTTTGTGTCTCAAGGGAATTAACTAGCAGTGTATGAGTTATCTCCCTTTATTTTTATACATTTGAGTTTCAAACATCACAGTCAGAAGGATTATTCCTTTTGTGTGGAAAACAAACCACCGGGAACACTGTTATATAAAACACCTCTTTTATTAAATATTCAAATAAAAAGCTTTGTCCAAGAATGATCACTGCAATGGCAGAAAATTTATGGAATATTTATGTGCGTTGTGGTACAGTGGATATCGGCTCAGAACGAGAAGCCGGGGAACCGAGTTCGAATTCCGGCTGAATCCATTGTATTCACTTACGTGCAAATACCCTTGGGAAAGGTATTAATCTGTCTCTTCCTTCCAGTTATGGGTTAAATAGCAGGACAGATTGGGTTCTATAGCCTTGGTCGGCAACCAGTCTACCGCAGAAAGCAATGGCAACCTACTGCGGGATAATATTCTGGCCAGTCAGTCATGTCTCTTTCGAGACATGATCGCTCAAGCGTGTATCACGTATGGCACCTAAACTGACTGAATAGAAATGGTAGGTAGAATAAGGTTGGAATCATCATCCTGGCCATTCTACAGCATGTGACAGAAATACCTCCCATATATATATTCTTGAAATACCCACCAAATAATGATAAGACATTAGTGACAATAAGGTTTTCATCTAGCTCTAGGATTTCCAATCATTTTTGTCATCATCCCATTTCAGGAGGAAAACGTTTCACCATCCAACTGTAGAGTAAATATATAAAAGCATACTATTATGGTGCCCTTCTACAAGGAATGAACTCTTCCTCTTTCTATATATAAATTACCTGCATGACTTCTAGAGAGCAGTTATGAGCAGTTTAACAGAGCAATTAAAGGGCAGTCAAGTACAGAAGTTTATGAGAGGAGTTAACAACAACTACTCGTCAGGCAGCATAATAATACCTTCAGACTTACTGATTTCTGTATTACTTATTATGAACACTTCCTTTAAATATGTTTCTTGTTATACTAAAACACAATTTTGAACCCACCTTCTTGTTCAATATCTAACTTCTGGCACAAACCGGTCACTACAACTTTGAGGCAAAGTTTCGCCACAACAAATTGGTGACCAATATCCGCAACACATACAGTGATGGGTAAATTATGTTTTGACAAATTCTTTTCATACCTTGATGAATTCAAGATAGCCAATGTGATAAAAAAGTAACAACAAATCTAAACTTATTTATAAATGGAACTTTGTCTGTGTGTGTGTGTATCTGTTACCTATAAACTCCGAAATGGCTGAACCGATTTTCTTGAAAATTTACACAGTTGTACTATAAGCATCTGCAAGTGTTCTTAGCTAGGTTTTGTGTTGAGAGACCCCTGATAAATATTGGAAATTGATAATAAAAAAAAATCGTGTTATAGAAGGAGTGGTACGATTTTAATCAAATTTGATACACTCATAGACAAAGACATAACAAATGATGTTCAGAAGTTTCAAGGTTGTAGTTCTTACAAGAGTGCAGAAAATTTGATATCGATACCAGGAAATCAAAATTTGACTTACATCCATTCATTTTTCTTTCAGTCTATGGTTTTGCTTTAACTGGAAACAACTATTGTTTTTTAGTCTTTCATGCCAATGTCCAAAGAGTCTGAGCTGCAGGACCATGAATTAGTTTTCAAGCTTTCATTACACCCGAGCAACACTGGGCTATACTGCTAGTATTAAATAAAAATCATACTGAAATCATGTTGTGGAATTAGGAATATTTATGTTAAATTTACATTTTAAATGTGGGATGTGTGTTGTGGTGCAGTGGATATCAAATCGAACCGAAAGATTGGAGTGCTGAGTTCAAATTCCAGTTGAATTCCCTGCATTCACTTATGCGCAAATACCCTTGGGAAAGGTATTAATTTGCCTCTTCCCTCCAGTTATGGGTCAAATAATAGGACAGATTGCATTCTATAACTTTGGTTGGCAACCAGTCTACTGCAGAAAGCAATGGCAACCTACTGCGGGATAATCTTCTGCCCAGTCAGTCATGTCTCTTTCAAGACATGATCACCCAAAGCGTGTATCACGTATGGCACTTAATGGACTGACTTACATTTTATCAGAAGGAAATTTTACTTATGGTTGCATGAAAAATAACTCCAACATTTAAATTTTTGTTGTAAGGTACAAGGACAAAAAACAACGAGTACAAATGTTATATTAAACTAATTTATAGTGTTTTCTTTAGGGATTACAAATTTGTAGTGAACAGTGAATATATTTGGAGGTGTTATGTTAACGAGCTTGATTGCTAAAAAGTAAGTATAAGATCATCAGAACTTTGAAAAGGTATGTGAATGTTCGTAACTTTGAAAAGGTATGTGATGATTCTACAGAGGAAGCCAGAAGAGACAAAGCCTCCCCACCAAATTTTGGTTCCCCCAGCAGCCACTTTTATAAGCTTCAAAAAGTTATGTAACTTATCAGTCTCTGATTTTGATGAGATTTGATCTTCATCACTTTTCTTTCAACATTTTCTTTTTCATTTAGTAATGCCGGCATTTGGTGAAAGAATCAAAGAAAAAGAGGTTGGTAAAAAAACAATTTAGACCTCTTCTTTCCCTATTTATAGCGCTCACCACTGAACACCAAAATAATTCTTTTTTTTAAATGAATGATCAAGCGAACCATACGTTTTTTTGTTCCTCTCGTATTCATGACTAAACACAGTTATATGTCTAAACATCTTTTTACAAAACATAACACAAACACACAAATGACATTACAGCTATAAAACAACACTGCATTATGAATAAATTTTTGAATTATAAAAAAAACCCCGCTTCAACAGCGACACCAAGAAGCAGAAGTATCTGCAAAAACATTCAAGTTAGATGTTGAATATTCTGCAAATATTACTGCACATTCATCTCTTTCATTCCTTCTCATTTAGTGAAGTAACATACTTATACTCAAACTCATTCCTAAGTTGTTTATATGATAGTAGTGTAGTATGAAAATAAAAATGCTGCTTGAGTTTGCCCCCCCCCCTTTCAGAGTTCCAAAATCATCACTGCTGGTAGTAAATACCAAATGTAAATACAGTATGTTATAATTGAACTAATTTTTAATTTACGCAATTGGTTATTTTTTAACAATTTTATGCACAATTTACACATTAATAGATCAAAAACACAAAAGTGCATTGCATGCAGTCCACTATATTAAGAGCAATGATTTGTGTTCATGAGATGACTGTACAAATGAATTATATATCAGAAATAATTCATTTCATAATGGATTTCGTAAATTATTTCATTGTTTAAAACAACATGAATGTTAAATGACAAGTGTATAGCCACAAAAATAACCTTTATAGAATTCTAAAATTCTGGGAAAAACAGTGGCAATTCTAAAGAGGAGAAGCAGAATGGTGCTAAGTCCTCCCCTGCCATAAGCTTAAAAAATGACCTGATCAGTCTCTGATTTTTATAAGATTATATCTTCAGTACTTTTCCTTCTTCCGAACGTATTAACCTAAGTCTGAACCCTTGGATTTTGTTTTGAAATTAACCTCTCTTGTGTTCCAACAGATTGAGAGTGGAAAAGAGGGCAAGAATAGATTAGAACTTCACTGTTATGAATGAAAAGTTATTCCGTTTAATCATTATTAAACGGAGTAACTTCTCATTCATAGTACTTATACTTGTGTACGCAATAGGGGGGGTGTAGTATGAAAATGAAAATGTTGCTTGAGTTTGCCCCCTTCTGCTCAGAAAAGTCTCACCTCCCTTTCAAAGTTCTACAATGTCACTGCTAAGAAAATTGCACAGTCTGTGTTGTAGAGAAAAGTTTGTGAAGGGACAACGAAAAACAGGTTTCAGAGAAAAGGAGGCAACAGATGTATTTAAATTTCTGAAAGAGTGTTTTACAAGCAAGACGTGTGAGAGAAGAAATTGTTAGCATTGAACTTATGGTTACATATAGCAATTTCAACCATAAAATGAGAAGACATGGCTGCCAAACTTGTACTGTACTTAACTTTGTCAAGTCAAGGTCTCAATGGAGAAAGCAGTATTTACTTTGCAAAATGCAAAAATGTGGCAAAAGGCCAAAATGGGAAAGGGCTGATAATATTTTGTGTTATAATTAAATTTAGCTAGCCCCAATTACTGACCTAAATATATCACAGTATTTCCTTACACACAAACAACACATTTTTACTACAGCTACCATAATACCTCATGTCTCTATGAAATTTTAACTAGTTCCTATGTACAATTTTTCTAGTGGGGAGAGAAATAAAAATAACAACTCTTAAAAATGAAACTGTAATGGGAAAAAGCTCATCAGAACAAAAGCATTTATAGAAAAAGCACAGAGAAACTATGTTATGACAGGGGGAAGGGGATCAAAAGCCGAGATGCAAGGTCAAGATTAATAACATAAACTGCTACAGATTCTTTTTTGGATTCTGTCAAGAATCTCTAAATATATAACAGAAGCACCAGACCAGACATAACAACAATAATCATTGTATGGATGAATAGTCAACTTATAAAAAGGCTTAAAATATTATCAAAATTTTACATTTTTCAGTCCAAATTTAAATCTCCATATGTGCCAAGTTTAAACACAATTCATTTTCTATTTTTGTTCAAATTTATTTACTTTATCAATATAACTAATTGAATTATATACAGGTGCATCTTAAAATATTGGTTTATCATGGAAGAGTTTAGTATTTTTTACCTGTTATTTCAGAAAATTGTACACATTCTAGATTAAATATATTCAATCTAAAATTTATCAAGTATTTTTTAGGTGAGTTTTGATAATTACATCTTGGAAAGTGTTTTAAAAATAATGGAAAATGTTATACAGAAATCCAAAGACACACTGGCATCCCAAAAAGATGCCTTTTAAAAGCTAAAAAAAAGTAATAAGAAACATGAAAATTTAATTAAAAGTGAAATAAAAATTGCTGAATTATATAATAGCAATCCTCATATTTTTTTTAAAATCATTTCACCCCAAGCAAAGGCATTCCACTGCCACTATAGCACAGGGGGTTACATAGGAGAAGGTGCTTAGAGAGCGATTGGATAAAAAAAATGTCAGAAGGAGGGTGATAGACGAGTAAGGAGGTATATAGGAAGAGTGTTGGAGAGAATGGGTGAGAGTTAATGTGTTAGGAGGTGTCTGTTGACCTTACATTTAAACTCCTGGAGATTGTAGTTGTCGGGGAAGCAAGTATACAGAAGGGAATTCCACAGGCGGGATGTGCAAGAAAAGAAGCTGTTGGAGTAGAAATTGCGGTTACATTTTATTGGTTTCACTGTAAAAGGGTGGGACCTAGTTGCTAATCTAGTATCTTGTGCAAATTCGTACTTAGGGGGCACCAGAGATCTCAGTTCATCAGAGCAGAAGCCGTGAAAGTATTTATAGAAGAGGCACAGGGAAGCCACGTCACACCAGTGAGAGAGAAGACAAAAGGTATCAGAGATGTGATTCCACAGAAGTATGCTGAGAATACCATGAATATGTGACCAACAAGGGAGTTTTAATAAATGAAAAGGACATATACTTAAAAAAGGACAGAAGAAATTTTGACTAGTTCCTATAGACAATTTGGTCTACGGCTATATCCTGTTGAATTCACCGGTTCCTGTTCAATCACCAAAATTAAGCAACATCAAGCCTGGTCAGTACTAAATGGGTGACCATTTGAGAATACCAGGTGCTGTAAACATAAGGACCAAGAATGGTCCACCAGTCCTCCAAGCTTGGGGGGTTGGGCGCAGGGCTAACAACCCTGACCCGTAAAAAAACAGTTTGTTACAGAAACAGCAACAAAAAGTTGCTGCCCTATGCACTATTGGGTGTGATGGATAAATGATGTTGATGATGGGCAATTTATCTGGGGGGAGAGGGATAAAAATAACATGGGACATGTAAAAAAGGCTTGATGAATTTGAGAGTCAGAGGACATGTAGTGAACAAAACAAGATCTAGATTTAAAAATTTAAATGCTAAGCACTGGCTCATTGGTTTTGTAAGAAATTAAAAAAAAAAGAATCAAATTTACAAACTTAGCTTAGCACACATGCAAAAGGGAATCTGAAAGAAAACTTGTCAAATTTCACACCTGTTTGTGAATGTTTTTTGGCCAATAGAAAACATCTTAAAAAAAAATTCAAATAATCTTCAATTCTCAGAAACAAATTATTTTATGGACATTTTTGCAAGATGACACAAAGTTTGTTCATCACCCAATGGAAAGACCAGAATCACATCTGGGAGTGAATTCCTAAATGACCTTTTTGAGTCCCACAAACAAAATAAAAGATGGCAAGTTTGCCTGTTGCTAGAGAGAAGGAGACAAACATATTAACACGTCCCTTGACAAATGTCAAGCGATCGTTATTATTATCTCTATCCTTCTCCCCCACCCCCTTCCTTTTCACCATTCACTTTTTCTTATACTTGATAACCGAATGGAACCCTTTAAGACCAAGTGATTACTTCAAAGACACTCTCACCAAATGATAACACTTATACATACATACACACAAGTTGCTACTACCAACTCTTGGTGCCCTAAACTTCTTAATACTGTTTCTCATGTATGTTTAACTTCTACCAATTCATGTTATTCTTTTCTATTAATAAATTTTAATTTAAACATACAAAAGGTATACTTTTATTCTTTCACAAATCCACCTTCTGATAATTTTGATAAAATCTTAAGTTGTGGGAAATGCTGGTTGTGTTTGTAAAATGGCCTTGTACCAGACATGGCTGACTGTCCCAACTACTACAGTGGTGACCCCTACTAATACAAGACATATTGAAGACAAGATGGCCTGAGAGAAACAGTGAGCAATGTATATTATAAATTTATGTAAATGGTTGGTTGGCTGAAAAGGGAATGGTAGATATAATAAAAGAGAAGTTGTGGAGGGCCATGATCAGTTTGTATCTTTTTGTCTAGTGCAGTACAAAACTAAATTCATGAGAAAGAGTGCTGACTTGACAGTTGTTCAAAAGACATTTATTGACATCATCCTCTTTGTGGATGATGAGAAAAATTTGAATACCTTGGAAGTGTTCTAATAGAGAATGGAAAGTGCGACATTGAAATCCAAAAATATATTAACAAGGTCAAAAGCTGAGTTAAGTATTGAGAGACAGGAAAATTTCACTGTAAACAATTTCACTGTTATGTGATATCTGCCCTCCAATATTGCATCGAATGGTGGACAATCTAACGAAAGATAAAGGAGAGACTCAAAGCAACAGAAATGTGGTTCTACAGAAGGATGCTGAGGATATCATGGACCGAACTTTAAGAAAAGACAACATTTTATAGGGGACGGAAATGAAAAGTTACCTTATACTTAACATCAAAGAGAGACAGCTGAAGTTTCTGTGATATGTAATAAGGAAAGATAGCTTGGAGAATCTAATACTCACAGGGTAGATAAAGAGTAAGAGAAACAATGGAAAGCAATATGAGGCTTTTTTTTTTTTTAATCATCTCACCCCAAGCAAGGCATTCCACTGCCACTATTGCGCATGGGGCTACATAGGGGAAGGTAAAGAGAAGGAGTGGATAGACATAGGGAATGTCAGGAGAAAGGTGACAGATGAGTAAGGATAGCGAGGATGAGGGTCGGGCAGATGGGAAGAGTGCTTGATAGAATGGGAGCAGGTTAGTGTGTTAGGAGGTGTGTATTGACCTTACATTTAAACTCCTGGAGATTGTAGCTGTCGGGAAAGCAATCGTTTGGAAGAGAATTCCACAGTCGGGAAGTGCGAGGAAAGAAACTGTTGGAGTAGAAGTTACGGCTGCATTTTATCAGTTTCACTGTAAAAGGGTGGGATCTAGTTGCTAATCTAGTATCTCGTGCAAATTCGTATTTAGGGGGCACCAGTGATCTAAGTTCATCGGAGCAGAAGCCGTGAAAGTATTTATAGAAGAGACACAACTTGAGCAAGTGGATGGCAGAGCAAGGTTTGGTAGAAACACCAAGAGAAAAAGTGTTAAGAGCTACAAGGGATAGGGAGATGTGGAGGACCATAATTGTCTATGTCCTGAAAACATTGCACATAAATGAAAGAAGAAGAGCCAAAGCAGGTCATTGCTAAAACATCTGGCTGTATCAAAGTTGATTGAAAGGGAAAATTGTGGGAGAAAAAGGGAGTACATGAAGAATAGATAGACTGTAGAGAAAATCAAAAAGTCTTAAGTCAGTGAATCAAAGCCTATCAAGTACAGACATGACAAAAAAATGGGCTACAAATGTTGCAATCCTAGTGTAAAACCCCTTTAAGTTTATATATGAGCTGAAATTATGAATTGAAGATGAATGAATTGTCATCAACAAAAAGCAAAAATAAGACTTCTCATTTCAACAGATATAAATTACACAAAAATATCTTGAAATACTAAAGAGAAAATTCATTCAATAAAATCACCATTGGCTTCAACCACAGCCTCCAGATGACTTCAGGCGTTTCTGCAACTTTTCTGGACAGTCGGCTTATTGAAGTTGGTGAATGCTTCCCTAACCTTTGCCATCAGTTCATCTTTGGTGCTTCAAGTTTTGTTGGTCCCTCACTCAACTACGCCCCATGGATAATAATAATCAAGAAGATTATTGCAGTTTGTGGAGTCAGCCAGATGTAAGAGGTGATGTGATATGTCACTGAAATTGTCTGACAGCCATGACTGGGCTCTCTTCCTTGTGTTGCGTGGTGCAGAGTCCTGTTGTCAGACACAGGGTCTTCCAGCAGCCGCTATCTTGACCCAGGATAGCACTAACTCATCAAGGCAGTTAATATAGGCCTCCATGTTGAGTCTGAGACACTCACCAAGAAATTTCAAAGTTTTTTTCTAATCAGAATGATAGAAAGTGAGTTTTCTGTGCTACTATACCTTCATAATCCTCATTAGACTCATCCAACTTTTTATGAATCATCTGCACTGTCCTCAGATTGACATCCGAACACTTATAGTGGGTTATCTGTTCTAGTGAAACATAGTCATGCACTGAAGTCAGATTAACTGAATTTGGCCTCGTTAGCAGATAGCCCATTATAAGGTATAAAAAGGGTTATAAAACAAGAAAATCCAAATGAGTATAGAAACAACATTTTATATATACACATATATCAATTACGGTTTTTTTACAAATAAAGTAATGTCTTTTGGATGAGTTCAAAGGTCGTTAAAATGTTCATAGCAGTAAATGCTGAAAAGAGAGTCTGCGCTTATGTATATGGGAGCGTTTGTCAGTTAGGAATGTCTTTGATATTTTCCACCCCTTGGTTGGGTAAGTAGCTCCGGGGACAGCGAAGAACAAGGTGAGAGGGAAAGGCGAGGCCAGCTTAGGGGATCGCTAGATGAGGTCAAGGGACACACTAATTACGCTGGTACTTTCTCAACTGGCGATGCTATTTTGTGTCGGCTTTTTATTTTGTTTTGTGAGGTCCAGCAGGTCATTTGGGAATACACCCATATTTAATTCTGGGCTTCCAATTGGATGCTAAATAAAATTCACATAGGCTCGCAAACAAGAATTTGATATTTATTAATTTTTGATTCTCTGCCGAAACATATACGTGGAGCCGGGTGCGCAAAGACTAGTTCTGGTCATTTGAATTCTGGTCCTGAGAGTGCAAACATATGGTCCCTTGCTTTATTCAGTATCACCACATACTCTGAAATGTTTGGATTGGAGCTTCCAGTACAAGTGCCAAGCAGTACAGCATGCCCTTTCTAAATTTCTGTCAGAGTGAAATGCATCATTGTTAGGGCGCCACTCCTATTTGACTACAAATGGACTGTTCCTATTGCTATATATAGCAATGGTGGATTCTCTACATGAGAGTCATAGAGAGTCACTTGAGAGTCTCTAATGAGTTACTGAAGAGTCAGTGTGAGTCAGTGAAGAGTTAGTCACACTTCCGGTGGCGTACCGGAAGTAATCACATATACACACGTCTTATGACGGATTGGACTCTTGTATCTTTTCTATTGTAAATATTACTAATCACTTCTGTACATACTAAACGTCTTTCCACGGAATACAACTTATATTCTGATATTCTGTTGCTGAGTTATTCATTTATACTTGGCGACATAACAATCATGATGCTCTTTTTCTCACAGACTGTACCCAACTGACCCTACTATATGGTGCAGTCAACAATATCATAAACAAACAATGCACATGTGCAAAATTAAAAATATAAAATAGTGACAATTTACCCATCATACCCTGTGCATCCAACAAAATGATCAAATGAGGAATAAGTAGGAAAAACTTTTTATAAATTTAATATTTTTACTATTTATTTAACTTCATCAAAAATTGAAATATGGTTTAATTTTTAAATTCTATGTTGTTTTGCTTTCTTTAATTAGCTAGGTATTGGTTTGATTTTTTAATGTTAATATGCAAAATAATATAGTACTATTTGCAAAAAAATAAAAATATATACACAAACATATATAGCCTGTATCTTGTGGGTGTATTGTTTTATACAAACAATACAATTTTATAAACATATTACTGGCAAATAAACTATAGTGAAAAGCCCAATCAAATATGGTCCATCTGAAGTTATACAAATCAGATAAACCTCAATAAATGCTTGAAAAACTTTTGTCAAATTTTAATCAATTGAGATGTCACAACAATATTTAGGTTTAAATTTTTAGTTAGATTCAACAGGTTTTGTTAAAGTTATTGGATTTATTACAAAAACTGCAGTCTGGACATATTTTATTTTATGCACTAGAATTATCAATGAAACCATTATCTATTATTTTTAGGTAGATTCAACAGGTTTTTTTTTTAAAGTTATTGGATTTCTGTAGTCTGAAGGTATTCACCTGCATTGCATAGGGAAAACATCCAAGACAAACAAGTGATTACCCCTGCACATTCTCAGAAGCCAACAAGTAACATGCCTGTTCCTTGTTGTTTTCTTGGCACTGTAACAAATCCATATGTTATTGAGAAATCACTAGTGACAGAAAGTGGGCCCAGTATGACGCTTCCAAGCAATTGGTTGTCATCCCAGAACTGTGCCTCATACCACAAGCCCACACCTACATCCATGCAAGATCAAGCTCTGTATCTGGTGGACTAGTCCACATGTGGTACACTGTGGGGTGCTATATATATATTAGCAATATATATTGCTCAGGTGTAATAAAAGCTTTAAAACTAATCTATGGTCCTGGAGCTCAGACTCTTTGGATGTTGGCACAAAAGACTAGAAAGCAATAGTTGTTTCCAGTTAAAGCAAAACCGTAGACTGAAAGAAAAATGAATGGATATAAGTCAAATTTTGATTTCCTGCTATCGATATCAAATAAGTTTTTTTCATCGTAAACTGAATTTTGAAGGCTAAATAAGTCCTCTGAGTAAATGGTATCATGGCGGAGACTAAGAACTACAATTATACCTACTTAGAGCCAAACCCGAAGCAAAAACTAAAATAAAAGGGCTGAAAAAATACAGACATACAGGCAGATAAACAGACACACACACACAAACATCTTGCTTTTATATATATATATATATATATATATAATCGATTTTCTACACTATTGTAAGAACTGCAACCTTGAAATTTCTGAATATCGTTTCTTATGTCTTTGTCTATGTGTCTATCAAATTTGATTAAAATCGGACCACTCCTTCTATAACCCAATTTTTTTTATTATCAATTTTCGATGTTTATTGTGGGTACCTCAACACAAAACCTAGCTAAGAACACTTGCAGGCATTTATGGTACAACTGTGTGAATTTTCAAGAAAATCGGTTCAGCCGTTTCGGAGTCTATAGGTAATGAACACAGACACACACAGACAAAGTTCCATTTATAAATAAGTTTAGATTGATATATTGATTTATCTATGGGAGCTCTGGATTCTGCAGACTGTTCAGATTTAGTTGGATTATTTCTTCCCTTTGTGCATTTTCTCACTTTTCCTCTTTGTTAAGTCGTCACATATTTGATATTCTGTACTTGTCTATATTTTACTTCTTACCTAAATTTGGGGTCTATTTCTCTCTGAGCCATTTTCATTGGCTCTTTTCTCTCGTTACTTTCCTTCTTTCTCTTTTGTTTTTCTCTTTGCTTTTTATTTCCTCTGTGTACTTCCTTTCCACTTTCTTTCCCCTTTTTTTGATTTCTCTTTTTGCTCTCTCATCTTTCTTACCCTCTTTACCTAGTATGAAAAGTTTTCTAAAAAAATAAAAGGAAGTGAGTTTTTTAAAAATTTTCTTTTAAAAAATAAAGTTTATTACAATTATTATTAACTACCCGATAAGACATTGTTCTTTCAATGTCAAAACAAAATGTGCAATTTTGTAGTAGCTTGTGGTTTGTACATGTTCTAAAGTATTATATATATATATATATATATATATATATATATATATACAGGGTGGTCAAGTAGATGGAAAGTAAGTGGAATAGGTTCGTGCAATGGTTATACTATTCCAATGGCGTTCATTGTAACTATGATATTTGTGCTCGATTATTTCAAATTTTATCATTGAATTTATCCAAATTTAATTTGCTTTCTTTTCAGAGAACTCATAATGACAAACAATTGAAATATTGATGAAAAAAATGGAAACCTCCAAATGCTAAAACAATTAAAACAAAATGGGTTGAATTATTTGCTACTCGAGCCACAAAGTGACAAACCAGTTATCGTATTTGTGACAAATTTGATGCCACTGGCTTGATTCCTGAGGCTTCAATCCTGGTTGACCAAAAAATGTCTGTGCAGTGGAACATAAGCAACTTGTTACCAAAGCATTTGTTTACACTTCCAAAAATATCCACCAGACAAGCCTCTTTAAAATTGACCATTTCACAAGCCTCGAGTATATAATGTATACACTGCATATAAATAACATGCTAAATTTCCACCTCTCTCTCATTCCATGCACCAATGGCTTAGAGATAGAGACTCGGACTGATGACAAATTGGTTGAGTTTTGATCTTGGATGGAAGCAAGTGGATGACTAGCCACACTGATGAGTTGTGATACAGTTAAACAGGCTTGTATGTGGATGATTAATAAATAATATATATATATATATATATATATATATATATGTGGATGTGCATTGTGGTGCAATGAATATTGACTTGGAATGACAAATAGAAGAGCTGAGTTCACATTCCAGTTGAATTCCTTGCATTCATTTACACACAAATACCCTTGGAAAAGGTATTAACCCATCTCTTCTCTCCAGCTATGGGTTAAATAATAGAACAGATTGGGTTCTATAACCTTGGCTGGCAACCAGTCTACCACAGAAAGCAATGGCAAACTACTGCGAAATAATCTTCTGCCAGTCAGTCATGTCTCTTTTGAGACATGATCGCCCAAACTGTGTATCACGCTTAGGGCATAACTGATATATATATATATATATATATATATATATATATATATATATCTATGTGTGTGTGTGTGTGTGTGTGTGTGTACACATATACCCATATCCTTGCAACCAAGTTATATATTTACTTATTTTTTTTATTTTTTCAAGGAAATTTATTGTATATACTTGTTAGCAATCATGTGTTTATATCTGAATCTGTAAAGTTTTGTTAACAAATTATTAACTTCTCACAAACTTGGTTTTTGAACGTAACAGCACAATAACTCACAGTAGAAATGCTCTATTTCATGGTAGATAAAACACAATTTCAAGAAACACTGAAGTTTATACTGCACATCTTCACGTTTTGCATGCCCTATTTCCTGTATCACCATTTATTCATCTCTGCATCTCACTTAGACTGTGTCTATTTGAATGTGCATCAAATTGCTTTTCAAGCCTGAATAATCATAGATGCTATGCATGAAAGCTTACTATTGAATTTTTTTATCTAGGTTCTTCATTTCTTTTGCACTGTGAACAACTGAATGAACATTGTACAATTCATGAGCTTCACCTACTGAAAGCCCTACACAACTTCATGTCATATGTTTTTTACCTATTTACACATTTTAGGCTTGCATTTTCTGAAAGTGAGTTTTGAATACATTTTATATATATTAGCTTATTTTTGGTTAAGGGCTTTTGGCCATATCATGTTAAAAACTGATTTTCGTACAATCACTAAATTTTATCAAGAGTACCTAGATGGATAACTGCTAAGGAAAACCAGGTAATGTAAGTTTAGATGTATGTCAACATAATGGTTCAGTGAAGTGCTATACCTGATATACACTTAGGACATCATGACTCTTTCGACCCATGATAGACTTTAAATAGCTAGTAAAAGGATGATGAATTTAAATAGGTTGATAACTTTGAATAACTAGCAAAAGGTTAAAATAACATTAAATCAACCAATCTCTGGTTAAGAAAATGTCTTACCTTTTACTTTCACTCATTTCCATATTTAATATCTATTCAACATGATATCTCATGGGTTCTAGCATTTCCATATCTAAATAAAAAAAACTATGTACAAAGTGTTACCAAAAGCTGAATAAACATGAAGAGTATATATAAACCAAATGTATCACAAATATCTGCCATTTCTCTTTTGGAGCAGTGCCATTTATAAAATCTTTACATCCAAAAGTGTACAAATGTATTTCTCATACGACGTTATGATTGAGACATCCATATCAAAGAAACCACATCTCAAACACAAGGAATTAATGTTTTATGGCCAGTGGATAAGGACTTTGAAGGTGGGTCCTCTAAGCAGCACCCACTTGACTGAAATGAAACAAAAGTATAAACAGATAATCTATATCTATAAAAGTGACGAGGATGGACGTTGTGTAAGGTATTTGTTTGTTTGATAGATTCAACTTAGCGTCTGCATTTGCAATCTAGCTTTACAGGAATTGTGCTCAGATGTAGATCAAAATTTTAGAATGCTAATGATATCTTGAAATTTTTCAGAAAGCCAAAATTAGGGGCAGAAAAATATAGATCAAAATCTGATTCTAAGTCCAAATGTGAATTTTTGTTCCCATTTTCCTTCAGACTTCCTAATTGCTTCCATGCTCCATCCATGATATTTTCAACATCCTTCTGTAAAATTCCTGTTGCCCTAGATTTCATCTTTGTAGAAATTGTCCTGCATTCACTGCCATATAGGGAGATTGATATTATATAGCATTGGAACACAACTTTTTATGTTGCTAACAAAATTTTCATATTTCTTAATAATTTAATATTTTGAAAAGTATCTTCTTGTATTCCAGTGCACCTTTAGATTTCAATGTCACATTTTCAGTTGTCTCTCGAAACATAAACCTTCATTTTTCCTTTTTCGATTTTCTTTTAGGAGTAAAAGTGTAAGTTCATCTAACAGTTAATGGTACAGAAAATAGAATCAGTCTGTAGTCACGTTATAATAATAATCTTTATTGACAAGATACGTCAAGACATGAACAGCAGGAGGATAACAATCCATTCATGCTGATTAAATAAAAAACACTAGAAAAAGACCAGGGAGTGCAATGGATTAAATCTACAAAGTCAGGGATCAGTTTATGTATTGATTATAATATAGAATCGATCACCTCACTTTATATTATTTATATCGATATATATTGCCCCTCCCACCCTAATCCAACAGAGACATTCTACATTGTTATCTATATCTATAAAAGTGACGAGGATGGACGTTGTGTAAGTATTTGTTGGTTTGATAGACTTAAATTAATGTCTGCATTTTGCAGTCTAGCTCGACGGGAGTTGCACTCTGATGTAGATCAGTATTTTAGAATGCTAACGACACCATGAAATTTTTCAGAAAGCCAAAATTAGTGGTAGAAAAATATATATTATCATCCCACAAAGTGAGGGATCAGTTTATGTCTTGATTATAATATAGAATTAATCACATCACTTTATATTATCTATATCTATAAAATTGACAAAGATGGATGTTGTGTAAATATTTTTTGTTTGATAGATAGATAGATAGATAGATAGATAGATAGATAGATAGATTCAATTTAGTGTCTGCATTTTGCAATCTAGCTTGATGGGAGTTGCACTCAGATGTAGATCAAAATTTTACAATGCTAACGACACCTTGAAATTTTTCAGATAGCCGAAATTAGGACTAGAAAAAGATATATTATCACTTCCACAAAGTGAGGGATCAGTTTATGTATTGATTATAATATAGAATTGATCACCCCACTTTATATTATCTCTTGCTCTCTCTCTCTCTATATATATATTTTTCCCCTCCCTCTCCCACCATAATCCAATAGAGACATTCTACATTGTTATCTATATCTATAAAAGTGACAAGGGTGGATGTTGTATAAGTATTTGCTATGTAAATTCATCATATGTTTTTTATTCTTATTATTCCTTAAATTACCCAAGTGAAACCACACTAAACTGCTAGTAGCTTTTAAGATCAAGTAGTAACAAACCAGATATCAAAGTTTTCTGGTTGCTCATTTATATTAACAGTAACAGGAATGATGTAGTCAGGGACAAACTGCTCCTTAGGTAATTTTGATGCTACCCGTTCATGTTGCCAACAACTCATTTTTTTTTTTTTTTTTTAATCATATCACCCCAAGCAAGGCGAAAACGCCACTGATGCGCAGGGGGCTATGTAAGAGTGAAAAGAAAATTGGAAAATTGAGAAAAACCGGAAACCACATCCTAAACAGGAAACAAGGGATGAGCCTCTTCACCTGTTCAATAGATGTGGGTGGAGTGTGAACCGGGCGATAGTTTAGTCTATCTACTCCAATTGAAAAGAAAAAATAAAAAAGGAAAAGAATGAAAAGATTGGAAAAGAGAAAACCGGAAACCGCATCCTAAACAGGAAACAAGGGATGAGCCTCTTCACCTGTTCAATAGATGTGGGTGGAGTGTGAACCGGGCGGTAGTTTAGTCTATCTACTCCAATTAAATCATGGTGTTTATATATGGGCAAAGAGTTGGTAGGAGAGAAAGTCAAAAAAAAAAAAATTATGTTAGTCCAGTCTTTCTCAAATAATGTGGTACACATCATAGGTACTGCAAAAAAGGATAGCAGGTGAGGCAGAACAATTGAAAGACAATCAAAGATTTAGAAACAATTTTTTAAAAATTCATATGCCAAAAAAAAAATATGATTTCAAAATTTAAAATCTTTTCATAGATTACTTGGAATTACATGCACAAGTCACAGTATAAATAGTTATAAATAACTGTCGTCTAATTTTATCATTATGATATTTTTGCATTATATCAAGTCTTAAGAGTAGAATAACTAGGGTCCGCAAAGTGTCAAAGAGAGTTATCAATGATAATGTTCTGATAATATTCGACTGTGGTTATCTCCTTTTAACTCTCACACTGATTTTTATTTCTATATGTACTTTTTATCATAAGGTTTGGTGAGGAGTGAGCAAATTTTCATTTGGAAAATGAGACCTAAAAAAATAAGTTTGGGAACCACTGTGTTAGTCCAAAATGACAAAAATTGTCCCAAGTGTCACCTATCGAGTTCCCACAACCAAACAAGTGAAGCCCTTGATAAACAGCTGGACATACTGAAAACAAGCTTGAAGTCTGTATTTTCCCCCATACTCATTGGTTTCAACTTTGGTTTCATTGTGAGCTCACTAAAGATCCTTTCTTGTCATTCACTAGTCAGTGGAAGCTGGGTGAGGGACCCACTGTTTGTTTACAATCATATAAGATTATTCCTTTCTTTTGTTAATAAAAAAGAAAATAAATACTGAAAAATATCTAGAAGGCTTAATACAAGCCTTTACTCATAGGCCAATGACTAAAAGTATTTGTGCTTTTCCTAACTGGGTTAAATAACAAAGGATATTGTGCTTTGTAGCCTTGACTAGCAGCCAGTCTAGAAGATGGAAAAATCTGAATTCAAAACTGTTGAGAAGTAAACACAAATGCATGAAAATACACAGATAAAAAAGCAAAGAGATCTGTGGAAAGCCATGATTGCCTTCATTCTGAAAGGACATATTTACAAAGAAAAAAATTTTCTACAACCTTAAAATTTTTTTTGTCAATCATTTCAAAACAAAGCCACCACTGGTCTCAGAATTATATGAAAGAAATACTGCCTGTGACAGTGGTATTGCAATAAAAATAAAAAAGAGACAATTATTGACATTATTCAGAATGTTGTCCTCATCTTTGTTGTCAAATTCACGTTTCAGCCATTGTACACTCAAACCTTCTTCAGAGGATTAGAATTCTGAACTGAGTTCTTTATTTTTCACTGGGGTACATTGTTCTTGTTCTATGAGTCATGCCACTTCCAGATGTCTTAGTTATCTTCATTTAACTTAACTCTCTAAGTTTTTTGTTCACAACTGCTGCAACCAGGAATTGAACTCACAACTATTTGGGTCAAGTCACTGAATCCAACCAATGCTTTTGCCCAGTGGGCCTTGTGTCCCTGAGATAACTAAGATATCCAGAATTGGCATGACTCATGGAGCAAGAACAATTTACCCCAGTGATTAAAATAAAGTTTCAGTTCAAAATTCTAATCACCTGAAGAGGGTCAGAGTATACAATGGCTGAAACATCATGAATATGGCAACAAATATGAGGACAACAATCCAAATAATGTAAATAATATCCCAACTCAGAAATATCGGCAAAAAAGAAACAACCATTCATTATTTGAATAGACTGTAACAAAATCAAAAAAAAAAGTAACAGCACTGATACAACCAAACTTTGTGTTATTCTATTACAGAAATGACAATAAAAAAACAAAAACAAAAAACACAATCTCTTTGGAAGAAATGAACAAAGGAAAAAAGTTACATTATGAAGCTAAATCACTAGAAAGTCATTAACTAATAATGCTTCAGGCTGCTGGAATAATTGTCACCTCTGATATCATTAAAAGACGTAATATTCTTTTATATAGTTCCGTGTTCATATTTTATAGGTTTTTTTTTTCGTAAATTATACAGGCAAACTCCCTGAATAATAGTATTATGGTAAAATAGAATCCAAGGGATAAAGGACCAGAGTTCAAATCATGATGGAAGTTTATTCTTTATTCTTAACTAGCAGTATAATCCGACTTTGCTCAGGTGTAATGGAAGCTTTAAAACTAATACATGGTCCTGGAGCTCAGACTCTTTAGACATTGGCACGAAAGACTAAAAAGCAATAGTTGTTTCCAGTTAAAGCGAAACCATAGATTAAAAGAAAAATGAATGAATGTAAGTCAAATTTTGATTTCTTGGTACCGATATCAAATAAGTTTTTCATTGTAAACTGAATTGTGAAGGCTAAATAAGTCCTCTGAGTAAATGGTATCATGGCTGAGACTAAGAACTACAAATATATCTACTTAGAGCCAAACCCGAAGCAAAAACTAAAATAAAAGGGCTGAAAAAATACAGACATACAGGCAGATAAACAGACACACACACAAACATCTTGCCTTTTATATATATATATATATATATATATATATATAATTGTTTTTTTTGCACTATTGTAAGAACTGAAACTTTCAAACTTCTGAATATCATTTCTTATGTCTTTGTCTATGAGTAAATCAAATTTGATTAAAATTAGACCAATCCTTCTATAACCTGATTTTTTTGATTATCAATTTTCGATATTTATCAGAGGTACCTCGACATAAAACCTAGCTAAGAACACTCGCAGATGCTTATAGTACAACTGTGTAAATTTTCAAGAAAATCAGTTCAGCTGTTTCAGAGACTATGGGTAACAGACACACAGACACACACAGAGACAAAGTTCCATTTATAAATAAGTTTAGATTAGATCTATATCTATGCTAGTCACTAAGAAGTCTTTAAATAAGGACTTGAGATTTTCAAATTTAAAAAGTTATAATAGAGTGAAAGAAATATGATCATTGGACCTGTAATTTTAGTTGTTTTAAATGAGGTTCCTAGGACATGTAATGAGGAAAGAGAATTTAATACTCACAGGATAACTAGAAGGAAAGGAAGATGAAAAACCCTTTGAGAGACGTACTTGATAGGCCTGAGCAAATGAATGGTGAAGTGAGATTTGAGAGAGATACCAAAAAAAAATATTAAGAGCGATAAGAGACAGATGAAGAAGTTATTGCTGATTTGTTTGTGTTGTGGAGGAATATCCTGTCCTACCCAGAAATGGGTATGGCCCGGGTTATAAAAGACCGGGACTAAAATGAACTACAGAGTGTTTGTGACTATACAAGAGTCTTCGTCATTACACAGGAGTGATCGAGAGTCTTTGTTATTATACAAGAGTCATCGACCTTAGACGAGAGTTAGATGCCACTAGACAGAAGCCTTCTTCTCAAGACGGACGCATACATCATATACAGAGACATTGCCTTCTTGTTATTCTTGTTAACTGTTCATTGGTGTACTTGTATTTGGTTTATTGTACTGAGGTATAATAAATCTCTATTTATATATCCTCAGTGTTAAGAGTTATTTCTTGCACTATTCTTTCTCTGTTTATCCCCTCCCGGGATATAACAGTTTAGAAAAATACTTTGACAAAAACCTTACGTTTAATAATTTCTTTAATTTTATAGAATATCAATATATTTCTTTAATTTTATAGAATATCAATATATTTTTTTATGAAAATTTCCTTTTTAATAGCAAATAATAAATTTTTAGAATATCTTACTCTTGAGCATGCAAAATAAAACTAGTCAGATGTAAATAATTCTTTCTGGAGCCAAATTCAAACTTTTCGATGTGTTTGGTCTTGTGGTTTGTCACAAATGCAAAGCGAAATGGAAAGTTAAATTCTTGTATACAAAAATGAAAAGAAAATATATGCAAAAAAACAATATTACCTTTTTATTAAATAGGTATTTGTTATTTTATCATTAAATTGTGTTTAAAATAGTGTGAGTATTTTCTATGTTAAACAAGAAATCATTTAACCTTTTTAAATTTAATGAACATTTATTTTATTAAGCTGCATACCCTAGTAAAACCAACTGTACTTTGTACTCACTCACCTGTTTGCACTTTCACCCCAAAATCTGGTTTCAATCAGTCAATGTATGGCTATTTGAGAGGGCATGATGGATAGATCAATGTAAAACAAAATTTTATATATATATATATATATATATATATATATATATAGTGTATTGAGGCAACAGATAATTTTCTAAACATATATTGTTAAATATAACAGACAATGAATGTCTATTATGTTTAATCATGAGCCGTTCTAAACATCGTATTTTGGCTTTAATTTCAGGTGGAAATAAAGACAAAAATTGTCCAACATGTGGATATTTTTTTATTAATTTGTTTCTAAGCTTTCAGCTCACACAAGCCATCTTCAAACTAAATCAAACAACTCACACTTAATAAAATCTCATAAAATCAATCTCGTCACAACACATTACATTGAATTTAGACATATGGTTAGGTTAACATTTTGGTCTCTCACACGTTGTGATGTTATAGAATCACATAACAAATTTATGAACTGTGTCTGCTATTTGGTGACTGCTATCGTTACATAGCAATGTTTTGTATCAACACAACATAAAATCATCTTTGATTGTGGATGTCATTATGTTCATGTCCCTGTAACCTCTCTGAAGATGGTTCATGTGAGCCAAAATACTATTTTTAGAATGGCTCATGATTAAACATAGACATTCATTGTTTGTTATATATATATATATATATATATATATATATATATATACAGCCTTTGAGATTTCACTCACCCAATTGACTCAGTTGATTAAAAACTTGATTGGGTGATTAAAGTTTATTGCTATACTTGCCTGCAGTAAATGAAAAATCTTGCAAAGAAACGTGTCCCCTCAAATATCGAAAAAAGAAATCTGATTTCTTTTACAACCCAAAAGTATGATATTGAAGATTCACAAGTTACTTAGAATGACTTACAATGACATTATCATCCCGGTCAGTGTAAACATTTGTTTAATTAATGCTTCTAGAGTGGAGCAAAAAATGTTTCTGTCACCCAGATTAAAGATGCTCACAGATTTTTAGAAATTCATTTGGAAAAATATTATCCTTGACTAAACATCTATATTTCCTACCTGCTTATGAAAAATAAAAGTCAGCATTTGAAAGAAAGAAAAAAAAATGCAAACTTCTTTCAACCACGTACCGAAAACAAATTATACAAGTAATTATTTTATAGAAAATCGTTGAGAAAATCAGATTTGTTATTTTTTTTATCATCTAAGAGATGGAGGTTGCAGACAAACAGAAGAAAAAAACTACAAATTTAGGTACCTCCACTCAAAAAAATCTAAAAAAAAAACCCCAGCATATCATGATGTTAAAAGAGCTCAAACTTAAAAACAAAGTTTTATCATCAAAATGTTTATGCTAGTATTGAGAGGAAAGATCAAATTGTGTTGTTCATATTTTTTTTTAATTTTTAAAATCCTTTCTAGCACGTTCGAAATTTTAATTAAAATTTCATTTTTTGTTTTCTGTTAGCGACTACTAAGAAAATGAAGACAGTTGAGTGAAATGATTTTAAGTGAGTAAATTTCCCTCACTCTCGACCACTAGTCAAGTGATTTCTTTTTCAAATCTCAAAAGCTGTAGATAGATAAAAAGATAGACAGATAGATAGTGCATGGAATGCTTTTAATAATTTCAAACAATTTTGGGGCACAGAATTCAAATATAACATCCATTTTTCGACATTAGTTTCGGTTTATATCCTTCAGAATATTATATCCTTCATCAAATATGGTCATGATTGGAAAATGTTATTATAAAGGAGAAGAAAAAATGAATGCTTATTTTAAGCTTAAACACAATCTTAATCCAAAATAAAACAAAACTCCTGAAGTAGAAAAGAAACATAACTCAATAAGTATTTATAAAATTCAAATAGAGTTTGACATAAGAAAGACAAAGTAGCGATTCCTGCGAGAGCAAATATCATCATGCACTGGAGAAATAACATGACCATTACATCAAAGTAGGAAAAATCCTAATAGCCCATTCTGAGCAATTAAGACCAAGAATTGAAGAGGAAGACATTCTGATAGAAGATCTTTAGGTCAAGACATTGCAATAAAAGATGAGACTGTCGATAATATCAGGATGGACTCAGACATGGAATAAGATGAAATGAGACCAATATCTCCATTTAAAATAGTTTTGAGTTTGAGTTTTGTTTAACGGCATATCAACCTCTGTGAGTTATTTAATGCCAAAAATATGCGGTTTTAAGGTATTTTTTTTTCATGTTTGGTTATAGTGAGAAGGTTGATTTAGTCAGATTTTAATGAAATTTTGTTTTTATTCTTTTTTATTTTAGAAAACTGAAAATGTCTTCTAGTTTTGTCTTAAAAAAATGTTTTGCTGAGAATTTTTTTCCTTCAAAAATGTGTTATGGTAATAAAGTTTTCTTCAAAAATGTATTGTTGGTCATATTTTTCCTTCAAAAAATGTATATTTATGGAGAAAAGTCTATTTTATGTATATATTTCTAGAAAAGTGTATTTTTATACTTTAATAATGTTTTGACCTCAGTTTGGGGCTTAACTGTTTGCCCATAGCTGGGACCCTAACAGAACAACAGCAACTAAGAGGTGGTTCCATGCTCCTCAAACCTTCTAATCAGAGACCTTGCTGCCGGATGCAGTTTACCATCATACCCAGGACCACATTTAAAAGAAGAGAACTTAAAACCCAAGGAGGAAAGAGGTTGTTGAAGTTCAAGAACAACCAAAAGTATTAAACTGTTTGGGTTTAGAGAATGTAGTGAATTGCTAAGTAAAATTGTACCTATTTGCAGATGTTATGCTGTCATTGTTGGAGGAACTGATTGCCAACTATTGCTCACTGACATTTCCTTCTGGGTGAAATGAGTTCTATGTTAGATATGAAGTGACATCTGCAGCCACTGTAGAAGAGTTCAGGGAATGGAGAGTTATGGCTTTTCTTTGGCTTCTCTTCCTCTATTCTTGTTTTCTTCTAGTGTTTTTGAACGGTGTTGTTTTTTTCCTCTCCAATTGGTTCTTTCTACAATTTCCATCTCCCAACTGACCAGATCGATTTCTGTCCTCAACAACATGTTTTTGAGATGATTCTTCAATTGATGATGTGACTTTCAGGAACAAAGAAAAATAAGTTTGAGTTTTGCTTCACAGCATATCAATACCTCTGTGGGTTATTTAATGCCAAAAAGGTAGGATTTTAAGGTATTTTTTTTTAGTGTTCAGTCATAGTAAGAAGGTTGATTTAGTCAGATTTTAATGAAAATTTTTTTTGTTTTTCTTTTAGAAAACTGAAGATGCCTTCTAGTTTTGTATTCAAAAATGTATTGCTGGTAATAATTGTTTTTTTCCTTCAAAAATTCATCATGGCAATAATTTTTTCTTTTTTTACCTTCAAAAATGTATTCACGATAATATTTTTCCTTCAAAAATGTATAAAGTCTATTTTTATGCATATATTTCTATAAAAATATATTTTTATTCTTTCATAGTGTTTTGACCCCAGTTTGATGGTTAACTATTTGCCCATAGCTGGGACCCTAGCAGGTGCTACCACTCTGAGTCAGGGTAGACCTGAGAACAACAGCACTTAAGAGGTGGTTCCATGCTCCTCACAACCTTTCAATCAAAGACCTTGCTGCCAGATGCAGTTTACCATCATGTCCAGGACCAATAAAGACTAAGTTAAATAGAAGAGAAATAAAGTGTATAGTAAACTTCGAACAAGGAAGAAGTTAATGACTGATCACATGTTATAATACAACATAATGACTGTAATTAGTAGTCATGGTAAAAATTTTAACTTGTCTGATTTTCACAAATCTAAACTTCTAAACTTATATAATATATGGAACTTTGTCTGTGTGTGTGTGTGTCCATTACCTATAGACTCTGAAATGGCTGAACCGATTTTCTTGAAAATTTACACAGTTGAACTATAAGCGTCTGTGAGAGTTCTTAGCTAGGTTTTGTATTGAGTTACCCCCGATAAATATCGAAAATTGATAATCAAAAACATCGGGTTATAGAAGGAGTGGTTCGATTTTAATCAAATTTGATACACTCATAGACAAAGACATAAGAAATGATATTCAGAAGTTTCAAGGTTGCAGTTCTTACAATAGTGCAGAAAATATATATCTATAAAAGGCAAGATGTTTGTGTGTGTGTGTCTGTTTATCTGCCTGTATGTCTGTATTTTTTTCATCCCTTTTATTTTAGTTTTTGCTTCGGGTTTGGCTCTAAGTAGGTATAATTGTAGTTCTTAGTCTCCGCCATGATACCATTTACTTAGAGAACTTATTTAGCCTTCAAAATTCAGTTTACGACAAAAAAACTTATTTGGTATCAATACCAATAAATATCCATTCATTTTTCTTTCAGTCTCCGGTTTTGCTTTAATTGGAAACAACTATTGCTTTTCAGTCTTTCGTGCCAACGTCCAAAGAGTCTGAGCTCCAGGACCATGGATTAGTTTTAAAGCTTTCATTACACCCAAGCAGTGCCGGGCTATACTGCTAGTGTTTAATAGATTTGTCCTAGTTTAAGTACTAGCAGATAGCAGTGATCATTATTTTTTTTTTTTTTTTTTTCCATCTTCCTTGACACCGTTCTTTTGTAACTTTAATATCCTGGCGGTAATCTTTCTTCTTGCTCATAACTAGTATCATCTAAATTAAGTTTCTATTACAAATGTTTGATACAGACTAAATAAACCCAGAAAACTTTGGGTCAAGTCACTGGATTCAACCAACACTATGTGAGTTCAATACCTGGCAACAGCAGTGGTGAATAAATAACTTTGTTGAGTTAAATGGAGATAACTAAAACATCTGCAAGTGTCATGGCTCGTGGAATAAGAACAGTATACCCCAGCGATGAAAATAAATGGTTTGGGTCAAAATTCCAGTCATCTAAAGAAGGTTGGAGCATACAATGACCAAAATGTGAACATGACAATAAAAATGAGAACAACAGTTCGAACAATGTAAATAGTGTAAATACATCATCTCAAAAATATCAACAACAACTATATAAAATGATTACATTCAAAATCTTTATATTGTTTCCATTTCCAACTTAGAACAATACAAATAGCCCAGTCATAATCTTAATGCATTATCATAATAGTCAGATGTTTGATCAATCAGCAATTCAATAACATTTATGTCTTTTTTTGCAGGTGACATTCAGAATTTGCGCATTATGAGCTATTTGGTTATAAATAAAATAAAATAAAATAAATGGCAATGGTGACATTTGTAATTTTCATCCTGGAAGCAGTCAACCATCATCGACTGAACAATTAGTGTTACTGTCAGTTAAAATTTATAAAATCTTTTTCTTCAGGAAAGCACATGTCTTATGTTATAACTCTTTCTAAAACCGACGAGAATTTTATTTAATCACTTTTTTTGTTAATGTGGAAGCTTAACAGCTTGATTAAATAATCATTATTTTCTCTTCTAGTTACATGTCCTATCCATTTTAGTTGTTGCGGCCTTTGGAGGTAACCAAGCAATGTAGATTTTATTACTTAGAAAAGTTATTTGTGATTTTATTGCATCAGTCTATAGGAACTGATGAAAGATTGTCTTCTTTAAGATTCATAACATTAATCCATCTTCTCCTATATGCCATGTCCCTTCAGGACATTGATGATCATAGCCTATCAAATCTCACTATTCCTTATTGCTCTTCACAACCCTTCTCCTGTTATACCACTCCAACATCTATCTACTCAAATTTGTCAAAACATTTTTAACTTTTTATCGGAGAAAAGAGATATAACCAGATGATAGTTTAGACATTTCCGAATGAGCTGAATGACATGCAAACTCACAAGTAATAACTGGTTAACCAAGCTTCTACAAGAATTAATTCTATCTACAAAATATATCTTCATTAGAATAATTATATGTGAAACTGATTAAGGCTTATGATAATAATGAATGGGCTTGTTCTGTCAAAAATGATGGCAAAACGTTTATAGCGATACACCATCTAAAATGACAGCAACATATATATTGATGTACTGACTAACGAGTAACTTAAATTAAGACATAAAAAAAAATAATCCAAATCCCTGAGTGTGACAGGAGGGAAATATATATATATATATATGTATATATATTTTTTCCCTCTGAGTCTTTCCCTGTCATCTTTCTTTCTCTTTCTTGATTTCTTATCTTTTCTACCCTCTTTCTTTTTTCCTCTCTTTTTTAATATCTTTTTACCTTGGACAAAAAAATTTCCAAAACTAAAAGGAAGTGAGTTCTTTTTTAATTTTTTCAATAAAACATTTATTACCATCACTATTAACTACCTGATGAGACATTGTTCTTTCAATGTCAAAACAAAATGCACAATTTTGTAGTAGTTTGCAGTTTGTACCTGTTCTAAAGTATAATTAATAATATATATATATATATATATATATATATATATAATTAATTATAATTATTGTATATATATATATAGAGAGAGAGAGAAAGAGAGAGAGAGATGGAGGGGTAACCATAGATGGGGAGGACAATACAAAAAGATCTCTTTTATATAAAATACTAAAGAGATAGATCCATATAGAGAGCCCAATGGATATTATCCAGAGCAATATGTGTCAGTATGTATCTTGACATTGTGGTGACATGTCCCACCAATCACTACACTTGACTGATGAATAGATTACTTCTTGCTCCTCTTTGATTCATAACATCTAACTTTATAAAACCCTCCAAAATTTTTTTCTGGGTCATGCCATGTGGCTTCCTTTTCTTTTCTGAATGTTCCAATTCTGATGAAATTAAACCAGTTCTAATTTATGATCTGAAAAGATGGGTACTAAAAACTTACCCGATGAAATAAATTATAGTTTATAACCACTTCAGATGATGCATCAAGTTTTCATAAAAGTATATATATATATATATATTTGACTGGGCAAAAAATTATCCCGCAGTAGGTTGCCATTGCTTTCTGCAGTAGATTGGTTGCCGACCAAGGCTATAGAACCCAATCTGTCCTGCTATTTAACCCATAACTGGAAGGAAGAGACGGATTAATACCTTTCCCAAGGGTATTTGCATGTAAGTGAATGCAATGAATTCAGTTGGAATTCGAACTCGGCTCCTCGATTTCTCGTTTTGAACCAATATCCAATGCACCACAACGCACATCCTTTTATATATATATATATATATATATATATATATATAAAGTAGAATCCTTAGTACTTGGTAAGGTATGAGTTTGTCTGAGGAGCGGTGTATAAGAGAGCTGTGAAATATTATATTACGAATGGGTTTATAAAAACACCTAACTTATGATCTTTATTATATATATATATAAATATATATATATATATATGGAATGGTTTTTATTATAATAGAAAGGAAATATATATATTCTTCATTAGTCGATGACATAATTAGCAATTAATAAGATAATAAATCACAGTTAAAGAACAAACAAGTGACAAGAGCTTTCGTAATTGGTAGTGAAGAGAATGAACTGAGCAGAAACTGCCTCACTATTGTCTCTCTAATAGACTGGGCATATGTTGTCTTGCAATTGTTTATCTCTCTGTGAGCATGACAGGAGGGTTATATATATATATATATATATATATATATATATTTCTTCAATTATGGTCATATCACGTTAAATACACTGGTTCCCACTCAATCACCGAAGTTAAGCAACGTTGAGCCTGGTCAGTACTTAGATGGGTGACCGTTTGAGAATACCAGGTGCTGTAAGTGTTTATTGACGAATGTGTGTTGTGGTACAGTGGATGTTGGCTTGGAAGGGGAAATCGGTGAGCCAAGTTCCAATTCCAGTTGAACACTCTGCATTCACTTACACATTAAAAAAGTATTAATCCGTTCCTTCCATCCAGTTATGGGTTAAATAACTGAGGTCTGCTGTACATGCAAACTTCTGCACCAATTGTTTGTTATCAGTGGTTCCAAAAAGTGTGGATGGTGCTACACAAGCTTTCACCACTCTAAACAATTCTTTGTTAGACACTCATATATCAAAATCAACAAGAGAGTCCATAATTCTTCATTTGTAAACGAGTTATTATGCGACCTAGGTTTCTACCATGTGGTGTCTTCAGGCAATTTGCAATAACTAATTTTACCGTTTACCCTTTTCTTTTTTTATGAACACTCAAGTAACTGGGAATTTTTGAATGTGCAATTTTTAAAATTACTTCATATATATATATATATATATATATATATATATATATATATATTTATTGTTTAATACTTTTGTGGCACAATGGATATCGACTCGGAACAAGAAATCGGAATTCCAGTTGAATTCCTTGCATTCACTTATGCGCAAATACCCTTGGGAAAGGTATTAATCCGTCTATTCCCTCCAGTTATGGGTTAAATAACAGGACAGATTGGGTTCTATAGCCTTGGTTGGCAACCATTCTACCGCAGAATGCAATGGCAACCTACTGCAGGATAATCTTCTATCCAGTCAGTCATGTCTCTTTCAAGACATGATCGCCCAAGCGTGTATCATGTATGGCACTTAACTGACTGACTTAGTTTTTGGTTCTAATAGGGTTAGACCAGTACACATTTGTATTAAAATGTGTTCTATACAATTATATTGTAGAACTTTTGAATATTTTTCATTTTTAAATGAGTTATTTTGCTACTTTGGTTTCTACCATGAGTGGTGTCTCAGGCGATTTTTATTAACTTAGTTATTAAAAATCGCCTGAAAAAACCACTCATGGTAGAAACCAAGGTCGCAAAATAACTCATTTAAAAATGAAAAAAAAAAAAATATATATATATATATATATAAACACACTCACACACCAGTATGTATTGCATAAAGAAGATCATGGTATTAATTGAACAAGTAGTTGTATATGTAATTCTACCCCCATTTCTTAAATGAGATTTAAGTTTTATAATAATGAACATGCACATTGAAACCTACAAGTGTAAATAAAGCTAGAGAAATGATATTAAAGAAGTACTCATCAAAAATTAATAATTGAAAATAATTAATCAAATGAATTCAAAAAATATTACAACTGTTAGGAAGGTTGGGTCTCTGTGTCAGGCCAGAAAGTTTATTTTTTGTCAAAATCTTGCAAATTTATAAATCTACCATTCATCTGTGAATTGAATACTATTACCATATCTGGTCAGGTGATCCTGCCATTCATCAAGATTCTCAACAAAATTTAAACAAGTATCTTTTTTTTTTTTAATCATATCACCCCAAGCAAGGCGGTAACGCCACTGATGTGCAGGGGGCTACGTAAGGGTAAAAAGAATGGAAAAGAGAAAGCCGGAAACCACATCCTAAACAGGAAACAAGGGATGAGCCTCTTCACCTGTTCAATAGATGTGGGTGGAGTGTGAACCGTATCTGCAATATAATTGGTCCTGATTTGGCATCTGGACTCAAGTCACATTTTCACCAATGTGATGTGGTGTGGTTTCTCTCTATCTATTCTACAAATATTTTTGTGGCAACTTCTCCAATGAGGTTTTTTCTCTGGGTTGCGACCACATGAATTTAAACATGCTACCAGATTGGCATTTAAGTCCTACCTTTTTCTGATGAAATAGTTAAATGTAACCACCACTTCTGCTTAAACAGTTTCTTTTCTCGCACTTCCCACCTGTGGAAATCTCTTCCATTGACTTGCATGCCTGATAGTTGCAATCTTCAAAATTTTAATTGCACTGTCAATTGCAACTTTCTATCTTTTTGAATATGATTCATTTTTTATCTTTTTCTTGATACGCCCTGTAGTCATTCTTTTGTTTTACTGTAAACCCGGAGCATTAGTGGAGTGAAATGATTAAAAAGAAAAAAATCTAATTCAAGTGTAAATAAAACAAATGCAGTAAGATTAGTGAAGTCCGAGTTAAAAATTAATATCAATTTGCAATGCTTCATGTAAGAAATTCAAACAATATTAGATTTAATATTTCTTCTTGTTTCACGTGTTGCGTCCAATCATTGCTCTCCAAAACACCCTTTTCTTTTGTAGTTTTGAAGGTTTGTTATTTTCCTATCTATCCCAGTCCTGTTCTGTCATCCCTTGAAACAAACTTGTTAGGCACTTTCCTCTGTCCCTCAATATATCTTATGAGTATGAGATTCTTAAAGTACTCTTTCCTCATGATGTGCTCTTGAAATTTCAACTGCCTCTTTCTGATTCTAGTTATAAACAGACTTTTGTTTCCATTTTTCTTGAAACTTCCTCATTGCTTGCATGTTCCATCCATGATATTCTCAGCATCATTCTCTTGAATTATATTTCTATTGAATCAAGTCACTTTTTCATCTGAGAGTGAGTTTTGTTTAATGGCACATCAACCTCTGTGGGTTATTTAATGGCAAAAAACTAGGGTTTGAAGATATTTTTTTATGTTCAGTTATAGTGAGTTGGTTGATTTAGTCAAATTTTGATGAAAAAATTTATTATTACTATTATTTTTTATTTTAGAAAACTAAAGACGTTTTCCAGTTTTGTATTCAAAAATGTATTGTTGGTACTAATTTTTTTCTTTAAAAAATGTATTGTTGGTACTAATTTTTTTTTCTTTAAAAAATGTATTGCTGGTACTAATTTTTTTTCTTTAAAAAATGTATTGCTGGTAATATTTTTCCTTCAAAAATGTATATTTTGCTATAAAAGTCTATTCTTATGTATATATTTCTATAAAAGTCTATTTTTATGTATATATTTCTATAAAGTCTATTCTTATGTATATATTTCTATAAAAGTCTATTCTTATGTATATATTTCTATAAAAGTCTATTCTTATGTATATATTTTTGTAAAAGTTTATTCTTATGTATATATTTCTGTAAAAGTCTATTCTTATGTATATATTTTTGTAAAAGTTTATTCTTATGTATATATTTCTGTAAAAGCCTATTTTTATGTCTATATTTCTATAAAAGTCTATTTTTATACTTTTGACCCCAGTTTGAAGATAAACTATTTACCCATGGTTGGAACCCTAACAGGTGCTACAACAGCAATTAAAAGGTGGTGCCATGTCCTGAAAACCTCTAATCTTCCAATCAGAGGCCTTACTGCCAGATGTAGTTTATTGTTATACCCAGGACCATTTTCATCTGTGAGGAGATTATCCAAAATTCACTGCTATAAATGAAAACTGATATTACATAACAGTTTGGTGCTCTTTGTTTTGCTTCTAATGAATTTCTCCTGTTTTTTAATACTTAAGCCTAGCTTCTGAAAGGCACTTTTGCTAATCCAATGCACTTTCAGATTCAAGTGTTACATTTTCCATCCTGTGTAACAGCATTTACTCGATATCAAAAATATCCTAGGTTACAAAATCTTTAAGCATAATTCAATTACAGACATATTTAAAAGTTTCCAGATCTAAACTAGAGACACATCAGAAACTTAAATAGGATTTTAAAAACCAACCAGTCAAGTTTCTTTGTATACAAGTAATTACATGTCCAACAATATGATAGCACTAGCAGTATAGCCCGGCGTTACTCGGGTGTAAAGAAAGCTTTAAAACTAATCCATGGTCCTGGAGCTCAGACTCAGCCTAAAGTATATTTGAAATAATAAAATAATTGCGACAATTTACCAATCGCACCTTATATTATATATATACTAGCAGTATAACCCAGCCTTGTTCGGGTGTAATGAAAGCTTTAAAACTAATCCATGGTCCTGAAGCTCAGACTCTTTGGACGTTGGCACGAAAGACTGAAAAGCAATAGTTGTTTGCACTTAAAGTGAAACCGTAGACTGAAAGAAAAATGAATGGATATAAGTCAAATTTTGATTTCCTGGTATCGATATCAAATTTTCTGCACTTTTGTAAGAACTGCAAACTTGAAACTTATGAATATCGTTTCTTATGTCTTTGTCTATGAGTGTATCAAATTTGATTAATATCGGACCACTCCTTCTATAACCCGATTTTTTCAATTATCGATTTTCAATATTTATCTGGTGTACCTCGACACAAAACCTAGCTAAGAACACTCGCAGATGCTTATAGTACAACTGCGTAAATTTTAAAGAAAATTGGTTCTGCCGTTTCGGAGTCTATAGATAATGGATACACACACACAGAGACACACACACACACAGACAAAGTTCCATTTATAAATAAGTTTAGATTAGATGATTCTGAATGCTATACAAAGACCCTTTCTAGAACTTGTGAGAGATTCATTTCTAATATTATCATCATCTATATCCTGAAATCCCTTTGTCACACTTCCAATTTTAAAGATTTGTCATTAATCTCTTTGTTTGTATAAATCCATCTAGATTTATTATTTCTTTCATCTTATTACTGTTATTTCTATCTTTACGCTTGTAGTATTAGATATAATGTGATCCTATGGACACCCACATAGAAAAGGAAGAAGTTAATTTATCTAGATCTCAAGTATTTTTGTTTCATATCCAGCAGATGGTTCCTTCCAAAATTTGGCCATATGTTTACATTTCGATGTAATGGACATCAGCCCAGGATGAAAAAAATTGAGAGCCGATTTTGTATTTCAATTGAACTTGTACTAACTTATGCACAAATACCCTTCGAAAAGGTATTAACCAATCTCTTCTTTCTCAGTTACAGGTTGAATAGCAGAATAGATTAAGTTCTGTAGCCTTGCTTGGCAACCAGTTTACCACTGAAAGTAATGCCAACCTACTGCAGGGAAATCTTCTGTCTAGTCAGTCATGGATTGAAAGAGACATGATCACTCAAGCATGTATCATGTATGGCAATTAACTGACTGATCAAAATAAAAGAATTGAATAGCATGACAGATTGGTTTCTATAGCCTTGCTTGGCAACCAGTCTATCACAGAAAGAAATGGCAAGCTACTGCAGAAAAATCTTTTGCCAAGTCAGTCATGGGTTGAAAGAGACATGCTTGCCCAAGTGTGCATCATATATGACACTTTATGTTTTATCACACAGCTGGCTGTCTTGACACAGGAATATATATAAAAACATCATCTCATATTTTTATTCTTCACTGGTGATGATTGTGTGGAGCAGGAGAGCAGCTCAAAAAGATTGTGCACATATGAAGGAGCTGTTTGGGAGTTGTTAGCCAGTTTCTGCTTCTTTCGCCAGCAGGGATCTCTCTTCCTTCTCCCTTCTGTCTCTTTAGCCAAAAACCCTAAACATATAACCCCAAAATTTCTATGCATTTTTGGCTTTTCTTTTAGGTTGTAGCTTAAGTGACGTCATCTACAAACGCATACATCTGTCAATCATCTTTGCCAGCTGTCACTTTTCAAGCTGGTTGTTGTCGGTGTTCTGCCTTTGATATTGCACCCCACCACCATCATCCATGGCTTGATGCTTTTGTCTAGCATATCTTTGTCGGCCATTTCCTGTCTTTCGCCCTTTGATGTTGTACCCCACTATCACCATCGACGACTACATATTTTTGTCAATCATATCTTTGTCAGTCAAGGTAATATGTTACAACTGACTGATGTTGCATCCCCTTTGACTGAAAGATAGCACAGAAGTAAAAGAGTGAATGATAAGGTTTTGGAAATGACGTGCCAATAAAACCGGAAATGGGGTATATCCAGGTGCTGGTCCATATTTACAGTCATGTTTGGATTCGGGGAGGTGTACTAGTTTGCACTAGGTAAGAGACAGACTCGTCTGTCTGGCTGTATCTTCTTCATGTGCTGTGTCCCTTCAGAATGTAGACGACCATGAACTTCCACTTGGCTCTATCTCTTGTTCTCAACAATTTTTCTCTTAGTATCTCTTCTAAGCCCTGCTCCATCAACCATTTGCTCAGACCTAACAAGTATGTCTCATGCTGCCTTCCCCTGTCTCTTCTTCCATTTATCCGACTTATGAGTATCAAATTCTCCAGGTCTTCCTGCCTCATTAAGTGTCCCAGGAACCTCATTTGTTTCCTCCTGATATTTAATATCAGTTTTCTTCTGATTAGCATCCTTTCCAACACCTCATCGTTGCACACATGCTCTGTCCATGGTATCCTCAGCATCCTTCTGTAAAACTACATGGGTAAAAAATTGGTAGAAAAAAAGAGCTGACATAGCACAAGTCGTCTCAAGTGTTACCTACTTACCCACCCAGGCAAGCATGCAAAGCCCCAAATAAAATAACTACACATGATATAAGAAACAGAATTCACATTCTTATTTTCTGACACAGAATTTGTTTTTCATTGTTTTACCTTGTGAGCTTCAAATATACCCTTTTCCAACATTTTCCACATTAATGTGATCGAAAATTAAAATGTATTATGAGGTAATCATTGGTGGTTAAGCGGAAAACATGGGCAAAGATTCTGCTGCATGTTTACATAATAAAGCCATTCATCTCTTTTTTAATAGAATATTTGTCAACTTTCCTCAATGATGCATTGTAAGTTATTAGTAACTCAATAATCTTATTTCTTTTGCTTTATTTACACTAGTAGTATTAGATGTAATATTTTTAGAATTTAGATGGGGTTATATTGAAATTAATATTGCTTCTTCATTAGAATGTCTTTCATCTTATTTATCTTGCTTTATTTACACTAGTAGTATTAGATGTAATATTTTTAGAATTTCTTAGATAAGGTATTAAAATTAATATTGCTTTCATTAGAATGTCTTTCATCTTATTTATCTTGCTTTATTTACACTAGTAGTATTAGATGTAATATTTTTAGAATTTCTAAATAAGTTATTGAAAATTAACATGTTTCTTTCATTAGAATGTCTTTGATCTTATTTATCTTGTTTTATTTGCTAATTAGTAGTATTAGATGTAATATTTTTAGAATTTCTTAAATTGTATTGAAATTAATATTGTTTTTCCATTAGAATGTCTTTCATCTTATTTATCTTGCTTTATTTACACTAGTAGTATTAGATGTACATTTTTGTAACTTTTTAGATAAGGTATTGAAAATTAATATTGCTTCTTCATTAGAATGTCTTTTCATCTTATTTATCTTTGCTTTATTTACACTAGTAGTATTAGATGTAATATTTTTAGAATTTTAAATACAGTATTGAAAATTAATATTAGCTTCTTCATTAGAATGTCTTCATCTTATTTATCTGTTTTATTTACACTAGTAGTATTAGATGTAATATTTCAGAATTTCTTAGATATGTATTGAAAATTAATATTGTTTTCTATTAGAATGTCTTCATCTTATTTATCTTGGTTTATTTACACTAGTAGTATTAGATGTAATATTTCTTAGAATTTCTTAGATAAGGTATTGAAAATTAATATTGTTTCTTCATTAGAATGTCTTTCATCTTATTTATCTTGTTTATTTACACTAGTAGTATTAGATGTAATATTTTTAGAATTTCTTAGATAAGGTATTGAAATTAATATTGCTTCTTCATTAGAATGTTCATCTTATTTTATCTTGCTTTATTTACACTAGTAGTATTAGATGTAATATTTTTAGAATTTCTTCTAGATAAGGTATTGAAAATTAATATTGCTTCTTCATTAGAATGTCTTTCATCTTATTTATCTGCTTTATTTACACTGTATTAGATGTAATATTTTTAGAATTTCTTAGATAAGGTATTGAAATTAACATTGCTTCTTTTCCATTAGAATGTCTTTCATCTTATTTATCTTGCTTTATTTACACTAGTAGTATTAGATGTAATATTTTAGAATTTCTTAGATAAGGTATTGAAAATTAATATTGCTTCTTCATTAGAATGTCTTTCATCTATTTTATCTTGCTTTATTTACACTAAAATAGTATTAGATGTAATATTTTTAGAATTTCTTAGATAAGGTATTGAAAATTAATATTGCTTCTTCATTAGAATGTCTTTCATCTTATTTATCTTGCTTTATTTACACTAGTAGTATTAGATGTAATATTTTTAGAATTTCTTAAATAAGGTATTGAAAATTAATATTGCTTCTTCATTAGAATGTCTTTCATCTTATTTATCTTGCTTTATTTACACTAGTAGTATTAGATGTAATATTTTTAGAATTTCTTAGATAAGGTATTGAAAATTAATATTGCTTCTTCATTAGAATGTCTTTCATCTTATTTATCTTGCTTTATTTACACTAGTAGTATTAGATGTAATATTTTTAGAATTTCTTAGATAAGGTATTGAAAATTAATATTGCTTCTTCATTAGAATGTCTTTCATCTTATTTATCTTGCTTTATTTACACTAGTAGTATTAGATGTAATATTTTTAGAATTTCTTAGATAAGGTATTGAAAATTAATATTGCTTCTTCATTAGAATGTCTTTCATCTTATTTATCTTGCTTTATTTACACTAGTAGTATTAGATGTAGTACTATTAGATTAAATTTTGTCAATTATTATTTACTTGTAATTAGTATTTCTTCCATCTTATGTCTCTTGCTCTATTTACATTTGTAGTATTAAGTGTAATATTGCAGGTGAGAAAATATGACGCTGAAATTTAAAGGTGCAATTGAAACGCAAATGATGCTTTCCAATGTTATTAAGTAACATTACAATTTTGTTAGAAATAAATAAAAGGGTATATCAACTGTTATGTAATATTGACTCTCCAATATGGTGGACAATTTTCTCAAAGATGAAGAAGAGACTTGAAGCAACAGAAATCTTGTTCTACAGAAGAATGCTGAAAATACAATGAACTGAATATGAGAGCAATGATAAAGTTTTAGCAAAAACAGAAACAAAAAGGTCAGTTAAAGAAAGAGAGAGTAGAAATTTCTAAGACGCATAATGAGGAAAGAGAGCATGGAAAATTTGACACTAACAGGGCTTACTGGATTCAAGAGGAAAGTATCACAATAAGATAATAAGCTTATTTTAAATGGTTGCTACAATAGGGGTTAGAAGAGATAGCAAAAAGACAAACTTTACTAAAAGCAACAAAGAAGAGGAAATTGTGGAGTCATGATTGCCCACGTCCTGAATGAACACGGCACATCGATGAAAATGAAATACCTTATTAGGTGAAAAATCTAAAGGAAAGGGTTTTGGTAGAAAAAAGCAAAGTCTCCAAATTTAAGAAATTGCATCATTCCGTCTCATTTGTCCAAGTTCCAACACAGTTCTGAATGGTAACACTATTTTCTTTTTCAAATCATTTAATCCCAAATAAGGCAGTACTTCCACTAGTGCACGGGGGGTTATAATGAGAGGAAAAACTTGGTACAGGGTTTATTGAAAAAAGAAGAAAATATGAACAAAATTCAAGAAGACAGAAGATGGAAATTGACATTGCATTTAACTTTTTGGAGAATGTAGCTATCAGGGAAGCAACTAAAGCAAGAAATATGGGAAAAAACTATTGGAGAAAAAGTGAAGGTTAAATTTAAATATTTCAATGATAAAAGGGTCAAATCTAGATGCCAATCTAGTAGCATGTTAAATTCATGTGTTCAGAGTCCTAGGGAAAAAGCTTGTCAGAGCAGTTGCCATATTTGTAGAAAAGACAGAGGGAAGCCATGTGACATCAGTGAAAAAAATGACTGAAATCACTACGCCAAGTCAGGATCTTTACATTGCAGCTAATGCTTTGGATTTACAGTATTTACATTATTTGGACTATTGTCCTCATCTTTGTTGCCATTCGTAGGACGTTTCAGCCATTGTACGCTACGGCCTTCTTCAGGTTCTAGGAATTTCGAACTGAACCCTTTATTAAAATCACTGGGGTGTATCATTCTCATTCCTTACATAATGCCACGATTGGAAGTTAAGAGTTATCTCCCTCTAACCCTGCAAGTTACTTGTTCACCACTGCTGCAGCCTGGTATTGAACTCACAACTCTAAGAGTCAAGTCAGGAACTAACCAACGTCTATATCCTGTGGGACATGTGTTTTACAAATGGCAACAAAGATGATGACAATAGTCCAAATATGTAAATACTATAAATACTACCTCATCTCAGAAATATAGACAAATTCTTTGGATTTGTTAAGAATCTCAAGATGAATAGTAGGAGCACCCAACCAAATGTGGCAATGGTATTCAATGCATGGTCAAATGGTAGATTTAAAAATGTGCAAGATGGCTTCTCATTTTTAATCTTAATGATCTCATCTAATTTTTAGATTTAAAAACAAAATCAAACTCTGATTTGGTTTTTTGAGGAGTTTTTATCTTATATTTACTTCAAGTACAGATCTGTACAAAAAGGCTAATCATATCATAAGGAAATTTGAATTTCAGTATCACTATTTAAGTGTATAACAGTTGAATCTGATAGTTTCCCAAGAAAGTCAATGTTGTAAAAATTGCTTGTTGCTGGATTATCCAAAGAAGGAGCACAACAATGCATGCACTAATTTCTTCCCCATATTTTGCCATGTATGGTCTTTCATATTCTTTTCTTTTGTTGATGACAGCTAAATTCTGTCTATATGTCACATATAAATTGTTATATATCGATCCAAACTTGGAAGCTTGGCTGCAGTAGCTCTCTAACAGGCATAAGGTGGTTTCCCTGTGTCTCATCTACAAATACTTCACAGCTTCTGCTCCAATGAACTTAGCCTACTGGTGCCCCCTATCTAGAAATTCACTAGAGCTACTAGACTAGCAACCATTTTACAGTGAAACCAATAAGGTGTAACTGCAATTTCTACTCTAGCAGCTTCTTTTCTCACACTTCCTGTCTGTGGAATTCTCTTCTGTTTACTTGCTTCCCCAACACCTACAATCTCCAAGAATTTAAATTTAAGGTCAATAATCATCTATTTCACTGACTTGCATCCTTTCTCTCACGCTCTTTTCTTCATTCACTCCATCCCTATCACACCAGTATTCTCATCTTTCTATTACCCTCTTCCTCATCATTTTCCCTCTTTGTGACCCCCTGCACAACAGTAGCAGTAAAACTGCCTTGCATGGTGTGAAATTTTTTTTTTTTTTAATCATTTCACCCCAAGCAAGGCATTCCACTGCCACTATTGCGCTTGGGGCTACATAGGGGAAGGTAAATAGGAAGAGTGGTTAGATATAGGAAATGTCAGAAGGGGGAGTGATAAATAGTTGGGTGGGTGGGAAGAGTGTTTGAAAGAATGGAAGTTTGTTAGGAGGTGTCTATTGACCTTACATTTAAACTCCTGGAGATTGTAGCTGTCGGAGAAGCAGTCACGTGGAAGAGAATTCCACAGTCGAGAAGTGCGAGAAAAACTGTTGGTGTAGAAGTTGCGGTTGCATTTTATCGGTTTCACAGTAAAAGGGTGGGATCTAGTTGCTAATCTAGTATCTCGTGCAAATTCGAATCTAGGGGGCACCAGTGATCTAAGTTCATCGGAGCAGAAGCCGTGAAAATATTTTTAAAAATTATGACATATGGATCGAATTTAATTCAGTCAAGATGTCGTTCTGCAAAAGTATAAAATACTGGAGTTTCAAGCGCAAGTGCCAAGCAGTATAGCATGTGGCGTTTCTAAATTTCTGGCAGAGTTAAATGCATCACAGATCTCTTTTTCTGACAGACAATATCCAACAAAATCTCCTATACTGCACAGTTAATAAAAATAAAAAACAAACAAATGCATGCGCGAAAATAAAATATAAAATTGCAGCAATTTACACATCACACTATATATATATATATATATATATATATATATATATATATATGAACATTATTTTTTACCGATACTCATATTTAAGTAGATATTCTGTTTTTAATTAAACAGTATTTTTATATTTATATCGACCGGCCTGATTATTTATGATAAATTTTTATTACGAAAATCCTGGTTCGAATCCTGCTGGGTAGCACACATTTTCGTAATAAAAATTTATCGTAAATAATCAGGCCGGTAGATATAAATATAAAAATACTGTTTAATTAAAAACAGAATATCTACTTAAATACGAGTATCGGTAAAAATAATGTTCAAAATAATTCATTACAAATTGTCGGTTTCTTATTACCAAGTTTCGTTAAAAAAAATATATATATATATATATATATATATAATCATCCACAAACAGATCTGTTTCGCTGTATCACAGCTCATCAGTATGGTTAGATATCCGATTGCCTTTTAACCCAGGTTTTGAAATGCAACCAAACTGGCGTCAGTCAGCAATTCTACCTCTGAGCTATGGGTGCCCATCAGAAGAAGGCAGACTTTTTTAACATATGATGTCTCATACACCAACAACCAGAGTGCTCTAATTCATTACTGAATGAGTGATGTGCGTGTATATACATATATATATCTATATATGTGCAGTTGAATGAACTTGTGATTACTTTATAATAATGTATGTGTATCTGCAGAACCACATCTCGATTGTGATAAAGAAACAAAATTTATCATTATGTCATATATAACAATTTATGTATGACATATGAATAGACTTTATTTGTGGTCAACAAAAAGAGAATATGAAAGGCCATACAAGGCAAAATATGGGGGAAAATTTAGTGCATGCATTGTTAAGCTTCTCCTGAGAATCACCCAGTCACAAGTAATGATAAGTGGAATAACTACTGTAATATATATATAGTTTCTAACTGCAAGAACCATTCAATATGAATTTTTCTATAAAAGACTTCAAATCAATTTCTGTATTGCAAGTTAACTCATAATGTTGCTATTATTATTTAAACATTCATACATAATAACTGCTTATTAACTTAGTTGCATACAAAATGTAACAAAATCATCTTTCCTTCTCACATATCTATTGGTGAATCTGTGCTTGATTTTATTTTGACATATTTATTTGATTACAAGTTTCATCCTGTAATTTTGAATTGATTTTTATGCTAAAGGATATTATGTGTAGATTTCTGTTTGCTGACATCATTACTGAGATTTGTTTTTGATTTATAAATGATCTTTAAATTCATTTATATGACTATGAGAATCATTCCATGTTTTAATATTAATTTCCATGCTAACAGGTATTGTTCTGAGTCTTCTATGTTTACAGGCATAATACTGGACTTTATACTTGGTTTATAAGCTTACAGGCATCATTTTTTAATTTATATTTGGTTTATAAGCTTACGGGCATCATTCTAGGATTTATACTTGATTTATAAGCCTACAGGCATCATTTTTTAATTTATATTTGGTTTATAAGTTTCCAGGCATCATTCTTAGATTAGCATTTGCTTTAGAAGCTAACAGGCATCCTTCTAGGATTTATACTTGATTTATAAGCTTACAGGCATTATGTTTTTATTCATATGTGGTTTATAAGCTTACAGGCATAATTCTAAAATTTATACTTGATTTATAAGCAAACAGGCATCTTTTATTATTTATATTTGGTTTATAAGTTTCCAGGCATCATTCTTAGATTAGCATTTGCTTTAGAAGCTTACAGGCATCATTTTAGGATTTATACTTGATTTATAAATCTACAGGCATCATATTTTTATTCATATTTGATTTATAAGTTTCCAGGCATCATTCTTAGATTAGCATTTGCTTTAGAAGCTTCCAGGCATCATTCTAGGATTTATACTTGATTTATAAGCTTACAGACATCATGTTTTTATTCATATGTGGTTTATAAGCTTACAGGCATAATTCTGGGATTTTGGGCATCTCGAGGTGGTGCAATGGTTAGTAAGCTTGTCTCACTAGAACCATTGCAATTGAGTAGTGAGTTTGATGCTCACTGGGTGCCCAATACTTTTGACCTTGTGCCACACCTAAGCTGCGCTTAGAAAATTATTGTAATTCTGGGATTTTTAAGCTTACAAGCATCATTCCAAGATTTTAAATTGACTATATGATTACAGACATCATTCCATGATTTCTACTTTATGTACTGTAGCGAATAAAAATTAATCAAATCAACTCTCTTCTTCACTTTTACAAAAATTCATGATTTGTAGAAATCTTGGTTTTCACAAGTAGAATAATAATTGACCATCTGCTTAAAGAAAAAGTTCAAACCAGATTTCGCAAGTAGGTGTTAAAATGATTTTTGATGAATGGGAGTGACTTGCAAGACCAAAAGGACTTTGTGTGCAAGTACGAAAATATCTAGATGACAATAAAAGGACTTCATCAACTTCAGTCAAGTCAGTCAGATAATAGCAATGAGAAAGTCAACACTAAAATGTAACTTTTAAATTCAAGCGACTCGAACATTGTCCTCTTTCTCCTTATCTATTTCAACAATTACTACTAGAACATTTTGTACGAATTCTACCCTTAACCTCTTAATAATGTTTCTAATTGAACATTAATTTCTACAACTTATGTTAGTCTTTCCTTATAATAAATTTCTATTTTAACATTCAAAATGTATATTTTATTATTCCACTATTCCACACATTCCATCTTGTCGACAACCAACCTTCTGATTGCCATTGTCCTGCGGCCTTGGCCAAGATAGAACTCACTACACCCCTCCAGCATTCCCTGTGCATTTGGAACCCTGGTGCAGTTTATAGCAAAATTCATAATCTTGTCAAATAGCTGAATACTTGATGCTTCGGCAGGGCTACCAAGAGTGTTTTTATTGTGACACAAACACTGGATGAGTTGCTTCCAGGCACCATCCTGTTATTTAACCCATAACTGGAGGGAAGTGACGGATTAATACCTTTCCCAAGGATACCAGTGCTTAAGTGAATGCAGGGTACTCAACTGGAATTCGAACTTGGCTCACCGATTTCTCCTTGCCGACATCCACTGCACCACAATGCACATCCATCACCGAACGCTTACAGCGCCTGGTATTCCCAAGTGGTCACCCCTCTAAGTACTGACCAGGATCACGTTGCTTAACTTAATGTATCTTAAATTTGAACAGTTTTGCCTCGAAAAACAAAAAAGGAATGCATGAGCATATCTTTTTTGCCTCATTACCAGCTATATATTGAACAGGTGAAGAGGCTCATCCCTTGTTTCCTGTTTAGGATGTGGTTTCCGGTTTTTCTCTTTTCCAATCTTTTTACTCTTACGTAGCCCCCTGCGCATCAGTGGCGTTTTCGCCTTGCTTGGGGTGATATGATTAAAAAAAAAATATGTAAAATAGAAAGATCGAATTGCCTGGACTTCCCCAAGCGGTCACCCATCTAAGTACTGACCAGGCTCATGTTGCTCAACTTTGGCGATTAAACGAGAACCGGTGTATTCAACGTGATATGCCATAAGACAACCTTCTGATAATAATTCTGATGATTATAATTCTGCATAAAACTTGTAAGCTGTAGGGAGCTTGGTTAAGTCTGACACAAGGCTGAATCAAAGAAACATCAAACAGCCCCTTACTCTACAGTACTTCCAGGCATAATACAGCAAACATTTTATCCTTTAAAAAACCCTGTTAGCAAATCCCACATTGCTGGTTTCATACATTTTTTGTTAATGTAATAAAAGCAATGTGCTAAGATTGTGAAACAAAAGAGGTTAAGATTCCAGAACAAAACTTCTGTCTCAGACTTAAAACCAAAATGATTGCAAACAGATCAAGAGGTTAGCAATAAATGTCCTCTTAAACACTACTTTATTATAATGCTAAATTATTGAAAAAACCTGCTGGAGACATATTAAAGCATTCTTTATTCATTATTCCATATTGTTTTGGTTTGACAAAGAGGAGGTGCTTTTGAACAACTCTTGCAAATTACAATGATTAGTGATTAAAAATAATTGTGAAGATAATTAAATGAACAAGGTCACATATATTCAGTGAGCATTGGCACAACAAACTCGGAAAATTATCATTAAAAGACTGAACAACTCACTGCAAGAAAAGAAGAAACACTCAAGCCATTGACCATTCTTAATTAGGTACCAAACAGACCATAAGAGGAAATCAACAATTAAAAGCATCAATTATATTTCAAAGAACACAAAATGAGTTAAATGCTAAAAGCTATGTTTGGCTTAAAAGCGACATTTTAATAATAGCATATGTTAGACACTGATTTTTGATCAGCATATATTAATACAAGTAATATTAGCAGAAATATAAATTCATAGGTGACTATATATATATATATATATAATTAATGTGTTACTATTAAAAATGACCAAAATGGTACTTCTGTTAACATTTTTAGTGTTTTTTTTTCTCATATAAAAACAAGTGATTACTTTTTGGACTATGTGCAGAAATTATCCAATTACCTTGTCTGTATGAATTTAAGGATGCTATATGTGCATTGTGGTGCAATGGATATCGACTCGGAATGACAAATCAGGGAGCTGATTTCAAATCCCAGTTGAATTTCTTGCATTCACTTATGCACAAATACCCTTGGGAAAAGTATTAATCCATCTCATCCTTCCAGTTATGAGTTAAATAATAAAGCCTTGGTTGGCAACCAGTCTACCACAGAAAGCAATGGCAACTCACTGCGTGATAAATCTTCTGCCCAGTCAGTTAGGTCTTTTTGAGACATGATTGTCCAAAGCAGGTATCACGTATGGCACTTAATTGTCTGACTGAATATAATAGTTGGAAACACAAAATTTCTACTGGACATAAAGTGGGGGATCTGTTTTCCATTGTTTAGAAGTAATAAACTAATCCCCCACTAATTATACTTAATATAACAATGTAATATAATCTATCTCTTCTCTCTCCAGCTATGAATTAAATGGCAGGACAGATTGGGTTCTATAGCTTTGGTCAGCAACCAGTCTACTGCAGAAAGCAATGGCAACCAACTGTGGGATAATCTTCTGTCCAGTCAGTCATGTCTCTTTCGAGACATGATCACCCAAAGAATGTATCACATATGGCACTTAACCGACAGACAAATGTGCATTGTGTTGCAGTGGGTATTGGCTTGAAATGAGAAATCAGAGAGCAGGGTTCTAATTCCAGTACCTATAAAATTTCAGATTGAATTAATGTCTCATGAGAAACTGTGTAAAAGTAACAGATAAAACATTTTCTTGACCAGAGATTGGTTGATTCAAATTTTTCTATGTTTTATCAACATTTTGCAGGTTATTTAAATCCACAAAATACTTTTAGATGGTAAAAATTCTTAAGGACATGATCATAATTTACTGGTACAAATTCTACTTATCTATCTAATCTATCTAAATCTAAACTTATTTATAAATGGAACTTTCTCTGTGTGTATGTGTCTCTGTGTGTGTGTATCCATTACCTATAGACTCCGAAACGGCTGAATCGATTTTGTTGAAAATTTACACAGCTGTACTATAAGCATCTGAGAGTGTTCTTAGCTCGGTTTTGTGCTGTGGTACCCCTGATAAATATCAAAAATCAACAATCGGAGAAAAATAAATCGGAGTGGTCCGATTTTAATCAAATTTGATACACTCATAGTCAAAGACATAAGAAACGATATTCAGAAGTTTCAAAATTGCAGTTCTTACAATAGTGCAGAAAATCGATAATATATATATATATATATATATATATATAAAAGGCAAGATGTTTGTGTGTGTGTGTCTGTTTATCTGTCTGTATGTCCTTTATACAAATCCACAATTTTTATCCGATTCTCACCAAACTTCACACAAATATTCTTTAGGCTGAGTCTGAGCTCCAGGACCATGGATTAGTTTTAAAACTTTCATTACACCCGAGCAACGCCGGGCTATACTGCTAGTTAACCTATAACTGTGGGAAGAAGATGTGAATTCATACTTTTCTTAAGAGTATTTTCACCCAAGTAAATCAAGCAGGTACAAAAATTTAAATACCTGGGAAGCGTCATTGACATTCTGAGGAGATCAACTGTATGCATCAGTTGTTCGGACTCTCTGTCTTTGGGCAAAGAGGAACCTAGACGAGGATCCACCGAAGTTGTAGAGTCTTGTCTGGGAAAAATCAAAAAAGAATTTTGTCTGGACTTACCGGATCGATGGTCTCACTTAAATGGCCATGTGCCACATCTACCTTGGTCATCTGCCAATGAGGGGAGGTAGTTGATACTTTAGGAGTGTCACTGACAATTATTATCAGACTGTTCTCTCTGCAACTCTAACAATTTAGCCTCTCCTCTTTTTCTAATTATTGTTATTCTGTCTTATCTGTGTTTGTTTTGTTTGTACTTGATATCCATTAGCATGGATATTGTGCTGTAGATACTTCAGTACGCATCATCTGGTATTGTACTGCCACCTGTTGTGCCAGGTATTATGGCCAAACCATGCCATTTTTTCCAATGCTTCATATTGGGAAGGAGAGAGATTCCTGTCTATCAACAAGACTTTTGACCTTGCTCCATACATAGTCAGTCAGTCAATTAGTTAAGTGCCATACGTGAAACACGCTTGGTAGAACATTATCTCGCAGTAGGTTGCCATTGCTTTCTGCGGTAGACTGGTTGCTAGCCAAGGCTAGAGAACCCAATCTGTCCTCTTATTTAACCCATAACTGGAAGGAAGAGACGGATTAATACCTTTCCCAAGGGTATTTGCGCGTAAGTGACTGCAATGAATTCAACTGGAATTTGAACTCAGATCCCCGATCTCTCGTTCCGAGCCGATATCCACTGCACCACAACGCACATCCCATAGTAATAATCCTAAAATTTTAAAAGGAAATACCAAATGTCATTTTCTAAAAACGATTCTTTTGTTACTGTGTTTACTTACAGTATTATTAACCAGAACTATGAGTGTTACAGAAATATATAACATTTAAATTATTAACAGTAATAAGTATGGTTAAAAAATTTGCTACAGTGGGATCCTGTACGCCAAACATGAAACTCACAAAACCAAATTGTGACTTTTTCTGTGGCTTTATTACGGGGCATAGACTTGGCACGTCAATGTGGGTTAATAATTAACATGGTCAATCTGATTGGCTGTTACTATTAAGCAGTGATTTGGATCTTCACTGAGTGACACATAAAATTCAATATTGAATGATCCAATAAGAGTTGATTTGCAAAATCAACCAACCTAAGCTCAGATTAAGATAAGATCCTACTGGACATAAAGTGGAGGATTAGTTTTATCTTGTTTTTAAGTAATAATCTGATTTCTCTCACCAGTTGCTATATTACTGAATGGCACATATAGGATTCAAAACTGAATAACTCAACCTAACCTAGGATTAATATCAGATTGTGGTTTTAAAATACTTGGATTTTAGTAAAAAATATATTGTAAGCCTACTGCAACGGAAATTATTAACAGTAATAAGTGTGGCTAAAAAATCTGCTTCAGTGCATTCATGTACACCAAATATGTCATTCACAAAACCAAGTGACTTTTTTCTTAACCAAATTTGTGATTCTTTTCTGAGACTTTGTTACACCCATCAACTGAGCATATCAGTGTGAAGTAATGGTGACAAGGTTAGTCTACTTGGCTATTGATATTGTGTAGTGATTTTGATTATCACAGTGTGACACATGAAATTAAATACTGAATAACCCAATAAGTGTTGTCTTGTAAAATCAGCCAACCTAAGTTAGTATTAATATCAAATACTACTTTAAACAAAGTGGGGGATAACTTCCCTCATTTGTTCTTAAGTAATAAAGTGATCCCTCACACCAATTACTATCTGCTGAGTGACAGATATAAAATTTAGTTTGTTGTATAATATTCAAAATTGAATAACCCAATCTAACCTACAATTAATTTAAGATTGTAGTTCTAAAATACTTGAATTTAGCAAAAACTAATTTTCACACCTCCTGCCAGAGAAAATCTCTAGCACGTCCCGCCTGTGGAACTCGCTCCCGTATTCTTGTTTTCCTGACGGCTACGACCTCCAGAAATTTAAATGCAAAGTCAATACTCATCTACTAACCACTGGACTCTAGCTCTCTCCCCACCCCTGTATAACCTTCCCTGTCTCTCCACCTATGTATCTGTCATCGCACCTGCTTTCTCAGCTTTCTATTGCTCCTTTCTAACTAGTTTGTACTCCTCACTCTTTTCTAATTTATCTTTTTACATTTATGTAGCTCCCTGCACATCAGTGGCATTTCCGCCTTGCTCGGGGTGAAATGATTAAAAAAAAAAAAAATATGCATGGTTAAATAATCTTCTACAATGGATTCATGGAAATCAGACCTGTCACTTGCAAAAACCAAGTTGTGACTTTTTCCTGTGACTTTATTACTAGCTATGAACAGAAGAAGCATGAACTTTATCCACAATTTTGAACTTCATGTACACCTTCTTATTTGAAAATTGGAAAAAATGTAGTAAAAAAATTAAGCACACAGAAATGTTTGATTGAATTTAATAAAACCTGCTTGAGTATTATATATATATATTTTTTTTCATTTTTAAATGAGATATTTCGCTACCTTGGTTTCCACCATGAGTGGTTTCTTCAGGTGATTTTTAATAATTTTTTAATAGTTATTAAAAATCGCCTGAAGAAACCACTCGTGGTGGAAACCAAGGTAGCGAAATAACTCGTTTAAAAATGAAAAATATTCAAAAGTTCTACAATATAATTGTATAGAACACTTTTTAACACAAATGTGTACTGGTCTAACCCTATTAGGACCAAAAACTAAATATTAAACATTCTATATATATATATATATATATATATATATATATATATATATATGTGTTATGGACCAGGTTAAGGTCCGAAAAGAACAACACGACCACAAGGGTAGAAATAACAAATATATATTAACAAGAAATAGCAATACAAAATGTGGAAGGTGTTAGTACGACTGTCAGTTTGGTTTGGACTGAACTACTACCAACTCGACCCTCTCATTTTCGAGAGGCGTAGTATATATAGTGTTAAGAAGAGTTCATTCTGGAATTACAGGTAAGGACCCATGACTATATATATATATTTCTTTAATCATTTCACCCCAAGCAAAAGGGTACCTCCACTGATGTGCAGGGGGCTACATAAGAGAGTTAAAGTTTTAAGCAGAAGGAGAGTGAAGAAACAAGAACAAGCTACAGGGGGTGAAAGAGAAAGGGCAAGAGAAGGATGTGAACACAGGGGTAAAGGGCTGTAGTTAAGTGGATAAGAGATGAGAATTTACTTTGCATTTAAATTCCTGGAAGTTGTAGCCATCAGGAAAGCAAGTATATGGAAAGAAGTCCACAGATGGGAAGCACAAGAAAAGAAGCTGATGGAGTAGAATTGTTGGCTGCATTTGGTTGATCTAACTGTAAAAGGGTAAGATCTTGTTGCCAGTCTGGTTGCCTGAATAAATTCTTGAGGCGGGGGCACCAGTGATGTAAGTTCTTCAGAGCAGAAGCCATGAAAATATTTATAGAAGAGACCGATTGAAGCCACATCCCACCAATGAGAAAGTGGCTGGAGTCAAGCTGCCAAGTCTGGACCAATCACATTACAGATTCTCTTTTGGAGCCTGTCGAGAACACTGAGATGAAAAGCAGGGGCACCTGACCAGATATGACAACAGTATTCCATGCATGATAGGATGGTTGATTTGTATTTGTGCAAAATGAATTTAGGTGGAAAAATTTCCTCGCCTGACACAGTGACCCAAACTCCCTTTGTAGCAGTGGACTTAGCTATTATATATACACACAGGGGGTGTGATGGATAGTCATCTAAATAAAAACCCAAAAATAAAAATAAAACTGATATCTCATTTTAACAGATATGTTTCCCAAAACTACATAAAAATATCTTGAAATGCTAAAGAGTAAATTTATTCAAACAAATCCCTATTGGCTTTAAACATGGACTCCAGACAACTTCAGAATCTTCTGCAACTCTTCTGGATGGTCTCCTTGTTCAAACTAATGAATGCTGTCATAATCTTTACCTTCAGTTCCTCTTTAGTGCTACAAGGAGATTTGTTTATCTCTCACTCAACTGTACTCCAAACTTAATAATCATGGAGAGTCTGGGTAATTAGATAGCTAGAAGAAAGGAGTGATGTCATCAAAGAAATTGTCTGATAGCCATGATTAGGTTCTTCTGCTTGTGTGACATGGTGCAGAATCCTGTTGCCACACATAAGATCTTCCAGCAACTACCCTCTTGACCTGGGAGAGCACTAACTCCTTAAGACACTTAATGTAGGCTTCAATTTTGAGTCTCAGGCCCTGTGGGAAGATGAATGGAGGACTAATATTGCTATCACTAGTGATAACTCCAAAAACCATGTGCTGACTAGATATATAAACCAAATCCTTGCAAAATCTTCGCTCTGTCCTCAGATTGACACTCAAATACTCTGAAATGTTTGTATTGGAACTTCTAGCGTGAATGCCAAACAGTATATCATGTACCATTTCCAAATTTCTGGATGAGTGAATTGCATCATGGTGTTCTTTTTTCTTCAGTGCCCAACTGACCCTACTATACTGTGCAGGCAACAAAATCAAAACAAACAACATGCACACGCAAAATTAAAAATATAAAGTGGCAACAATTTACCTATCGTGCCCTGCATATATATATGCAGTCGAATCAACTAATTGTGATTATTTTATAATAATGAATATATTTCTGCAGAACCACATTTTGACTGCCTCAGGTCTTGTCATCATCTCTGAGTAAATTGTTTAACATTCACTACCATAGTTATTCACCACAAAAATATCCACAGTCCTATTTGAATCAGATAATGCTTTCTTTTTAGAAAACAAATATATTTATGTATTTTTACATAATAGTACACAGAAGATATAATATGTAAATCTCTATAGCAGACAAAACATAAGATGCTAAAAAAAATGTAATGTATTCCATCCCTAGAAGGAATTTCTTCAGACTAATAATGGTTTTATCGATGCCAGTCTCATATATATGAAGAGTAGGGTATGAATAACAACAGATGCTGGTTACAATTTTATACTGAAAATGTTCAAGATGGTACGCCATATTCTCTTTTCTCATATAGGTAATGCTGATACAATGTGGGATATCAAAAAACGACAATAAAAATAAAAACAAAAGTTGAAGTAAATAGAAAGCAAAATGAAATTGCTTAATTTATACGTCTAGGTAAAGTGGAAGTTAGCAATTTTAAAATTTAAATTTGAAAGTAAGTATCCTGTAGCTTTAATGTCTTCAACATATATCTATCATTATATATATGTAAAGTATTATTATCAGTATGGACTCTCCAGTCGATTTCGACGTATGAGTGTCTAACTCAGACTGCCACACAGAGAATTGTCTAGAGTGGTTAAGGCTTGTGTAGCACCATCCACACTTTTTGAAACTGCTAATAACAAAAAAAATCGGTGCAAAAGGTCACCACGAATCGCATGAACAGCAGACCTCAGTTATTTAACCCATAACTGGAGGGAAGGGACAGATTAATACCTTTCCCAAGGGTACTCAGCTCACCGATTTCCCTTTCCAAGCCGACATCCACTGCACCACAACGCCCATCCATCAATAACTCTTACAGCACCTGATATTCCCAAGCACTCACCCATCTAAGTACTAACCAGGCTCAACGTTGTTTAACTTTGGTGATCTAGCAGGAACAGAAACTGGTGTATTCAATTCAACATTATATGACCATAATGTAAATTATATATATATGTATATATATATATATATATATATCTCAGATTCAATAAATTGCAAATATTATGTTTGCTTATTTTTAATAAAATCTGTTCATACTCATGGATAATCTTTTGTGTATTACAATCAAAAAATGTCAGAAATGAGCTATAACATTGAGAGATATTATTTTCATTAATTTCTCAAGGTACCCAAGTACTTGCAACCTCTTTCCGAGATCATCTTCAGGGGTGTGAGTTATAGTAACAAATGTAACCAGAAAAATGTGTTGCTAAAAATTACTGTACATTTTTTTCTCCTTCAATTATAACATTAAATAATATTGGGTACCTTAAGAAATGAATACTACTGGCAATTAAAAGGTGCCAATAAAATCCTACCATAAAATGAAAAATATTTAAAAAAAAACAAGAACTTGTAAATTTTTACATGAGCCAGCCATGTTTTCTATGTTTACAAGAAAAATTATCAAATTCCCCAAAATAAACTTTCTCAATAAAATGTATCAAAGTAACTTCCATTTGTCATCATTTAAAATATACCCTAAAATATAGTTAATTTTTTAAAATATAGTTAAAATTTAAAAAGTTATTTTAAATTTTAAAATATAGTTAATTTTTTAAAAATATATCTAATTTTTTTATCCTAAAATATACTTAATTTTTCCTAATATAACTAGACATCGATAATCTATCTCCTAGCATCTATTGATTGATTCTCCCAACTTTTGATAATTTGTTGCAGCTTAACTGAGTTGTCTACATATGTTTGACATGCAGTGCATTTAAAAAAAAAAACTTTCCTGTCTTTGACTTTTGTCCATTACTTTAAGTTGAATAGTAACTTTAAGAAAATCTAGTAACCATTTCACAATGTCACACAATAATTTTTCCCATTTGCAAAATGGCAACTTATGTAATTCAATTCGTTTCATCACTGGTATGAATAATGTCTGAGTCTTATGTCATTTTAAGTCTATCTCCCGTTACTCTTACAATAAAATTTTCTCTTATACATCATGACCTGATTTTCTATTGGTTAGCTGAGATAAACCTCCAAAAGCATTCCCACAGCTTAATTGTCTGGATTTGGTAAAAAATTGTGATGTTTTCTAAGCTTCTATATATAATAAATCTTAACAGTAAAAAATATTTCACTGCCTGCTGAGGTGCTAATAAAATAGTACTAAAACACAATGATGTAATGTGTTATCACGTTTAAATCTGGCCATAGCATATTACATTGCATTTGAATACATGGTTTTGTTGTCATTTCATGCTATCACATGGTGTGACATCACAGAACTGCATTGCAAATTTGTGAACTGCATTTGTTATTTTTGGTAACTATTGCCGTTGCCTAGCAGAGTTTTATGTCAACACAAAATAGAATCATCGCTGATGGTGGATGTTATTGTGTTACCGTCTTAATAACCTCTCTCAAGATGGCTCCTGTGAGCTGAAAGCTTAAAACCAAATTAATAAAAAATTATCCAAATGTTGGAGAATTTTTGTCTTTATTTTCAACTGAAATTAAAGCCAAAATACAACGTTTAGAATGGCTCATGATTAAACATAATAGACATTCATTGTCTCTTATATTTAACAGTATATGTTTAGAAAATATATATATATCTTTAAACGAGTTATTTCGCTACCCAGGTTTCTACCATGAGTGGTGTCTTCAGGCGATTTTTAATAACTTATTAATTTTTATTATTGGTTAATATAGATAAAATAAGTTGGTTATTTTTCCTACTATAATATAACTAGACATTTATAATCTATCTAGGTGTGGGAATGTTTTTGGAGGTTTATCTCATCTAACCAATTAATAAAATAATAACTTAATTATAAATTATCAATTTTCATTAAATAACTTATTGTTATTAAAAATCACCTGAAGACACCACTCATGGTAGAAATCAAGGTAGCAAAATAACTCATTTGAAAATGAAAAATATTAAAAAATTCTACAATATAATTGTATAAAACACTTTTTAATACAAATGTGTACTGGTCTAATCCTATTAGGACCAAAAACTAAGTATTAAACAATCAATATATATAAATGTGTGTGTGTGTGTGTATGTGTATATACATTAATTGTCAATTTCAAGTTACTGTCACCTTTGGTGAATAACATTTAATGTAGGCTATAATATGAAATTTAGACAGTTTATTTATGATTTCAACCATAATACTCAAAACCTTATGTGGTAATTGGGAAAATTCAATAAAAAAATTAGACAGATCATGTTTTATATATCTAAAAGGTCTGATCAAAAGATATCATTGCTATGTTATATAGCTTTCTGCTAAAAAGTTGTTATGATAACAGGGCAAAAATATGCAGAGTAATAGACACGCCAGGATTTGCTATTGGAGGCCACAACTTGAACAACATAAAGTATGCAGATAATACAGTGCTGATTGCAGACACGGAAAGGAAACTGCAGGACCTCCTACAGAAGGTAGCGGTGGAGAGTGACAAAAAAGGACTACAAATAAACTTTAAGAAAACTGAATGCATGGTCATCAGCAAAAGGTGCAACCCAAAATGCCAAATACAGGTGGGGGATACCAGAATAAAGCAGGTGCAAAAATTTAAATATCTATGAAGTGTTCTAACAGAAGATAGAAAGTGCGACACAGAGATCAGAAGGCAAATTGGCATAGCAAAGGACATGTTCCAGAAGCTGAGCAAAGTACTAACACACAGGAAAATTTCACTAGAAACAAAGAAAAGAGTGCTGGATTGCTATGTGATGTCAGTTCTTCAATACGGCAGTGAGTGCTGGACAATATCATCGAAAATGAGGACAAAACTGGAAGCAGCGAAAATGTGGTTCTTCAGAAGGATGCTGTGGATATCGTGGACTGAACATGCAAGCAACGATGAGGTGTTGGAAAGAATGGCAACCAAAAGGAAATTAATACCGAGCATCAGGAAGCGACAACTGAAGTTCCTGGGACATGCAATGAGGAAGGAGAGCTTTGTGAACCTGATACTGACTGGCCAGGTAGAGGGAAAGAGAGACAGAGGAAGGCAGTGGATAACATATTTGCAGGGCCTGGTCGGGTGGATGACAGAACGGGGGTTGCCAGGAGTAACAGGAACAAACATACTAAGGGCCACAAGGGATAGGGAGACGTGGAGGGCCATGATAGCCTACGTCCTGAAGGGACAGGGCACATAGAAGAAGAAGAAAGCTGCTTAACACAGACTGACCTTCAACTCTATCATGTATACACATTTAGTAATAATGTTTTTACCCATGTCTGTTATTTATAGCAATGCTTGGAAAAGTGTGTAGCAAGTGGTCCTCTCCCAACATTACGGAGGTTCTATCAGTGACCAAGGCTTGTGCAACAGATTTTAACCAAGAAAAGATATTCCCCAACTCTGACAACCACTTTATCCCCAAATCCCACCTGAAATGTAACAAGATTTCAAAATGTTGAGGGAATCCAAAAGAATGCGACAAGGAGTTCCTGGAAGTTTTTTTTTCGTATGTTGGCTTTGTCTATAATTATCAATGTTTAAGGTTTCTATGAGAATATTTTACTTGAATTAATGAAGATGAATAGTTTGTACATGCACAAATAACAGAGATCAATTGATTTGCAATGCAAGATAACATTTATTTCACAAATAACAAAAAAATATATTTAAGTGTTTCTTTTCTTAGAAATAAATTGCATGCACAATGAATGCAAATAAATTTAATTTTGCTATAAAGTCTCCTGGCAATAGATGGTGTCTCCACAAAACTGGGAGTGAGGACAGATAAGTTGAACATTTAATTTTATTTGCTGCTATTAATGCTCTAACTTCTCAACCTCAATCACTTTAATTGCAAAGACTGATAACTTTAAAAGCATTATTTTCAAGAAATTTTGTGACTGACTGTTTTGGTATTTAAATAAAAATAAAAAGTAAATTTTTTTCAAATGAGGAAATGAATTTAACTTAGTAATTGGAGTAGATAGATCCATCTATCGCCCGGTTCACACTCCACCCACGTCTATTGAACAGGTTAAGAGGCTCATCCCTTGTTCCCTGTTTAGGATGTGGTTTCCGGCTTTCTCTTTTTCAATCTTCTCACTTTTTTTTTTTCAATTGGAGTAGATAGATCTATCTATCACCCGGTTCACACTCCACCCATGTCTATTGAACAGATTAAGAGGCTCATCCCTTGTTCGTATTTAGGATATGGTTTCCGGCTTTCTCTTTCCCAATCTTCTCACTGTTTTTTTTTTTTCAATTGGAGTAGATAGATCTATCTATCGCCCAGTTCACACTCCACCCACGTCTGTTGAACAGGTTAAGAGGCTCATCACTTGTTCCCTGTTTAGGATGTGGTTTCCGGCTTTCTTTTTTCCAATCTTTTCACTCTTACGTAGCCCCCTGTACATCAGTGGCGTTACCGCCTTGCTCGGGGTGATATGATTAAAAAAAAAAAACTCTCTGGATTAGTCCTTGTAGTGCATCTTTCATTATGTTTGACCCGGTAAAAATTATATCTGACCCCACAACAAACAGAAGTTTACCAGATAAAAGTTACTTATGTAAAGAGACTGTTTATATTTGGATAACTTTTTCGTATATACTGTTACTGTTACGGTAAGGGTTAGTATGTTTGCTTTGAATGGTGTTGACAATACTGCATTGTACTATAACAGATTTTTTCATCCATTGCTCAGTGATGACCAATCAGTGATTCGGTCGTTAGATACAGATGCAAACTGGAATAGTTATGCTGTTCAGTATTAGACATCATACACTCACATGTAATCTTCTAAAACTATACATCCAGCTGTATCACGAAAACAAGGACATCTAAATAATATTGGTAGAAGTAGCCAGCTAATCAAATATTATCACAAGTTCCATAATTCTTTCAAATCATAAAGGCACCACACGGACTGTTGCCACAGTAGAAGTGGCGTGTCTTGAGCAAGATAGCCTGACTCTTCCCAACCATAAAATTTAAAGAAGAATCAGCAATGTTATTGGTCCTGATCTGGCAGATCAGCTTCAATCACATTGCCACTGACATAAGGTTGCCTTTCTATAAATACTTTCATGCTAATTGTTTGGATTAGCTCTTCATTATGGTATATAGATTTGGTAAATTTAAGCACAGTACTGTTGCGCAGTGGATATCAGCTCAGAACGAGAAATCGGGGAACCGAGTTCAAATTCCAGTTGAATTCCTTGCATTCACTTACACGCTAATACCCTTGGGAAAGGTATTAATCCGTCTCTTCCTTCCAGTTATGGGTTAAATAACAGGACAGATTGGGTTCTATAGTCTTGGTCGGCAACCAGTCTACTGCAGAAAGCAATGGCAACCTACTGCGGGATAATCTTCTGCTCAGTCAGTCATGTCTCTTTCGAGACATGATCGCCCAAGCGTGTATCACGCATGGCACTTAACTGACTGACTGACTAAACTGGGAAGTGTTCTAGCAGTAGACAAAAAATGCAATATAGAGATCCAAGGGTGTATTGGCATAGACAAGAATGCATTCAAAGAGCTGAGTAGAGTATTAAGAGACAGGAAAATTTTGTTGGAAACAAAGAAGAGAATACTGGATTGTTATCTGATATCTGTACTTCAATTTGGCAGTGAATGCTGAAGAATCTCATCAAAGAAGGAAAGATTTGAAGAAACCGAAATGTTGTTCCAATGAAGTACGATGAGGATACCATGAACCAAACATGTGAACAATAACGAGGTTTTGGAGAGGAGGGAAAGGAAAAAGAAATTGATGATTACCATCAGGGAGAGCCAGCTGAAGTTTTTGGGACATATAATGAAGAAGGATGTGCATTGTGGTGCAGTGGATATTGACTCAGAATGACAAATTGGGGTGCCAAGTTCAAATTCCAGTTGAATTCCTTGCATTCACTTCCGCACAAATACCCTTAGGAAAGGTATCAATCCATCTCTTCCTTCCAGTGATGAATTAAATAATTGGACAGATTGGGTTCTATAACCTTGGCTGGCAACCAGTCTACTGCAGATAGCAATGGCAACCTATTGCAGGATAATCTTCTGTCCAGTCAGTCATGTCTCTTTTGACACATGATCGCCCAATGTGTGTATCATGTCTGGCACTTCACTGACTGAATATGATAGTTGGAATAATGATTAAGGCTTCTTTATGGGCATGAAGTAGGGGATCGGTTTTCCATTGTTATGAAGTAATAAACTGATCCCCCATTAATTATACTTAATATAGTAATGTAATATAATCTATCTCTTCTCTTTCTACCAAGAGTTAAATGGCAGGACAGATTGTGTTTTATAGCCTTGGTCGGCAACCAGTCTACCGCAGAAAGCAATGGCAACCTACTGAGGAATAATCTTCTGCCAAGTCAGTCATGTCTCTTTCGAGACATGATCTCCCAAAGTGTGTATCATGTATGACACTTGACTGAATGAAGAAGGAGGGTTTTGAGAACTGATGCTCACAGGACAGAGGAAAAGATAGACAAGAGAAAGCAATGCATGTGACATACTTGATAGACTTGAGCAGATGGATGGTGGAGCAGAGATTGAGTGGGATCACAGAAAAAGGGGTATTATGAGCAACAAAAGATCAAAAGATGTGGAGGGCTATGATCCCATTTATCCTGAAGGAACACGGCATGAAGGAGAAGAAGAAGAAGATTAGACTGGTGACAAGATCTAATCAATTTATAGTCGACCTGGCTAGATGTAGTTGTAAGTTTTATGCCAACAGTTTCTTTTTTTTAATTTCTCCCTTGTTGACCTCCTTTCTGGCCCCATGCTTTCCGACCTACTTTCTTTTGCAAAAATTGAAATGCATTGTCAATTACTGTCATCCTGATTACTCTTTTCTCTTCGCACTCATTATTAATGTCTCTGTTACTAATTCTTCCACACCCTGTAACCCTTGAGTCTTAGTGGCTTTATTGCTTTGCAAGGCATGATACTGATGAAATAAAAACAAAAAAAATCACCATCAATACAGGAAAGAGTGATAACAGTGCCTGGCCTTGAGAAACATATTTTTCTAAAATAATTGTTTTCAGGGAAAGATTTTGCAGATTTAAAGAAAAGTATCAATAAATGCCAAACAGCTACTACCATTGGCATAATATTACTAACATGGATACCGGTGGATGAATAAAATGATCTATAAATGAAGAACACTTTAATAATGAAATATGTAGACTTATTTCATCTTTACCCCTGCAGGATATGATGAATAAATCGGATGTCAGCATGTACATTTATAATATTGACTAAATATTCAAATTGCATAGAAGCACAAGAATTGCCATATTCTTAATGATTGCAATAATTTGCATGCAAGGAATTTTCACATATAGGAAGAGAGATATCACATAACAGTCCAGTACTCTCTTCTTTGTTTTCAATGAAATCTTCCTGTCTCTCAATACTCTTGTTGTAGTCTGTACAACTTGGGTACCAATATGCAGTAGACTGACCGTTGGGGTAGTGATTTCAACAGTGAAGAAAAGGTTGGTTGTCCAAACCACCACAATTACAAAGAAAATAACTCAAAGCACAATGTAACGAATATAACAACATTATATTAAGTAAAACTACAGAACTGAATAATTCATGAATGCAAGATGTTGTGAAATGAGTTCTCTCTTAGATATTAAAGATATTGTCTGAATATTCATGATAGCAGAATTCCTGAAAGGAAATAATATGTTTGTACCGAATAGTAGTGAATATAATTATACACATCTGGAAATGTTCTTATAAATAGAGAGAAACATTTTATATAGCTAATTGCTGAATGCAATTAGCAGTTTGTGTGAGTTGGAAGAGACAAACAGTTTTCGGTCCAAACACGCCGAAAAAACATCTTCCAACTGGTTAGATACGTGTGAGAATCAGTTTATATATTTCTTAATAAACGCGGGAAAAAAGTAAGCTTCACGTGCAGTTCTTACGTAAGAGTGTGTGGGTATATGCGTGCAAACGTGTGTGCATGGCAATGTATATGTAGGTATGTACGTGCATGTAGAAGTGATTTTACACTCTTTTCAGTCTTTGGAATGCGTCGCTGGCTATGCCAATATGCCTTTGGATCTCAGTGATGCATTTTCTGTCCTTCATTAGAACATTTCCCAGCTATTTTAATTTCTGTACTTGGTTGATTTCCGTATTTCCAACTTGTAGTTGTTATTTTGGGTTCCTCTTTTTACTGATGACCATGCATACAGTTTTCTTGTTTCTTTTCACTTTCTTCAGCTACCTTCTGCATGACGTCTTGTAGTTTTCTTTCTGTGTCTGTTATCAGCACTGTATCTTATTCTTATATTGTTCAGATTGTAGCCGCCAATGACAAATCCTGGTTGAACTTGTCATTCTCTCAGAACTACCTCACTGTATAGGTTGAATAGATCTGGTAACTGATCTAATTTAATCAAAACAAACATATATAAATAAATCTATCTCCATCGTGATTTCTGTACAGAAATACACATACACACACACACACATATATAAGGTGAAGCAAAAGACTCTCACCATAGTGGTTAATGGCTAGGTTGAAGAGGTCCAAAAGAGTGGCTATCAAGGTCACCAGAATTCAAACCATTATTTTCTTTTTTTTTTGTGGAACCCATTTGAAATCAGTTGTTTATCAGACATAGTCAAGAAATATTGAGAAACTTTAAGAAAGTGTTAAATATGAATGCATTAAAATGACAAGGTGATACTCTCTGACGAGTTAATCAATCATGAAGGCACAGAATTGAAACGTATTTTGGAAAAGGAGGAGGACATATAACAGTTAACTTTAAGAATTAAATATGAATGCATTAAAATGACAAGGGGATACTCTCCAATGTGTTAATGAAACATGCAGGAAAGACTTGAAATATTTTGAAAAAGAAGGACATATAAAAGTTAAATAACGAGTAAATAATATTTTTATATGCAATTATACTTTTCTTAAATTATCCCTAAGGTGTTGCCTCAAATGTTTGTATGTATTAATATATATTTCTAATGAAGTGATTAAATTTTATTTCTGAATCCGACAGATTTTTATTACTTCAATGTTATTTTTAGTTGAGACTTATATTTCAGTAGATGTTCTGCTCATTTATTAAACAGTATATTTATTTTTGTCTTTTAGTCTGAATATTAGAAAAATCTTGTGAAAGAAAGAGCATGAATATATATACTGTTTAAAAATAAAAGCACAGATTTTACTAAAATATGGATATCCACTAAAAATAAGATTTAAGTGACACACACACACACACACACACACATATATATATATATATATATATATATATATATATTGTTGTGTATTTTGGCAGCATTTTTTCATTAATACAGGTTTCATTGAATAATATAGACAATTTCTGTCTATTTATTTTGTGTAAGATCCGTTCGTATGTTCTGATTAGCTTGATAGTATTGTCATGGAAAGACGACAAGAAATTGCAATAATTGTTGATTTTTTTATCAGCTCTGAGCTTTCGGCTTACATAAGCCATTCTCAAAGGATGAACATTTAATGTTCAGTGAACATAGTGGAGTTATACAGAGAAAATTAGACAGGTCCATTTTTTGTGTCGCACATGGCTGTAGGCTGAGAAGGAATGGTGGTAGTGGGTTTTTTGTTCAATTGAGTGTATAGTGGCATGAGGGATTGGTCTGGGAACTGCTGCTACTATGGTGTAGTGGGTAAGTATAGTAACTATGACCTCTCTCGTCGATTATAGGCATTGAAGTATGTTAGTAGAGGTGTCGAAATTTATTTTATTTAGTCTAGGTTTAAACTGTTTGATGTAGATAGCTTCTAGAATTTTAAGTTTTCGTTTATTATTTTCTTGTCTAAGTATATGCGTATTTTCAACAAGTGTTTTCCTAAGAAGTGTGTGTTGATAGCCGTGGTGTTTTAAATGTCGGAATATGTTAGCATTTTCATTTAAGTGCAATGTAAGTCTCCGCAAAAGTGAGTTAGTAGTATGTCCAATGTGGGTATTATTTAGTTTGTTAGAGATACAATCTCGAAAGGGGCATTTAAATTTATACACTACATTGTTTTTTTGCAAATCGCTAACAGTGGGGGAGGAGTCGTTGCAGACGATTGAGTTGGATGTTGATTAATATATGATAAATTTAATTCTTTTGTTGGGGTCTGTCACTAATATCTCTCCGACAGACCCCAACAAAAGAATTAAATTTATCATATATTACGCTAAATCCACAATATCCAACTCAATCGTCTGCAATGACTATATATATATATATATATATATATATATATATATATATATATGTGAACAAAAAGCTGTGGATTATAATGTTCCCTAAAGATAAAGTGCTGCTCAATTATAGAGATGAACTGACAGTTTTATGTAAACATCAAAAATATTTTTCTTTAAAATTTAATTAATTGCAATTGTTCATTTATAACTTGTGCTCTAATATTACTTAAAAATTATTTTCCTAAAACAAATGACACACACTATACTTATTTGGTTTTCTAAATTCCAGTAGAATTTTGTAGTGAACAAAACAAATTGTAAAAATTTTAAATTCAAATCTGACATATTGATTTTGTTAGAAAAAAACAAGAAGAAAAAATAAAATAAAAGAATTTTCTGAAATGTACAAATTTTGCACACAAATCTTGTGAAATTTCACACCTCAGTGTGAAATGTTTTTTGGCAAATAGCAAACTAGGAAGAAAAACAAAATTCAAATAATCTTTAATTAAGAAAAAAAAATTCCTTTTACTGGCTCTTTTTGCTTGTGAATTTATTTGTTGTAGATACACAAAGATAGAAAAAGGTGTAAGACAAGGATGTGTCTTTTCACCGGATTTGTTCAACCTATTCAGCGAGAATATTTTGAGGACCCTAGATGACATGCCAGGATTTGTTATTGGAGGCCACAACCTGAACAACATAAGGGATGTGGACGATACAGTGCTGATTGCGGACACGGAAAGGAAACTACAAGACCTCATACAGAAAGTAGCAGTGGAGAGTGACAAGAAGGGACTACAAATAAACTTTAAGAAACCTGAGTGCATGGTTATCAGCAAAAGATACAACCCAAAATGCCAAATACGGGTGGGGGATAACAGAATTAAACAAGTACAAGAATTTAAGTACCTAAGAAGTGTTCTAACAGGAGATGGAAAGTGTGACACGGAGATCCGAAGGCGAATTGGCATGGCAAAGGACGCGTTCCAGAAGATGAGCAAAATACTAACACACAGGAAAATCTCAATAGAAACGAAGAAAAGAGTGCTAGACTGCTACGTGATGTCAGTTCTTCAATACGGCAGTGAATGCTGGACAATATCATCGAAAATGAGGACAAAACTGGAAGTGGCCGAAATGTGGTTCTACAGAAGGATGCTATGGATATCGTGGACTGAGCATACAAGCAACGATGAGGGGTTAGAAAGAATGGCAACAAAAAGGAAATTGATGCTGAGCATCAGGAAGAGACAACTGAAGTTCCTGGGACATGCAATGAGGAAGGAGAGCCTGGAGAACCTGATACTGACTGGTCAGATAGAAGGAAGGAGAGACAGTGGAAGGCAGCGGATAACATATTTGCAGGGTCTGATCAGGTGGATGACGGAACGGGGGTTGCCAGGAGCAACAGGAGCAAACATACTAAGAGCCACAAGGGATAGGGAGATGTGGAGAGCCATGATCGCCTACGTCCTGAAGGGACAGGGCACATAGAAGAAGAAGAATAATTCTCAAATGACCCATTTAGAGCCCCAGAAATAAAAGGCCAACACAAGTAAACAATCCCAATAGAGAAAATCTTATTATTATAATCTCTCCTTCTCTCTCATCTTCTTTTCACTAATCCACTTAATAACTGACTGGTGCCTGAAAGACTGAGTGAGGACTTCAAAGACATTCCTAACAAACAAAGGCTCACACATACATACACATAAACTCTTTCAGCAATTACTACTATGAACATTTTAATGACCTTTGTACCAACCAAAAGATATTACATTTATTTGTAAAAAAAAAACCTTTATATATATATATATCTGTTGTTTCTATATACAATTTGATTTTCTTGTACCATAATTACTTAATTCTAATTCTGACAAAAATCAAATTAAAAAAAAACAAACTAAAATCCAACCTGTTAAAAATTATTGCCTACCCATTGTATGATCCCAGTATTTATCTTAAATTAAAAAGTGTCATGTCTTGACATTATACTGCTTTGTAGCCTTTCCCAACCCAAATTTTTAACTCCATAGATCAACCTAATTCTCACTTTTGATTAAGCAACATTGACACACCTACAAGCATATTGTTTAACTTCCTCCAACTACCACTCCTTAATTTTCGAAATAACCATGAATTCATCTTATTTGGTTTATATAAATCATTTTCACCATTTATTTTAGAATATATATATATATATATATATATATATATATATATATATTAATAATAATAATAATAATAATAATAAAACCGACTCTGTACGTATTCTAATCTTAAAATTTTACACAAGAAACTTTTAAAGACCATGAATAACCAGCAGAATCTAACTCCGTCATCGTCCTCGGCTATAGAGCTTTGGACAAAGAGGGGAAAAAAAGAAAACTGCGTAGGACCGACAATGCATACGGTTCTTCACAGTAAAGAAAAAACCCTCGAACGGAACGAACCACCAGGAAAGAAAAGTGCTCGATACTAAACTAACCAAAAAGTGTTAACAAAAAGGCAGTTACGCAGAGCAAAAACACACGAAAAAATCGCCAGCCGTTGTGCGAAACCGCGGTAGGTCTTGGCGATATTGCGATTTTTTTCGTGTATATATATATATATATATATATATATATATATATTCCAAATTTATTTAATTATTATTTGGGTAAATAAATTTAACTATCAAGTTTCCTGAAGAAATGTGCTATCACTGCAAAACTTGGAGTAGAGCCATATAAGTTGAATATTTTAATTTAGTTGTTGCTATTAATGCTCTAACTTCTCAATATCAAGACTGATTGTCAAAAAGGCATTACATTTAAGAAATATCCTCTCTCCAGCTATGGGTAGAACAACAGGACAAATTGGGTTCTATAGCCTTGGTTGGCAACCAGTCTACTGCAAAAATAAATAGCAACTTAATGCAGGAAAATCTTTTGCCTAGTCAATCATGGATCAAAAGAGACATGATTGCTAAAGGGTGTATTGCATATAGCGCTTAATTGACTGACCTGAATAGCAGGACAGATCGGGTTCTAGAGCTTTGGTTGGTAACCAGTCTACTAAAGAAAGAATTGGCAACTTACTGCAGGAAAATCTTTTGCCTAGTCAGTCATAGATTGTAAGAGACACGATTACCCAAACTTGCATCACATATAGCACTTATCTCCCTAACTGAAAGCAGAAATGTACTTTGGTTGGAAGTAGCATTTTAATTTTTTCTGAATGAACATTACATCAAGAATTTTTTTGGAGACTAACAATTATTTTTCCAGACTATTTCTATTTAACACATAGCTGGGGGAGGAGATAGATTCAAAGTTTTCTAAAAAGTATTTGCATGTAAATGAATGTAATGAAGTTGATTGCAATTCCAATTCACACAGTGAATAATATGTAAAAACTTTACAAAAAAACTATAAGTTTCATTTTAACTACATTCACAGTTATGCAGCACTTGAAGTAAACACCTTTTGTTTTATGAATGGTTCAAAGCAGCAATTTGACATTTCTGGTGAAACTGAACAAAGCTGTTGTCAGATCTTGTCGTATGAAAACTTCAATTTATGCGGAAATATGCATGTCATACACAAATGTATTTTCATGAAGGTCAAGAGAATATATCAAAGATGAACAGTTGTCAGATTAAGATTCTTGTCGGAAACATGTCTAACAGGTTTTTCATTGATGGAGACCATTTCAGCCATTTCGGCAATCAATGTGATGCCGAGTTGTCAATCATTGCACATGATTTGTCTTTTTTTTTTTTTCATCAGAATTCTCAACCGTTCTTGACATTTGCGGACATTCATAAAAATTACAGTGCATCTAAAAAGACATGGCTACTTCAGGCAATGCATAAAAATGAACCAAAGATGTGACCAGATTGAAAATGTCAGTTATTGTTTATGCTTCGTCATTGGCCTACGTTATACAATATGATTTGCAGAAGCATACTGTCATTCAACTTACATAAGCCAAGTCGAAATTCTTTAATAGCCACACCTTATTTTTTATAAACTCATGTGAAGCTAAACTTTGCCAATGTCTCCCCACATTAGATCAGTGGAACAAAACAGCTTATCCCTGCCTGTACTACTTGTATTTGCACCGCCATCTAGTTGACTTCTCTAAGTCTGTTTATATTGAACCATCTCACTTTATTTCTAACTGTGTGTGTGTGAGTATATATATATATATATATATATATATATATATATATTACTAGCAGTATAGCCTGGCGTTGATTGGGTGTAATGAAAGCTTTAAAACTAATCCATGGTCCTGGAGCTCAGACTCTTTGGACGTTGGCACGAAAGACTAAACAGCAATAGTTGTTTCCAGTTAAAGCAAAACCGTAGACTGAAAGAAAAATGAATGTATGTAAGTCAAATTTTGATTTCCTGCTATCGATATCAAATAAGTTTTTTTCATCGTAAACTGAATTTTGAAGGCTAAATAAGTCCTCTGAGTAAATGGTATCATGGCTGAGACTAAGAACTACAATTATACCTACTTAGAGCCAAACCCGAAGCAAAAACTAAAAGGGCTGAAAAAAAAATACAGACATACAGGCAAATAAACAGACACGCACAAACATCTTGCCCTTTATATATATAATCGATTTTCTGCACTATTGTAAGAACTGCAACCTTGAAACTTCTGAATATCATTTCTTATGTCTTTGTCTATGAGTGTATCAAATTTGATTAAAATCAGACGACTCCTTCTATAAACTGATTTTTTTGATTATCGATTTCCGATATTTATCTGGGGTGCCTTGACACAAAATCTAGCTAAGAACACTCACAGATGCTTATAGTACAATTGTGTAAATTTTCAAGAAAATCGATTCAACCATTTCAGAGTTTATAGGTAACGGACACACACACACTAAGTTTCATTTATAAATAAGTTTAGATTTAGATAGATATATGTAAAAAAAAAGTGTAAGAAGCTGTGAACATTTTGTTTAAAGTGTAAATTTATTGTTGTTATTATTATTAATATTGCTTTCTTTTTGTATGATATATTAAGTGTCCATAATGGCATTTGTATGCTACATGTTTCGAGGCTAAAGTTGACTCTCTTCAGTTGAATAAACTTGTGACTTTGTTTTTCTGATGGCCAAAGTATGTGTCTATATAGAGATAAGTGGTGAGCAGGTCAGACAGCTCATATGAGTGAATGTTTGTTTGTTCGTTTTTTCTCACACTCGCACGTTAAGTCTCTTCACTCAGTTTGTCATAAAAATTTTTTACACTGACATATGAAATTTGATTTCACCTTTATACATCAAAATTGTTTAAAAAAATTTGCTACCTAAATTTACAAATATATATATATATATATATATATATATATATATATATATATATATAAGATAATGATATATAAATCTACCATCTGCCCATGCATTGAATACTGCTGCCATATCTGGTCGGGTGCCCCTGCTATTCTCCTCGGGCTTCTCGATAACGTTCAGGGAGGGTCTGTAATGTGATAGATACTGACTTGGCAGACCGCCTGCAGTCTCTCTCCCACCTGCACGACGTGGCTTCCCAGTGTCTCTTCTATAAATACTTTCACGGCTTCTGCTCCGATGAACTTAGATCACTGGTGCCCCCTAAATACGAATTTGAACGAGACACTAGATTAGCAACTAGATCCCACCTTTTTACAGTGAAACCAATAAAATGCAACCGTAACTTCTACTTCAACAGTTTCTTTCCTCGCACTTCCCGACTGTGGAATTCTCTTCCACACGATTGCTTCCCCGACGGCTACAATCTCCAGGAGTTTAAATGTAAGGTCAATAGACACCTCCTAAGACACTAACCTGCTCCCATTCTATCAAACACTCTTCCCATCTCATCCTCGGTATCCTTACTCATCTGTCGCCTTCCTCCTGACATTCCCTATGTCTAACCACTCCTTCTCTTTACCTTCCCTTATGTAGCCCCATGCGCAATAGTGGCAGTGGAATGCCTTGCTTGGGGTGAGATGATTAAAAAAAAATATATTTTTATATATCAAGAATTATATTGGAATAGGGAAAATGTATGAAAAAGTGGAAAAATGTTTTCTTGTGATGCGTTTAATCTTTCGGGGGGGGGGATTTCATCAAACTAAATTTGTTTTGTTGGTGTGAGAGCACATGTGCACAAATGAGGGATGCTAGGAATTATAAATTTTGATTTATTTTTTTCATCTAGCTGAATTCACTTAAATTCTTTTTCACTTTTGTTGTTAGATATCCAACAAAATGATAATAAATGTTCTGCTAAAAAAGGTGAACTGATGAAAGAGCTCGGGTATAAATTTACTGTAGATGACCTTTCCAACAGGACACTCTCTCGACATTTCACCATAGGGAATTGTTTGCCTTTTTTGATCATCATACTATTTCTGAAACTTTTCCCACTTTGTCATACATTTTTTTCTTACACACACACACACATATATATATATATATATGAAGAAATACAATTTTAATGTGTGCTATATGTAGAGGATATAGTGCTCAATATCAGAGATAGAGCGTATGTAAATATAAATGTGAACACTGAAGTCAACACTCAGAGGCGACAGACTGTTTCATGCTAGGCGCAATCATCAGGCCACATGTGTTGGGTTCTTCCTTGGCTTTATACACTATCGACCATAATTATTAGGCCACCCCATTTTTTTAAATAAATTATATATTTCATATTATTTTAAGTATTTATTGCAAAGTGGATAATTCTAAAGGAAAATTGAATGGTTCTTTCGTTATTATTAGTTTTCAAAATTTTACAAGGCAGCCAGGAAGCCTTTGCTTTGGCCAGCCAATAAGAAAAAGAGACTAGCATGGGGAAGAGAGCACAAAAACTGGACACCAAAACAGTTCATTTCATGTACATGTTATTGTGCAGAATTAACAAAAGAACCATTTTATTTTCATTTCGAATTATCCACTTGGCAATAAAAACTAAGGTGGCCAAAGAATTATGACCAGTAGTGAATATATATATATATGCATTGGTGCAGTAGTGAATATATATATATACATTGGTGCATTGTGGGTAATTCTTCTAATGTTTAATTATGCAGGGGTGGTTTGTTTATTTATTTATTTGGATAAATTTATTTTACTTATTTTTATTTTTGTATTTATTTTTATTTTTGTTATTTATTTTATTTATTTATTTGGATTTGTTATTTATTTATTTTATCTATTTTTATGTTTGTTATGGTGGTAGTGGCCCGTCAATTTGTTTATTATTTGCTTGAATTAAATTATTTGTTCTTTATTATTATTTATTTATTTATTCTTTTCAGTTTTTGATTTTTAAGTAATGTAGTAAAAATTTGTTTTAAATAAAAAAGATGCGCACATGATTTCCAGCTGTGCACAGTATGTGAGAGCTTTGAAAGAATGCTGCTCTTTCAAAAACAACACAAAATAAATTATGCTATAGTCAAAACATGATGACAAAATAACAACAGCAGACACATAACATCTTTGGAAATGGCTAGAGAAGTGGCTGAAAGCACTTAGAAAAATAATTATGGAACATTTTTAAATTACTTATCACCAATAAAGAAAAAACGCTTTAAAATATTGGAAAAATTAAATAAGAAATGAATTAAATCTTCTTTGTCATTTGTTTTTCAATGAAACATGTTTTAAAGAAAGGCTGCTGCTTACATATATATACTAGCAGGATAGCCTGGCATTGCTCGAGTGTAATGAAAGCTTTAAAACTAATCCATGGTCCTTTGGACGTTGGCACGAAAGACTAAAAAACAATAGTTGTTTTCATTCAAAGTGAAACTGTAAATTGAAAGAAAAATAAATGAATGTAAGTCAAATTTTGATTTCCAGTATTGATGTCAAATAAGTTTTCCATTGCAAACTGAATTTTGAAGGCTAAATAAGTCCTCTGAGTAAATGTTATCATGGCTGAGACTAAGAACTACAATTATACCTACTTAGAGCAAAACCTGAAGTAAAACCGAAATAAAAGGGCTGGAAACATGATTTTGATCAGACCCGATAGGATATCAGGTGTATCAATTTCTAATATCGGAGTCAAAAAAGTCATCCAAGGATAAACTAACCTAAGTAAATCCATGAAAACTTATTGTACCATATCGAGAGTAAAATTGGAGAAAATGAGCAATATTGATGGCTGAATATCGGTTTTTGATCAGATTTGATAGAATATTGCAGCAAGAACCACGATAAAAGGGGCTGAAATCCCTATCTTGATCAGACCTGATCAAATATTGGGATATCGATTTCCGATATCGATGGAAAATCAGAAAAAATAAGTAACCCATGGCCTGACCGGCAACCTAAAGAATATTTGTGTGAAGTTTGGTGAGAATCGAATAAAAATTGTGGATTTGTATAAAGGACTGACAGACAGATAGACAGACACACAAACATCTTACCTTATATATATATATATATATATATATAGTTGAAATCAATAGATATTTTATATTGATTACTTTTATTGGCTTTTGTTTTGTTTATATGGTGGTTGTGTGTGGATAATTTGGCCCAAATTTCTGTTGTGTAGTCCCAACCTTTTATGTCACATAAATTATGATTGCAGGGGATGATTGGGAAATAAAAATCAATTACATTTCAAGGAGTAATTTATATTTTGTGAAAACGTAGTTATTTTTGAAAAATTCAAGCAAATGTACCTCGTTATAGCAAGTCATATGACAGCAATATGTAATAACATGTCTTGAATGCTAATTGTCTTCTAATTACATTCAAGAATGTGTATACTCAGACAAGAGTTATTTTTATTTATGAATGTTTAAGTTCAGTATAAATAGCTTCACTATAATCTTTTGTCTTTTTGGCGCATTGCATTTTTAAAATAATCTTGTATTATTTGAGAGTAGCTGGCTGACATTATTCTAATTTTTGTGGGGCTTCTCAATATGCTGGTTAAGCACTGCAATAATTTTCATACATTAGAAAAATATCATTAAATACAATACATACAAAATGCCTATTGCTTTATTTATTGTGTATTTAAGCTGCAAACTTTCTTTTATGCAAGTTTAATTAAAAATAACAGACAAGGTGTTAGGGTTAATTTATATATTTTTCATGTGATCTTATATTTTTTTCCTTTTCAGGACATAATTTTTTTTTTTAATCGTATCACTCCGAGCAAGACGATAACAACACTGATATGCAGGGGCCTACATAAGAGTAAAACGATTTGGGAGCTACATAAAGGTAAAAAGATTAGATAGGAGGAGAGTGAAGAGAAAGACAAACCAATTAGTAAGGAGCAAGAGAAGGATGGGAATACAGGTGTGATGACAGTTGCAAAGGTGGAGAGAAATGAAAGGATATACAGGGTGATATGAAAAGAACTAGAGTCAAGTGGTCAAGAGATGAGTATTGACATTGCATTTAAATTCCTGGAGGTTGTAGCTGTCAGGAAAGCAAAAATATAGAAGTGAGATCCACAGGCAGGAAGTGCAAAAAAAGAAGCTGCTGGAGTAGAATTGTTGTCTGCATTTGATTGATCTAACTGTGAATGAGTGAGACCCAATTGCCAGTCTGGTTGCATGAGTAAACACCTGTTGCAAGGGCACCAATGACTTAAGTTTGTTGGAGCAGAAGCCATGAAAGTATTTATAGAACAGACAGAGAGAAGCCACATACCGTTGGTGGGGAAGTGGCTGGAGTTGAGCCACCAAGTCAGTACCTATCACATTATTGATTCTTCTTTGGAGTTTGTCAAGAACACTGAGATGAACAGCAGGAGTGCCCGACCATATATGACAGCAGTACTCCATGCATGGATGAATGGTTGATTTGTATATATGCTAGATGGATTCAGGTGAGAAAAATATCCTGGCCCGACATAGTGACCCAACCTTCTTAGCAGTGGATTTAGCTATTGACTCAATGCAATGGTTCCACTTGAGATCAGAAGAGAGGGTAAGACCGTGGAAGTGCAGTGTATTGCTCTCAGGGAGACTTGCTTGGTCCATGCTTATGGGAAGCAGGAGAGGTTGCCTGTGATGACTGACAGACAGCAGCTTGGTCTTAGACGCATTGAAATTTACAAGCCACTTCTTACTCCAATCCATCACAGAACGTAGATCCCTCTCAAGATCAGCAGCAAGGTTTTGTTTGTCCGGTACACCCGATTTCTTACTGATGTGAAAGTAAATTGTGGTGTCATCTGTGTAGATGCCTACTTGGCACTTGATCTTGTCTGATCTATGAAAATATGAAAGGGCGTTGGGCCTAGGATAGAGCTCTGAGAGACATCAGCAATTGTACAGTAGGATATGGAGGCATGCCCATTCAAGACAACCTTCACTATGCAATTATTTAGAAAAGTTTAGATCAGATCAAGCAAGCACCTAGTAATACCATAACCCTGTATCTTGCATAGAAGATGAGTGTGCCAAACCCTGTCAAAAGTCTTGGAGATGTCCATAGCAACAGCATGAGCCTCGCTGGACTCCTCAAGGTCCTGGAATATATACTCTGTGATGGTCGTTAGCATGTCGGCCATGGACCTGGCAAAGTGGAAGCCATACTGCCTGTCAGAGAATAGTTTATGGGCAGTAAGATGGTGAACTATTTCAGCATTAATAATGGCCTCGAACACTTTCCTGAATATTGGAAGAAGGCTGATGGGGTGATAGTTGGATGGGTCTGAGGGTTCACCAGAGTTCTTAAATACAGGAATGACAGAAGACTTCCAGCATGGAAGAAAACAGGAAAAAAAGATTGTCTAATGTTTTATTCCTCCAAGCACTTTCAGCTATACTTTTAGCCATTATCAACAATGAATTTTATTTTATTTTATTTAACTGAATATATAAGGTGTTTGTGCATATATGTGGAGTCATAGTTAATTTTTATGTCGTATACATATATATATATGTATATAGTAACATGAGTTAATAAATATACATATGAGAGTACATATATGTACAGTATTATTATTCAGCTTTTAATAAAATAGTGATCAATGTCATATGAACAGAGCAATTTTATATGTATATTAATAAATATACATATTGTCCTATGTAGGACATATATATAAACACACACACACACATATATATATATATATATATATATATATATATATATATATATATTAATTCATATCCATACATGCAAGGCAATGAAGCAATACAGCAATTCTTGTGCTTCTATGCAATTTAAATATTTAGTCAATATTATAAATGCACATGCCGACATCACTATTATTCACCTCATTCTGCAGGGGCAAAGAGGAAATAAGTCTAAGTATTTCATTATTGAAGTGTTCTTCAATTATAGATCATTTCATTCATCCACATACATCCGTGTTAGTAACAGAATTCCAATGGTAATATTTATAAGGAAATATCTGGAATTCATTGGAAAATCTTTCTCTTAAAACTATTTTTTAGGAAAATATATTTCTCAAGTTCAATCACTGTTATCACTCTTTCCAGTATTGATGGAGTGTTTTTTTTTAGGTTTTATCTAATCAGTATCACCCAATGCAAGGCAGTTAAGCCACTAAGACTCAAGGGATCGCAAAGTATGGAAGAATTAGTAACAGAAACATTAATAATGAGTAATCAGGGTGACAGTAGATAAAAATTAACAATGCATTTAAATTTTTCACAGATTACAGTTGGTTGTAAAGCATGAAGCCCAAAAAGAGTTTTACAAGTAAAAAGTGAAAGAAAAGAATCTTTTAGCATAGAACTTATGACAATGTCTAGCCAGCTGAACTGTAAATTGATGAGATCCTGTCACCGGTCTAGTATAGCGCTTACATTAAAAAGTCTAGGTAGCACACCAAAGAGCACATCCGAACATTCACAACACAATAAACCAACTTTCTTAGCAGATAGAAAGAGAGATTACAGCTCAACACGTGTTGGTGATATTAACCCTTTGCTGCATATTGGTTACACTTGTAACCAATATACAACAAAGGTTAAAAAAAGGTGACAATTGTAACCAATATTCAACAAAGGTTAAAAAAAAAGGTGACTGTTGTAATCAATATGCAACAATGGTTAAAAAAAAAGGTGACTGTTGTAATCAATATGCAACAATGGTTAAAAAAAAAGGTGACAATTGTAACCAATATGCAACAAAAAGTTAACTAAGCTTAGCTTAAAATAGTACAAGACCATCTATAGTTGAGTATTTTGAATAGAGCTATACTGAAAAAGAAATCAAGACTGTCTAATAATGACAACTTTTTGCAAAGTTTTGGATTGTACCTTGAATTATGACAAACTGATTTGTTTTTATAATTTATCAACCTTTGTAGGTATTTTAAAATTTTATACTGTATGAATAATACTATAATATTTTATTGACAGTTTTAGAAAATAACAAGTTTTCTATATGCAAGTCCTATTATTTAACCCATAACTGAGGGTAGAAGATGAATATATCATTTTTCCAAGGCTATTTGCACAAAGAAGGAATATAACAAGTCTAGCTGGAATTTAAAATTGATTCTCTGATTTTAATATTAATTATGAAAAACTGGCTTTAGAATTTTTGAATGAATTTACTTTTTCTTTTAAGTAAGAATAGATTATCTTATTTAAAAAAAAAATTCCTGACATGACCCTCGAAGCAAAATATTCATAAAGACTATGGCATCAACCTGCAAAAGCTACAGGCAGTGAGGAATTAACTTTCTAGAAGAGTGTTTGATATGTTAAAATACATATGAAGATATAATTCTATGTAGCAAAAGACCTGATAAAAAAAAATTACACTGTGAGCTCATAATTGCTTGTTTTACATTTTTAGCTCATTTCTCAAGTAATATGTTATATCTCATCTGAAATTAAAATGTCTTGAGATTTTAGAACAGGTCTAGCTTTGTCTTCACTCCAAGTATTTGTTAAGTTATGATCGTCTGATCATGTGAACATCTTGAAAAATGTGATGGCACAGAGTGTAATATATTACCTTGAATGTTAGATGTAATTGACAGGTACATCTGGCCATGTGTGAGGTCAACAAAAAACAAGTGTGGTTGACGGATATATCTGGCTATAGATGATGTCAACAAGTGCAACAAAAAAAAATGCACTCAACAACCAGCTCGAAAAGTGATGACTGGCAAAAACATGATTGACAGATAAATTCAGCCATAGATAAAAATTAACCAAGAACAAGGTTGGTTGACAGAAATATTGGCCGTAGATGATGTCAACAAACGTTAAACTGAAAAAGCAAAAATGTGCATGAGTTTAAGGCTATATAAAGTCTAGAATTCAGTCAAAAATTCTGGACTCTTGTTAGCTCTTGACTTCTGATGGCCTCTTCATGTGTTCAACTCTCTCTGACTGCCCTCCTTCTCCACATAAGCATCACTGATAAAGAATAAAAATATAAGATTATATTTTTATATATACATGTTCCTCACTTTCTGTCCAGATCCAGCAGGATAATAAACTACAGCTGATGACCTATTATTCATTAAGAGTGATGGAGCTTGTTTTTTTTTTTTGTTTTTTTTTAATCATATCACCCCGAGCAAGGCGGTAACACCACTGATGTGCAGGGGGCTACGTAAGAGTGAAAAGATTGGAAAAGAGAAAGCTGGGAACCACATCCTAAACAGGGAACAAGGGATGAGCCTCTTTGCCTGTTCAATTGACGTGGGTAGAGTATGAACTGGGCGATAGTTTAGTCTATCTACTCCAATTGGAAAAAATAGAGAGAAGAGTGAAAAGATTGGAAGAGAGAAAGCCGGAAACCACATCCTAAACAGGGAACAAGGGATGAGCCTCTTCACCTGTTCAATAGATGTGGGAAAGTAACTCTCTACTTTAAGTGGCAAATGAGCCTTGTATTAAAAGAAAAGTTGAGCATATGATGAAAACTTAATGTTTACATATTTGTTTGGTTTCATGTAAAAGAAGTTACAGACAATATATGACAGTTGATGACCTATGCTTCACTGGGAGTGATGTGGCTTGTGTTATTCTTTATAAAGTAACTCACTACCTTGAGTGGCAATGAGCCTTATATTAAGAGGAAAGTTTAGCATATGATAAAAACTTCATGTTTAGATATTTGTTTGGTTTCATGTAAAAGAAGTTACAGACAATATATGACAGTTGATGGTCAATGCTTCACTGGGAGTGATGTAGCTTGTGTTATTCTTTATAAAGTAACTCTCTACCTTGAGTTGCAAATGAGCCTCGTATTAAGAGGAAAGTTTAGCATATGATGAAAACTTAATGTTTACATATTTGTTTGGTTTCATGTAAAAGAAGTTACAGACAATATATGACAGTTGATGACCTATGCTTCACTGGGAGTGATGTGGCTTGTGTTATTCTTTATAAAGTAACTCACTACCTTGAGTGGCAAATGAGCCTTGTATTAAGAGGAAAGTTTAGCATATGATAAAAACTTCATGTTTAGATATTTGTTTGGTTTCATGTGAAAGAAGTTACAGACAATATACGACAGTTGATGACCGATGCTTCACTGGGAGTCATGTGGCTTGTGTTATTCTTTATAAAGTAACTCACTACCTTTTTTTTTTTTTTGAACAGAAGAAGAAAAAAAATTACAGTTCATTTGATAATGACAAGAGACATCAAAAACAGGAATTTAAAAAGCAGATTGACATTAACACATGGCTGCATAATGGCAGAAAATGTCAGAAGGTACCCATGCCATAAACACAAAATCAATAAAATAAGACATTTTTATTTCAGAGAAATTCTTTAAAGTAATTTTAAAGATTACATTTTCTAAGTTTAAATTATACAAAATGTCATTTTATTACACAAATATTTTCACAATAAAACTGATATTAACCAACCAAAATTAAGATAATTTTGAAGATATATTTACATTAAAATATTAATATAATTTGATACTGGATATAAAATGATAGATAGCTTTTCTATTAATTAATAAACTGATTCACTCTAGAATTACTACACTATGTCAGATTTTTTATGCTAGTCAATGTTTCCATCATAAAGTCAGTAATAAGCAACCAATGTTGGTCAAATTTTCAAAATATATTTAGTGCTTATCCTTTCCCACTGTATCTTGCTCTTCTTCCTTTTCATTATCAGGAGTTTAAATGTAAGGTCAATAGACACCTCCTAACACACTAACCTGCTCCCATTCCTCCTGACATTCCCTATGTCTAACCACTCCTTCTCTTTACCTTCCCCTATGTAGCTCCATGCTCAATAGTGGCAGTGGAATGCCTTGCTTGGGGTGAGATGATTAAAAAAAAATAATTCTACTTTCATGTAACCCCCTTCACACCAGCATTCTCATCCTCCTCTTATTCATTCTCCAGCAACCCCACTATCTTGTTCCACTTTCTTCTTGCTCTCTTCTCATGTAGCCCCTGCACACCAGTGGCAATATTGCCTTGCTTGGTGTGAAATGATGAATAAAAAACATTTAATATAAGTTTCTACTAGACATAAAAATGGGAATCAGTTTTCTATTATTAAGTAATAAATTGCACACCCACTAGAATTACTACACTATATCAGACTTTATGATGCAAATCAATGCTTTCACAATAAAATTGGTAATAAGTGACCAATGTCGGTAAAATCTTCAAAATAAATTTAGATTGAATATTAATATAAGTTTCTACTGGACATAAACTTGGGGATTGGTTTTCTATTGTTATTAAGTAGAAAATTGATCCCCCTGGAATTATTACTCTGTCAGATTTTATTATGTAAGTTAATGTTTTCAGAAAATTGGTAATAAGTGATCAATGTTGGTAAAATCTTCAAGATATATTTCTTCTTCTTCTTCTTCTATGTGCCCTGTCCCTTCAGTACGTAGGCGATCATGGATCTCCACGTCTCCCTATCCCTGGTGGCTCTTAGTATGTTTGCTCCTGTTGCTCCTGGCAACCCCCGTTCCGTCATCCACCTGATCAGTCCCTGCAAATATGTTATCCGCTGCCTTCCTCTGTCTCTCCTTCCTTCTATCTATCCAGTCAGTATCAGGTTCTCCAGGCTCTCCTTCCTCATTGCATGTCCCAGGAACTTCAGTTGTCTCTTCCTGATGCTCAGCATCAATTTCCTTTTTGTTGCCATTCTTTCTAACACTTCGTCGTTGCTTGTGTGCTCAGTCCACGATATCCGTAGCATCCTTCTGTAGAACCACATTTCGGCCGCTTCCAGTTTTGTCCTCATTTTCGATGATATTGTCCAGCATATTAATATAAGTTTCTACTAAACAAAAAAGGGGGATTGGTTTTCTATTGTTATTAAGTAACTGTTGCCCCCACCACCACCTACAATTACTGTGTTAGATTTTATGATGCTAGTCAGTGTTTCCACAATAAAATTGGTATTAACCAACCAATATTGAGAACATTCTGAAGATATATTTACATGAAAATATTAATATAATTTGCTGCTGGACATAAAGTGGGGGATCAGATTCCTATTATTATTATTATTATTAAATAATAAATCTATTAACTCTAGAATTACTACACGATATCAGATTTTATTATGCAAGTCCATATTTTCATAATAAAATGGGTATTCAGTTAAGTGCCATACGTGAAACGTGCTTGGGTAATCAACCGGGCAGATCATGCCACAGTAGGTTGCCATTGCTTTCCGTGGTAGACTGGTTGACAGCCAAGGCTATAGAACCCAATCTGTCCTGTTATTTAACCCATAACTGTATGTGAATGCAATGAATTCAACTGGAATTCGAACTTGGCTCCCCAATTTCTCGTTCCGAGCTGATATCCATTGCACCACAACACACATCCATAAAATGCGTATTAACCAACCAATAATAAGAAAACATTGAAAATATAATTACTTAATGTGTAGATATCTTTCTTTTGTACATCATATGAAAGATCGATTTTCTGTTGCTATTAAATAATAAATTAATTTACCCTGAATCTAATAGAACATATTAAAATATATTATATTTTATTATGCAAGTCCCCATTCTACAGGTTAAATGGTATAACATCTCTGAAATAACAAAAATCATTGTTACTCTCAAAAAAAAATGTTAATATAATATACTATATTCACTCAAAAAAAATTACTATTCTTACAATCCAAAAGATATTTCAGGTTTAAATAATCCATCAAATTCCCTTTCATCAAATGTTCAAAATTTTTTACATTTCTAATCATTGCTTCTTAAAAGAATAAACATTGTCAAGGAGTGAAGGTAGTTAAAATAATAGCAGTGTCAAAAAAAAAATGTCTTTTTGACATAACTTTTATTGCTCGACAGAGATCTTTGTGCAAATATATCTTTCTAATCCCAGAAAAATCTTTTTTTAATGATGGACCATGGATTAATATCTAGTAAGGTTAGGGGTCATTAATTTGATAATTTTGAAAACTTTTGGCAAAGTGAGTGACAATTAGTTTAACAAATGGAATGGGCCACTGACTTTCTTGGTTTAAAGTTTCTTGACTAGTCAGAAACTCCTTCTCCAAGAATAATTTTATGCATTTATCTTTAAAGGAACATTTAATTTCATAGCCCAAAATAACAGTCCCAAACTGTTATAGTGGAACATCCTGACATCCCCCGAGAATAGAATGCTCTACTTGATAAAAGATGGTAATGAGCGGTACGAAGAATGAAAAGGTCTTAGGTGAATGCATTCACTATTCAATAGTCTATTCTGCTCTAACCCGTGGCTTGCCTATATGTGTATTATTGTTAATTGTACCTTAATACAATAAATCTGGTATATCTTATTCCTGGTGTTGAGTACCATTCTTCAACTGATCTATTTACACTGTATTGGAGTAGAAAGACTAAACTATCGCCCGGTTCACACTCCACCCTCGTCTATTGAACAGAGGCTCATCCCTTGTTTCCTGTTTAGAATATGGTTTCCGGTTTTCTCTTTTCCAATCTTCTCACTTTTTTTTTTTCAAATTGGAGTAGATAGACTAAACTATTGCCCGGTTCACACTCCACCCTCATCTCTTGAACAGGTGAAGAGGCTCATTCCTTGTTTCCTGTTTAGGATGCGGTTTCCAGTTTTCTCTTTTCCAATCTTTTCACTTCTATGTAGCCCCCCTGCACATCAGTGGCGTTACCGCCTTGCTCGGGGTGATATGAAAAAAAAGAAAAAAAAAATTCCCTTCCGGGATATATCACAAACATTAGTCCACTTCACCATAGTTTTAAGTCATTTTCTTATCCTTTCCTGCCTTCTATCAGTTGAGATGACATTAGTCTCCTAGAAAGCAACACACTGCGCCTCCTTGGCCTCACTCTCTCAACTGACCTCAAGTGGAAAGACTACATCAGATCTGTAGCTGCATCATCTGTTAAGAAGGCTGGGTCACTGTGTCAGGCAAGGAAGTCTTTTTTTTTCAGAATCTATCTTGTACATCTATAAATCTTTGATTAATCTGTGCATTGAACACTGTTGTTACATCTTGTTATATATGCCTGCTATTCAGCTTGAGGTTCTCAATGAAATCCAAAGAAGGATTTGCAATTTAATCGATCCTGATTTAGAGCTTGACTTCGGTCACTTTTTCACCAACGGGATATGACATCCCTTTGTCTTTTCTACAAATATTTTCATGGCTTCTGCTCTGAACATATGAATTTACCTATGCTACTAAATTGTCATCTTGGTCCCACCTTTTTACTGTCAAAACAGTTAAATCTAAGTGCCACTTCTACTCTGGCAGTTTCTTTTCTCACACTTTCCATCTGTGAAACTCCCTTCTGTATAGTTGTTTCCCTGATAGCTAGAAACTCCACAAGTTTAAATGCAACATCAACTGTTATCTTCCACCTCCCTAAATCCCATCCACCTCGCATCCTTTCTTCAGCATCCCCTGTACCCTGTTTTTTACTGTAACCGCCTGCACACCAATGGCAGTCCTGCCTTGCTTGGAGTGAAATGATTATTTAAAAAAGTGTCAGTTGACTATTTCCATGAAAGATTCAACATATAACTTTACTATCTGATTCAGCTCATGTAGCTCTACATTTATCACTAAAAATTATTAGCGAGAAAACTGCTTTTCATGTACTTCCTTACCAAACTTAATGTTTCTCGTCATAATTTTTACAGTGGAACTGTGGTTAATGAGCACCTCTGTTATCGTATGGTTATAGTTAAATTGAAAATGTGTCTCGGAAATTGTGTACCTCCTCAGTTATTGAGTAAGAAAATCTGTCAGCTACAAACTTGTACATTTGTTTGCTTGCTGCCACCTGACTTCCCTGAGTCAAGCTCTCACATAAAACATCACAAAGCATAACTCAGTCTCTCACTAAGTGAGCATCTTTACAAGCATGAGATCAAAAATGATTGTTTTGAATAGTATTTTCTGTTTTTTGTTTTATTTGATTTTACTGTTGAATAAACCACCATGGTTACAAAGAAAGTTCTGAGTACGTCTTCAGGGAAGTCTTGGATGTGAGTAAGCAGAATGAGGAGAAGTTAGTGGAAGACCACAGAGAAGAGCCGACCACTGAAGAACTTTATGACCTTCAGCTGGAGCAGCCTTAAACAACAGCTGGGGAAACAGTTTCTGAGGAGGAAGCAAGAGGAGAGAATGAGAAGAGAATGTACATTCTTCAGCGATTAAGAACATTTGTTTAAAATGAAGTGAATTACAAAGTTTTGCCAAAAAATATCACCTCAACAAAGCTGTTGCAAGCCGTGTTGTAAACATCTTTAATGACAAGGCCTTGTCACATTTCAGGAAAATTTTTAAAGTAATGACGATTCATACGAAGAGGTTTTTAGTAAAAGAGGGGTTCAGTTTGTCTCAAGTACGGTCTGGCACAAAGAGATGGAGAAGAGAAATAAGCCCAGCAATTGATTTACCTGAACTCTTTATGGATGGGTATTCCTCTTTCTTTGGATATACATTGTCGCACAATGGATATTGGCTCGGAATGAAAAATTGGAGAGCCGAGTTCAAATTTCAGCTGAATTCATTGGATTCACTTATGCACAAATACCCTTGGAAAAGGCATGAATCGATCTCTTCTCACCACAGTTATAGATAAATAGCAGAACAGACTGGGTTCTATAGCCAGTCTACCACAGTAAGGATTAGCAACCTACTGCAAAAAGATTTTTGCACCACATGCGGCTGGGGACTGCTTATGGAGCCAAAATGTCCCATAAAACTGCTTGAGAAGAAGCCAGCTCAACCTGCCTGAAGTGAATGCTTCTCCAATTACAAGTAAGTAGCGATTCTGTATAAAATGTATTTTTTAAAAAATATTTTGGGGTATGGAGGGCGGATTAATTTCCTATTAAGTTTTTTTTTATTTTACCTTACCAATAAAATTTCTCATGTAAAATGGATATAAAAATGCATTAAAAATTCCACCATTGCAAATGCCCAACAAAAACTCAGTAGAATTACTAAAGAAATGCACTGCAAACCATAAATAGGTAATGGAAATAATTATTGAATTTGAATTTTGTTTAACAGTATATCAACCACTGTGAATTATTTAATGCCAAAAAGGTAGGGTTTTAAGGTTTGTTTTCTTTAATGCTCAGCTATAGTGAGAAATTTGATTTAGTCAAATTTTAATGACAATTTTTTTTATTTTAGAAAACTGAAGATGTCTACTGGTTTAGTATTCAAAAATGATTTGTTAAGAATATTTTTATTTCTTAAAAAATGTATTGTTGGTAATATTTTTCCTTCAAAAATGTATATTTTTCTATAAAAGTCTATTTTTATGTATATATTTCTATAAAAGTGTATTTTTATATTTTCATAGTGTTTTCATTTTGCCCATAGCCGGGACCCTACTACTCCAGGTCAGGGTGGACCTGAGAACAACAACAATTAAAAGGTGGTTCCATACTCCTCACAACCTCCCAATCAGAGACCTTGCTGCCAGATGCAGTTTACCATCATACCCAGGACCAATAACTATAGAATTACATTGCATAAGAACACATGCACATTAGGAAAATCTCTAAAAATACACTGAAAATTACAATTGATCTGTATTTTAATTGGCTATAGAATTGCATTGTAAATCATTTATAAAAATGCATTAGAATTACTAGATGTTACTTTGCATATGAACGCATTTCTAATAAAATTAGCTATAAAAATAAACAGGAAATTATTACAGAACTGCATTGTGATTGACTATAGAAATGTATTCAAAATTATTTTAAAAAAAGCATTTTAAATTACTATAGATTTATATTGCACATGAACACATCACTATGAAAATATCTACAAAAATATACTGGAAATTACTATAAGACTGCATTGCAACTGGCTATAGAAATGCATTGCAAATCATCTATAACAATGCATTTGAAATTAGTATATTTTCATAGTGTTTACATTACATTACACATGAACACATCACTATGAAAATATCTACAAAAATATACTGGAAATTACTATAAGACTGCATTGCAACTGGCTATAGAAATGCATTGCAAATCATCTATTACAATGCATTTGAAATTAGTATAGAATTACATTACACATGAACACATCACTATGAAAATATCTACAAAAATATACTGGAAATTACTATAGGACGGCATTCCAATTGACTAGAAATTCCTACAAAAGTTCTTTAGAAACTGTTGGTAAAAATGGAAATTATTAAAGGATTATATTGCAAAATATATATAAACTCTAAGAAAATGATATTACAGAAATGCATTTGATTGTTTTCCTATTATATTTTACATACTCTTAAAAAGCAACACCAAGTGTCTCTTTGAAAAATATTTTGAAAGTGGAGTTTAGGCTAAAACTCTTTACAAATAAATCTCATTAAAACTCTTTACAAATAAATCTCATAAAAGAACAATCCAGACAAATACTGCTTTAAAAATACATCTCAAAAAAACATTTTCTAGAAAAATGTACAATAGAAAGGCATGAAATGAGCTTGGCTGAAAACTGACTCCAGAAATAAAAGCTTAAATAAATTCATAATGCCACCCCCCACCCAAAAAACTAAAAGATAAAGCACTGGGTGGGGTTGTATTTGAGTTTGTCTTTTTTTTCAAATTTTATAACATGCAAAATTTCATGCAAAAAAAAAAATGAAGTGCAAATAATTAAATAAAATTGTGCATTGTAATCAATTTGCAGTAAAAATTTTACGCAGGTTATTAATTTTAGAAAAATTGCCAATAATCTCTTTTTTTATAAATTTTCCTTTTTAAGGAGAGAAATTAAGATAAAAATGAAGTATGAAATTTTTGCGAAATCCAAAAAAAAATTTCATTCAAATTAATTAGTTAATAAAATCATTTTTTGTATATGTGCATCACAAATACAGGGGTGGTGGACAAAAAAATGAAAACGCTTACTACCATAACAGCATAATTTGGAAAATTTGATTAAACTGTCAAAAGTTAGTCTATTTTTACATTTGCTGATTTAATATTAGCAGTACTTAAATTTTTGCTAAAATTGTTGTTTTTTTACAGATATTATTTAAGTAACTTTATTAAAGTCAACAGTCAGGACTACTTGAGAATTTGGAACTGTTTCTGGATTGAAATGTCATCTTTCAGGATGATAATGTACCTATTCATACTGAATGGCACGAGGAACATTCCAGTGAAGTAGAACATTTTAGCTGCTCATCACAGTCCCCAGATCTCAACATTATATAAATATATATGAATATATAAAAGGCAAGATGTTTATGTGTGTGTCTGTTTATCTGTCTGTATGTCCTTTATACAAATCCACAATTTTTATCCGATTCTCACCAAACTTCACACAAATATTTTTTAGTCTGAGCTCCAGGACTATGGATTAGTTTTAAAGCTTTCATTACACCCAAGCAATGCCGGGCTATACTATTGTAGTATTTAAATAATTTTATTAAAATCAAAACTCAAGAATATTTAAGAATTTTAAGTGATCATCATATGGTTCAGAGAAATGCCTACTTTCAGGATGATGATGATGATGATGATGATGCACCTATTCATACTGCTAAAGTTGTAACTGAATGGCACGAGGAACATTCTAGTGAAGTAGAGCATCTTATCTGACCACCACAGTCCCCAGATCTCAACATCATTGAGCATTTATGGTTCATTTTAGAAAAACATTTGAGGAGTCAATATCCTCTACTATCATCATTGAAAGAATTGGATTGTGTCTTAACTGACGAATAAATAATGGTGGAGCAGAGATTGAGTGGGATAAAAAAAAGTGGGGTATTAAGATTAAAAAAGGATAGGGAGACGTGCAGGGCTGTGATCATTTATGTCCTGAAGAAACATGTCACAGAAAAGTGTTTTGATCTGAGTTTGGAAATTAACTACCTGCTCATAGATGGGACCCTAACAGGTGCTACTAAATAGTTTAGGGTGAACCTGGGAACAACAGCAATTAAAAGGTAGAGCCATGCTCCTCAAAGCCTCCCAGTTGAAGGCCTTGTTGCCAGATATAGTTTATCATCATACCTCGGACAGTTATTTCTAAGGAATTAATGGAATTTAGTTTTAATTTTATATTATTTCTTGATACTCTAAAAATGTGCATTGTGGTGCAGTGACTATCGTCTCAGAACAAGAAATCTGAGTAGCCAAGTTCGAATTCCAGTTAAATTCCTTGCATTCACTTATGCGCAAATACCCTAAGAAAAGGTATTAAGCCGTCTCTTCCCTCCAGTTATGGGTTAAATAACAGAACAGATTGGATTCTATAGCTTTGGCTGGCAACCAGTCTACCACAGAAAGTAATAGCAACCTAAAAGAGCGTAAGACAAGAAAGTGTCTTCTGTTCAACTTGTACAGCGAGAATATTTTGATGCTACGCCAGGATTTGTTATCAGAGGCCACAATTTGAACAACATAAGGTACACAGATGATACAGGGTTGATTGCAAACACGGAAAAAACTACTAGACCTCCTACAGAAGATAGCTGAGGAGAGTGACAAAAAAGGACTACAAATAAACTTCAAGAAAACTGAAATGCATAGTCATCAGCAAAAAGAGCAACCCAAAATGTGGGGAACACTAGAATCAAGCAGGTACAGAAATTTAAATATCTAGGAAGTGTTCTAACAGGAGATGGAAAGAGTGACACAGAAATCCAAAGGCGAGTTGACATTTCGAAGGATGCGTTCCAGAAGCTGAGTAAAGTACTAAGATACAGGAAAATTTCACTAGAAACAAAGAAAAGAATGCTAGATTGCTATGTCAGTTCTTCAATACAGCAGTGAATGCTGGACAATATCATCAAAGATGAGAAAAAAACTTGAAGCAGCGGAAATGTAGTTCTACAGAAGGATGCTGCAGATATTATGGATCGAGCATGTGAGCAATGATGAGGTTTTGGAAAGAATGGCAATGAAAAAATCCCCCATTAATTATACTTAATATAATAATGTAATATAATCTATCTCTTCTGCCTCCAGCTATGAATTAAACGGCAGGACAGATTATGTTCTATAGCCTTGGTCGGCAACCAGACTACCACAGAAAGCAATGGCAACCTACTGTAGGATAATCTTCCACCCAGTCAGTCATGTCTCTTTCGAGACATAATCACCCAAGCGTGTATCACGTATGGCATTTAACTGATTCTAAAAATTCTTTTTTTAGCTGAGCAGTGATGCTCTCCATGGCTGATCAATCTAAAGCATTCAAGATCAGACAGGAGTTTTCTCGACAGAAAATTTTTTTTTTTTTTTAATCATCTCACCCCAAGCAAGGCATTCCACTGCCACTATTGTGCATGGGGCTACATAGGGGAAGGTAAAGAGAAGGAATGGTTAGACATAGGGAATGTCAGGAGGAAGGTAACAGATGAGTAAGGATACCGAGGATGAGGGTTGGGCAGATGGGAAGAGTGTTTGATAGAATGGGAGCGAGTTAGTTTGTTAGGAGGTGTCTATTGACCTTACATTTAAATTCCTGGAGATTGTAGCCGTTGGGGAAGCAATCGTGTGGAAGAGAATTCCACAGTCGGGAAGTGCGAGGAAAGAAACTGTTGGAGTAGAAGTTACGGCTGCATTTTATCGGTTTCACTGTAAAAGGGTGGGATCTAGTTGCTAATCTAGTATCTCGTGCAAATTCGTATTTAGGGGGCACCAGCAATCTAAGTTCATTGGAGCAGAAGCCGTGAAAGTATTTATAGAAGAGACACAGGGAAGCCACGTCGCACCGGTGGGAGAGAGACTGCAGGTGGTCTGCCAAGTCGGTACCTATCACATTACAGATCCTCCTCTGAACCTTATCGAGAAGCCTGAGGATAATAGCAGGGGCACCCAACCAGATGTGGCAGCAGTATTCAATGCATGGGCGGATGGTAGATTTATATATGTGCAGGATAGATTTAGACGGAAAAAACTTCCGGGCCCTACACAGAGAACCGACTTTCATAACAGCGGATTTAGCAATGGATTCGATATAGTCATTCCATTTCAGGTCCGCTGAAAGTGTGAGACCAAGGAGGCGTAGTGTTTTACTCTCTGGGAGGCAAGCCTGGTCCATGCTAATGGGAAGTCGGTGAGATTGTCGATGATAGTTAATTGAGAGTAGCTTCGTTTTAAAAGCATTAAGATTTACTAGCCATTTCTTACCCCAGTCCAATATGGATTGGAGGTCTTTTTCAATCTTGGCTGCGAGGTTAGCTTTGACACCTACACCAGATTTTTGTAGGAGGCGAGAGTTAACTGTGGTGTCATCGGCGTACAAACCTATTTGGGCTCTTATGGAATCAGGGAGATCATTAATGTATATCAGGAAGAGTGTAGGACCTAAGATGGAGCCTTGGGGGACACCTGCGTTTGTATGGTAGTTCTGGGAAACATGTCCGTTTAATACCACCTTCATTGTGCGGTTAGAGAGGAATGACTGGATTAGTTCAAACAAATGTCCAGTTATACCATCGCTCCGCAGTTTACATAGAAGGCCAGCATGCCAAACTCTGTCGAACGCAACGGTTCGGGCTTCACCATTCCTGTCGAGTGCCTGGTATATGTACTCGAAATGAAATGTTAGTTCAAGTCCTACTACAGATCATATTTTCTTTAAGTCTCTTAGGTGCACAGGCTAAACATGGTTTAAAAACAAAAACAACAGGGCATCTACTGAAATATGTGTATTTACTAAAAATAACATTTACAGTAAATGATCTAAATGTAACTTCTTCAATATTATTATTCATGAAATTTGTATAAAAAAATCAAACCAAATTCATGAATAATTATATTGGATATACCACTACATCCCTAACAAGAAGACTCATATTACATCTCTATCACCATAGCTCAATTAAGTCTCATTTAAACACATGTGGAAACCTATTAAGTTCCGTCTGCTTCATACTTGGAGACAACACAAATATAATATGTAATAAAAAGCTAAAAAATAATGTTCAGCATTATTAATACAAAAGCTAATACTCAATAACATCAACTATGAACATGGCCAGAACATGCTGACTCTGTTTGAAAAAGAAAGACATTGTTATAGCTATAGATACATACAGAAAAACTTCATACATTCAGTTAAAAGTAAAAATAAAATAATCCTTGAGAATTTCTAAATGAATAGCCGAATATGTTCAGACAAATTTGACATGATTTATTTCCAGAAAAAAAATTATAAGAAGAAAGAAAATTAAATAAAAAAACTTAACAGCAGTACATGGCAAGTTGTTTCCAATGAAACTTGTACAAAAATGAGGTTGCTACCTAAATACACAATTATTATTATGATTATTTTATATATATATATATATATATATATATATATATATATATATATATATGTATGTTTTTTTTCTCAACATATACTGTTAAATATAACGAACAATGAATGTCTATTAAGTTTAATCATGAGCCATTCTAAACATCATATTTTGGCTTTAATTTAAGGTTAAAATAAAGACAAAAATTATTCAACATTTGGATATTTTTTTATTACGCAGGTTCTAAGCTTTTGGCTCACATGAGCCATCTTCATAGAGGTTACAGGGACATTGACATAAATATCATCTTTGATGGTGAATATCATTATATATATTATGGAAATTAACCGAGATTAACAAAGCTGGTTATAAACAACTGGCAATTTGAAATGATTTGTTTGAATATTCATTTTGATTGATACTCAAATTCCAGTAGATATTCTGTTTATAATTAAACAGTATTAAATATTTATTTCTACCAGCCTGATTATTTACAATACATTTTTGTTATGAAAATGTGTGTCATTCAGCAGGATATCCCTATGTGGATAGGAGTCGCAGGTTTGAATCTTCCTGAACAACACACATTTTTTTCACAAAAATTTATCACAAATAATCATACCGGTAGAAATGAATATATAATTCTGTTTGATTGTAAACAGAATATCTACTGAAATACGAGTATTGATAAAAAATAATGTTCAAACAAATCATTATATATATATATATATATATGAATTTTTATAATCCAACATTAACATGTTCAAATTACTATCCCAGTTTTTATTTTTTTTTAACTCTAAAATCAATAGCAACTGGCCTATGTTAAAATGAAAAACAGTGTATTTTGACATGAATCAAAATTTTAGCCAAAACTGGAGTCATTTTCACACTAATTATGGTATGTTTTTTGAGCAGAAATTAAGCACTTTTTTATTTGGGGTGGGGAGTGCATCATCAATCAAGCAAAGAACAGTGCTTGCACAACATGCTGATGTACTCTGCGGCACAGATTTAACAAGGATTTCTCCAGCCAGGGGAATGTAGGTTCAATTCTTGCCTGAGAGAGAATAATTTCCTTTAATAAGATTCCGCAAATATTTAGGCCACTAGATAAATAAACAGATCATTTTTTCTTCTTTTATGTGCCTTGTCCTTTCAGGACGTAGGTGATCATGGTTTTCCATGTCTCCCTATCTCTGGTGGCTGTTAGTATGCTTTCTCCTGTTACACCTCACAACCCCCGGTTCCATCATCCACCTGATCAGGCCCTTCAAATATGTTATCTGCTGCTTTCCTCTGTCTCTTTTTCCTTCTATCTAGCCTGTCAGTATCAAGTTCTCCAAGCCCTCCTTCCTTTTAAATTTTTGTACTTGCTTGATTCTAGTATTCACCACCTGTATTTGGTATTTTGGGTTGCTTTTTTTTGCTGATGACCATGCATTCAGTTTTCCTACTCAAATAAAAATAACCTTTAAGTAATAAAATCTGTCATATTAAAATATTCTGGCCAGTAGCTGAAAATAAATAGATAAACAGAGCATCTATTCAAATATAAATATCCACTAAAAATAATGTTTAAATAATAAAATCTGACAGATTAATCAGTCAGTTAAGTGCCATACATGATACACACTTGGGTGATCATGTCTCAAAAAAGACATCACTGACTGGGTAGAAGATTATCCCGCAATAGGTTGCCATTACTTTCTGCAGTAGATTGGTTGCCAACCAAGGCTATAGAACCCAATCAGCTCCCCGATTTGTCATTCCGAGTCAATATCAACTGTACCAGAATGCACATCTAGATTAATAAATATATTAAAATACTCCGGCCAGTAGATGAAAAGAAATAATTGTTTAATAAATAAGCAGAGCAGTTATTCAAATAAAAATAACCTTTAAGTAATAACATCTGTCAGATTAATAAATAAAAATTCATCACTTCATATATATATATATATAGGCAGCATATCTTCATTCGAACATGTTTCACTGAATAATATTGATATATATCTACTTATTTTTAAAATGACCTTTTCCTGTTCTCTAATAAGATTTTTGATGTTAAGATGAAACTCATCAAGGAAGGTACCTTAGATTTTTTTTCAACCCAAGTACTTTCAATCTTCTTCAAAATCCTAATTTACAAAGACAAATTTATCATAACTGTGTTGAAATCTGTATTTCAGTGTGATGGTGATTTTTTTTAAAAAAACAAGTGAATGCACTCTGTTACGAACATTTAAAATTTATTAATTGTAGTATGGAATTTTTTTACAAACCAAATGTTTCAAAAAAAGCATTTCAATACAAGTGTTTCCTTATATTGAGTGTACTATATTATTCAATAAAACGTGTTTGAAATATATATGTATGAATGGGCATTTGACCAAATCGTTAGAATGTCTGCTTTCTGGTCACCAGATTTCAATCTCCTCATTTTTGTGACGAGATATTATCAGCCAGGAGAGGTGATCCCAACATGTGGGACCATTGGGAAGTGCATGAAAACCATGATACAAGTTGATGGAACAGTTTAGTAAGTCACTGATGACCATGCCAGCATGAAGTCACAAGACATCATGAACGAGGATATGAGTGTACTGGCTTTGTTCAAGCTTCTGATCAAACCAGATTATGCACTCTCTCCCAGGAAATTTAACTAAGATTCATTTAACAGTATAAACCACATGTGAGATCTGAATAAAGGCAAAAGTGCCTGAGCAGGCGTCTGCAACAGGGATTGGCTCAGTGTCTTAGTAAGCGTGTTCAAAAATATTATATAATTCTCAACGACATATACATCTGCATCTAAACAGATGCACACATATCTATATATGTATTTTTATATAGACACATATATAAAGCACAGGCATTTCAGTAATGTAATATTATAACAATATCTTCACACCCTTATTTCTTGCGGTGTTATTCCTATACGTGTAGTTGTGTAATCGTTGAATGTATTAATTCTCTTGCTTTAATAAATGAAGAAGTCAAATGTAAGAGAAAATAAAGATTTATGTATTTATAAGATTGCAAAAAGTTAAGCTAGAATGGAATGAAAATCCCCAAAGAATAAATACAATGTAAAAAAAAAAAGAAGAAAAATAAAGCCCTTTTGCATAGATTTGTTTAGTTAAATGGAAAATAAACTCAGTCGAGGACGAAATAAGAACAGGATAATGGAATGGATAGATTAAAAAGATAAGAGCAGACTTAGATAGAACGATCAATTGTAACAGATTGAAATAGAAAGGAAAAAAAAACAAAAAACATGTTTGTGTGTGTGTGTGTGTGTGTGTGTGAGAGAGAGAGAGAGAGAGAGAGAGGGAGAGAAATGCTGAAAAGTTCTCAGCCCAACCTGGATAAAATTATTTCCAAATTCTAATGTTTTATCAGTATATATATATATATAGTGTATCGAGGCAGCAGATAATTTTCTAAATATATACTGTTAAATAAAAGAGACAATGAATGTCTATTATGTTTAATCATGAGCTGTTCTAAACATCATATTTTGGCTTTAATCTCAGGTGAAAATAAAGACAAAAATTCTCCAACATTTGGATATTCTTTTATTATGTTGGTTCTAAGCTTTCAGCTCACATGAGCCATCTTCAGACCCAACATAATAAAAAAAAATATCCAAATGTTGGAGAATTTTTGTCTTTATTATCACCTGAAATTAAAGCTAAAATATGATGTTTAGAAAAGCTCATGATTAAACATAATAGACATTCATTGTCTCTTACATTTAACAATATATATATATATATATATATACTGTAATGGTTGTTACAATGTTTTTAAATTCATAGTATCACTACACAAAAAATTTCTCATGTTTCGAAGCCAGCCCATTATGTTTTGGCTTCATCCTCAGGTGATTTTTTTTTTTTAGAAATGAGAATTATTTTTTAGAAATGAGAATTATCTAGTTGAAAAGGCCGTTTAAAAATAACAAATCCAACACAAATAAACGGAACATGAGAAATTTTTTGTGTAGTGATACTATGAATTTAAAAACATTGTAACAACCATTACAGTATAACGCTCTACATTTGTATCGAGCACACTTTATAAAAGTAAATGCATGAACAAAAAGGTAAATAAACCTACGAGTTCAACAACTTAGTTACAATATATATATATACATATATATATATATGTGTGTGTGTGTGTGTGGGTATGGATGCAGATAAATAAATTTGTGTGTATGCACAGTTACTCATCAATATATAAATATTTATCAGATGTTAATATGAAATATGCTAATACCTAAAATAATAATTTGGATCCAGCAGCTTCCTTTCTTGCACTTCCTACCAGTGAAATTCCCTTCCGTATACTTGCATCCCTGAGGGCTACAATATCCAAGAATTTAAATGCAATGTCAATTCCCATCTCTTGTCCATTTGACTCCAGTGCTTCCCTTGTCTTCTCCCCATCACCTTGCGTACCTTGTTTATTTTACTTTCTTATTCTACCCTCACAACTGTCTTCACATCAGTATTCCCAGCCTTCTCTTGCCATTTCTCTGACACCCCTTGTAACTGGTTTATCATTCTCTTTGCTCTCCTCCTGCTTAAACTTTCACTCTTCTCTTATGTAGCCCCTGCATATGAGTGGTAGTACCACCTTGCTTGTAGGGAAACGATTAAAAACAATGTTCAGTTTTGTTATATGGCTCATTAAACTGATGGTTTTGTGGAGTTCACACTTGTTTGCTCCTAGCTTCTTAGATAGTGCTATGAAGATAGACTTGCTGAGGTCATCTGGTATTACCCCACTATTATAAATTTCATTTAAAAAATTCTCTTATTTGAAATATCAAGTCTGTAAATACATTCAGTTTGCACAATAGATAATAAAACTAAGATAGTTGATACGTCTACAAAATTTGTTCTTTGGGAGTCAGTATAACAGATTCCCTCTTCTTCCCCCCCCCCAGTATGGGCTAAATAGAAGGGAGGGCTGAACAGTCTTGAAGTAGTAACTAATCTATGAGAAGGAAGACTGAATTCATAATCAGTCTGAGGAAGGATGGGTTCCATCAGGTAATCTTACCCAAGATCCATCAATAGTACAGTACATCTGATGTGATAACTGTTCTGATACAGCCAACAACTATCAAATCAAAAATGTTTTTATCAACCACTAGCAGTATAGCCTGGCGTTGCTTGGCTGTAATGAAAGCTTTAAAACTAATCCATGGTCCTGCAGCTCAGACTCTTTGAATGTTGGCATGAAAGCCTAAAAAGTAACAGTTGTTTTCAGTTAAAGCGAAACCGTAGACTAAAAAAAAAAATGAATGGATGTAAGTCAAATTTTGATTTCCTGGTATCGATATCAAATAAGTTTTTACATCATAAACTGAATTTTGAAGGCTAAATAATTCCTCTGAGTAAATGGTATCATGGCTGAGACTAAGAACTACAATTATACCTGCTTAGAGCCAAACCTGAAACAAAAACTAAAATAAAAAGGTTGAAAAAAATACAGACATAGAGGCAGATAAACAGACACACACACAAACATCTTGCCTTTTATATATATATGAAATTATCAATTTTCTGCACTATTGTAAGAACTGCAACCTTGAAACTTCTGAATATCGTTTCTTATGTCTTTGTCTATGAGTGTATCAAATTTGATGAAAATCGGACCACTCCTTCTATAACCGGATTTTTTCGATTATCAATTTTCGATATTTATCGGCGGTACCTCGACACAAAACCTACCTAAGAACATTTGAAGGTGCTTATAGTACAACTGTGTAAATTTTCAAGAAAATCGGTTTAACTGTTTTGGAGTGTATAGGTAACGGACACACACACAGACAAAGTTCCATTTATAAATAAGTTTAGATTAATATCTGCCTGCTGACTATATTTCTTTGAACATAATACAAGAAATTCTGACAAAAAATTGAAGACAAAAAAATTGGAAGCCACATTACACACAAGTGTAATATATTACCTTGAACAACAGAGGTAATTGACTGGTACATCTGGTCACGGTTGAGTTTAACAAAGGACAAGGATGATTGATCGATATATTTGGCTATAAAGTGCAACATAAAAAGTGACAACTCACTTGAAAAGTAATTGACCTCTGGGTGTGATTGACAGATGCATCCAGCCATTTAGTCAACAAAGCAACAACCTGAAAAAGCAAAAATGTCTGGAATTTTTGGCAGAAGACAGAGACCTCCCACTGGCTTCCAATTCTCGACAGCTTCTGGTGTGTGTGTGTGTGACTCTCTTTGGCTGCCCTCCTGCTCTACACAAGCGTCACCGATGAAGAATAAAAATATAAGATTTTATTTTTATATAGACATGTTCCTTGTTGTTTGTCCAGATCCAGCGGCAGTATATAACACAATGACATGTTTTCAGAAATTTTTGTTAAGCTTAAGAAACCTTTTATTTGAAAAAGCAAGATTGCAAATACGCTCAGTTTGCACAATAGATAATGAAATACAAACTCAAGTATTGATAACAATTGTTAAAAAATATTTGATGTTGGCAAAATTTATTCTTTGGAAAACAGCATAATGTTTAAAATTAGAACAATTTTGTTTACAAGATAATATTAGTTTATATTTTGATTTTCTTGTTTTTTTTAAAGTTTTCTCTCTTCATTCTAAATGAAAGACAATTTTTTATTTTTATACTTTATTAATATATAGAAATGTAACATCATATACAATAACAAAGTAGCACAGATTAATAAACGTCTTAAAATGAGTTATTTCACGACCTTGGTTTCTACCATGAGTGGTGTCTTCAGATGATTTTTAATAACTATTATTAAAATATTAATTAATTAATATTAAATTATTAAGTTATTAAAAATCGCCTGAAGACAGCACTCATGGTAGAAACCAAGGTAATGAAATAACTTGTTTAAAAATTTAAAAAAAAAATATATATATATATATAGACATGCACACACATACATAAAATGACATCCAAAACCTTCCAGACCTGAACAACTTCCTGACATTTGACCAAATGATCAAACCACTGATCTTTGGGAGAAAGACTTCTTGGTCAAGCTGAAAAGTTCTTAAACAAAAAATCCACCAGCCACCCATAACCAATAAATGTCCTGTGTGTACATAAATCAATAAACTAATTGTTTGAAACAGTTATTATCTTCACTAATTCAACACAGAATTAAGTGCAGTGACAAGGAATAGGATTATGTTGAAAGAGAAATACTTGTCATGCAAAATAAATGATATTTTCATCAAACTCTGGAGTTAGTTTTACAAATATTGCATCACTGAATAAGTCCCAAGCCTAACATATAGATGGTGCAACTAATAAAAGATTCATATGATTTTTATGATGTACTAACCTTCAAATGGCATGTGACAAAATTTGGGCCAAAGTGGATGATTGATTTCCAAATTACAGTTATTTAAGTTAAGCTACTGATGCAAATTTTCAAAACAATGGAAAAATCTGAATTACATGTGTTCATAAAACATTGCTTTCTGATAAGAAAAAATACTGTTCAAGCAAAGCAATGGATTGATAAGTGTTATTCAGACTCTACTCTGTCAAAAACAATGGTTAAGAGGTGGTATGCTGACTTTAAAAATGGTTGTACAAACACAAATGATGCTGAACGCTCAAATCACCCAAAATTTGCAGTTGTCCTGGAAAACACCAAAAAAATCCAAAAACTTGTTTTGGTCGAACATAAACTGAAATTTCATGAGTAGTTGGAAATATCAGAAGGCAGTGTATTCACCATTTTGTCAATAAGAAAAACAACAATACGTTGACGATTCAGAGTATTGTGAAAAGCTGTCCAAAGCGACCAAAGATGCAAACATCAGCAGGAAAGGCATTAGCCTTCGTTTTTTGGGATGCGCAAGGTATTTTGTTCATCGTTTAACTTGAGAAACAAAGAATCATCACAAGCAAATATTAGATAGCATTATTGGTGCATTTAAAGGAAGAAATTGTCAAAAAACAGCCAATAATGAAGTAGAAAAAGTAATCTTTCACCAAGACAACGCACCGTGTCACAAGTTGATTGCAACGATGGTAAAACTACATAAATTGCATTTGCTTCTGCATCCATCCTATTCACCAGATCTAGCCCCCAGCAACTGCTGGCTGTTTGCAGACCTCAAAAGAATGCTGCAGGGAAAGAGATCTGGCTCTAATGAAGAAATGATATCAGAAACCGAGGTGTATTTTGAAGCCAAAGACAAATTGTTCTACAAAAAAAGCATCAAATTATTAGAGAAGCATTAGAATCAGTGTATCACCCTAGAAGGAGATCATGTTGATGAATAAAGTCAAATTTTGCTTAAAACTTGTTGTTTTTTGTTAGTTAGGCCCGGGGTTTATTGAGTGATATGTTATGATGCATACAGAGAGTCATAAGAAGAGACAAAACAATGAATGGGGACAGGAGATAACAAAATGCAGAGATCGATAAAAGAAAGGAGAGAGATAGAAACACACTGAGATAGGTAACTAGGAACATAAAGAGGAACAGAATGAGATAGATAGGAATAGAATGAGATAAACAGCAACAGAATGAGATTAATAGATAGCAACTAGCAGTATAGCCTGGTGTGGTTCGGGTGTAATAAAAGCTTTAAAACTAATACATGGTCCTGCAGCTCAGACTCTTTGGACGTTGGCATGAAAGACTAAAAAGCAATAGTTATTTCCAGTTAAAGTGAAACCATAGACTGAAAAAAAAAATGAATGGATGTAAGTCAAATTTTGATTTCCTGGTATCAATATCAAATAAGTTTTTTTCCTCGTAACCTGAATTTTGAAGGCTAAATAAGTCCTCTGAGTAAATGGTATCATGGCTGAGACTAAGAACTACAATTATACCTACTTAGAGCCAAACCCAAAGCAAAAACTAAAATAACAGTGCTGAAAAATACAGACATAGAGGCAGATAAACAGACACGCACACAAACATCTTGCCTTTTATATATATAATCGATTTTCTGCACTATTGTAAAAACTGCAACCTTGAAACTTCTGAATATCGTTTCTTATGTCTTTGTCTTTGAGTATATTAAATTTGATTAAAATCGGACCACTTTTTCTTTTTTTCGATTATCGATTTTCAATATTTATCGGGGTACCTCGACACAAAACTTAGCTAAGAACACTTGCAGACACTTATAGTACAACTGTGTAAATTTTCAAGAAAATCGGTTCAGCAGTTTAGGAGTCTATAGGTAATGGACACACACAAAGTTCCATTTATAAATAAGTTTAGATTAGATATAATGAAATAGCAGCAAAATGAGACAAATAGGTAGCATCAGAATGAGATAAAGATAAAGATAAACATATAGATAAAAACAGAATAAAATAGAACAAATTGAGATAGTTAACTAGGAATATAAAGAGGAACAGAATGATTTGGTTTGGTTTAAGTTTAACGACCTATCAACCATTTTGGTCATTTAAGGGTCAGTCTTTCAATATTGGGATCACATTTTTTCATTCAATAAAGTTTTGTTGGTAACATTTTTAAATTCAATAAAAGTTTGTTGGTAACATTTTTAAATTCAATAAAAGTTTGTTGGTAACATTTTTCATTCAATAAAGTTTTGTTGGTAACGTTTTTCATTCAAAAAAGTTTTGTTGGTAAGATTTTTCATTCTCAAAAGTTTTGTTGATAAATACTTTCATAGCATTTTGACACCGATCTGGGGGGAGGGGGTCAACTATTTACCCATAGCTGGGACCCTAACAGGTGCTACCACTCCGGGTCAGGGTGGACCTGGGAACCACAGCAATTAAGAGCTGGTTTTATGCTCCTCACAACCTCCCAATTAGAGGCCTTGCTGCCGGATGCAGTTTACCATCATACCCAGGACCGAACAGAATGAGATAGATAAAGATAGATATATAGATAAAAACAGAATAAGATAGGAAAGAAATGAGATAGTAACATGATATGTCTACCGTATTAAGTAGATAGCAAGTGAATTCATCAGAAAAGTGAATAGATGGCTAATATATCGATAACGTAAGTCAAAACAAGTAGATGATTATAAATCAGCCAGATTCAATGGAAGAACTTATAAATTCTGATTGAATTTAAGTCAATATTTCAATATTTCTCTTTTTAGTACAGTCCAAGAAAGCAGGTAGAGTTTTATGCATACTTTGACACACGGATTCTGAAGAGACTTCTATAATAAGATGAGACTGGATCTGAATCTAGTGCAGTTTGGCTTCAGTGTATTATCTTTAGAACGAGATAAATTTGGCTCCGGTGCACTAAGAAACACACAATAGATAGAAAATGTCAGCCGCCATTGCCAACACGACAGCCTGCAATTTTTACAGAGTAATCAAGTCAGCACAATCACTTTGACCTTTTGCATTGAGGAGCTGTGTCAAAGCTTCAAGAGTAGAAGAAATGGCAGCTGACTGTTAGCGCCATTGGACAGTAATATTGATAATCTTAACTCAAGTGGCTCTCTCAGCAAGGATTTAATCATCCAGTCCACATGTCTGCAAAGTTGTAGTTCAATAGGACTGGAACCTCATGGCTTGATATGCTTCTTTTTTTTATTGCACTGATAGCAAAATCACATTATTTTTGGTTTATTAGGTCGTGCTTGTGAAGAAAAAGAACTTTAATAATAAAATAAAATTAACATGACTCTAGGAATTGAAGATTGGATTCTGCAATCTCTCTTTCACTACATAACATTTAATTTCCAAACTTGGGCATTCCTTGTTTCCCCAGATTTCTGTCTTTTGTGTCTCTTAATATTGGCATCTTTAAAAAACAATTTTTTTCTTTGTTGTACTCCTCCATCCATTTGCTCAAATGTTTCAGATATGTCACACACAGATTTTCCTTGCTTTCTTGCCTTTAATTTACTGAGTATTAATATTTCTAAGCCTACTTTCCTCATAACATTCTCCTCTTACATTGTGATTTGATAATTCTTAGTAGTTTCTATTCTCATCAGGTATCTAATTGACAGATTTCCTCTCCTTCTCTTGACTTTATAATGTGCTCTGTGTGTTAATATTTCCTAGCCTACTTTTCTCATTAAATACCCTCCAAAATTTAATTAGTTTCTCTTCTTCAGATTTGCTGATAAGTTCTATACTCTATCCATAGTCTTTTTAACATTCCATGTTTAACTACATCTTTATTGCTTTGAGTCTTTTCTTCGTTCATGACAATATTTTCCACTATATAGAAAAGTAAACATTAGACAAGGGTGAAACATTCATAACATGTAATAAAGTTAGCATACCATTTGGTCAAAATTTGGTCCTTTGATAGGGAAATTGAAACAAAACCTCCAGGGCACAAACCTAAGTAAATGATATATGGAGGCCTTGTGTTGCCCAGACAATATGGCCCCTCTCTTGACCATACTAACAAAATCCAAATGAACACAAAGCATTATATTTAGGGCCAGCTTGGTTGCAGGAGTTGCCAGAAAGCTGACAACCTTCAGGGCTCAACTCCAGTTTTTTTATCTGGCTCTACTTTATTAGCCATTTCTATGTTTAGATATGACTTCAAGACACCGGAGGTTTAAAACCAGTTTCTAGTTTGGTTGCCTTCTCAGACTGTCTAGCCTCATCTTCTTGAAAATACTCACACATATACAAGCTCACCTCTCATGACCTACCTTCTGAAAAACAATATGGCTTCTTCTTAGCCAGGTCTATCTCTGATGTGCTAACAATGATCACTGAATAAGTATACCAGGCTCTTGATAATAACAGTTCAGCTCAAACTATGGCTCTAGATACCTTGACAGCGTTTGAGATAATGGCCATTGGCACAAGTGCCAAAAATACAGTATTTCTAAATGACTGATTTAATCCAATTGTTCCTATCAAATCATGAAATGAAGCTCAAGACCCTTTCACATCAAGGCTCTATCCTAGGTCCTATGCTGTTTTTAATTGTCATCAATCATATTCCTGATGTCATCAGTTCCCAAGTACAGTCCTGGATATGATGATAAATTGCATCCGGCAGGAAGGCCTCTGATTGGGAGGTCGTGAGGAACATGAAACCACGTCTTAATTGCTGTTGTTCCCAGGTCTACCCTGACCCGGAGTGGTAGCACCTGTTAGAGTCCCAGCTATGGGCAAATAGTTAACCCCCCACCCAAACTTGGGTCAAATCACTATGAAAGTATAAAAATAGGCTTTTATAAATATATACATAAAAATAGACTTTTATGGAAAAATATTACCAACAATACATTTTCGAAGAAAAAAATTATTACCACAAAACATTTTTTAAGAAAAAACATTATTACAAGCAATACATTTTAGAATACAAAACTAGAAGACATCTTTAGTTTAAAAAAAAAAATTCATCAAAATCTGACTAAATCAACTTTCTCACCGAACATTAAAAAATACCTTAAAACCCCACTTTTTGACATTAAATAACCCACAGAGGTTGATATGCCCTTAAACAAAACACAAACTCAACTCAGTTCACAAGTAGGCATCTATGCAGTAAACACCACCACTTTTTCCCCAACTCAATAGGAAATCTGCCAAGGCTGACAAAGTAAACCTGGCTACTACTCTTGAAATGGACCTCAAATTAGTGATTAACTTGGGCAGGAAATAGGCTCTAATTTTAATGCCTCCAAAACAAAACTGCTTTCCTTTAATCATCATAGAGAAACATTACTGCCCACTATCAGTATGGCTGATGCTAGTCTCATGGAAAGCAATATACTGTGCCTCCTTGGCCTCACTTTTTCAATCAACCTGATTTGGAACCACTGCATCAAGTTTGAGTTTGAGTTTTGTTTAACGGCATATCAACCTCTGTGGGTGGGGTTTTAAGGTATTTTTTTAATGTTCACTTATAGTGAGATGGTTGATTTGGTCAGATTTTCATAAAAAGTGCTTTTTGTTTTTTACCTCTGTTTCAGAAAACTGAAGAAGTCTTCTAGTTATGTATTCAAAAATGTATTGCTTGTAATAATTTTTTTCCTTCAAAAATGTGTTGTGGTAATAATTTTTTCTTCGAAAATGTATTGTTGGTCATATTTTTCCTTCAAAAATGTATATTTTCATATAAAAGTCTATTTTTATATATATATTTCTATACTTTCATAGTGTTTTGATCCCAGTTTGGGGGCTTAACTATTTGTCTATAGCTGGGACCCTAACAATTGCGACCATTCCGGGTCAGGGTGGACATGGGAACAATAGCAATTAAAAGGTGGTTCCATGCTCTTCACAACTCCCAATCAGAGGTGTTGCTGTTGGATGCAGTTTAGCGTCATACCCAGGACAACCGCTACATCAAATCTATAGCTGCATCTACTGCTAAGAAGGTTGGGTCACTATGTCAGGTGAGGATCTTTTTCTCATCAGAATCCAGTTTGCATATTTGTAAATCTACCATTCGTCTGTGCATTGAATACTGTTGCTATATCTGGTTGGCTGCTCCTGCTATTCATCTCGGGGTTCTTGTCAGAATCCATCTTGCACATTTATAAATCTACCATTCGTCTGTGCATTGAATACTGTTGCCATATCTGGTTGGCTGCTCCTGCTATTCATCTCGGGGTTCTTGTCAGAATCCATCTTGCACATTTATAAATTTACCATTCGTCTGTGCATTGAATACTGTTGCCATATCTGGTTGGCTGCTCCTGCTATTCATCTCGGGGTTCTTGTCAGAATCCATCTTGCACATTTAAAAATCTACCATTCGTCCGTGCATTGAATACTGTTGCCATATCTGGTCGAGTGCTCCTGCTATTCATCTTGAGGTTCTCAACAAAATCCAAAAGTAGATCTGGAATGTTATCGATCCTGATATGACATAGCTTCTGTCTTTTCTACAAAACTTTTCATGATAACTGCTCTGATGAGTGTTTTTCTCTGGTGCCCCACTCATGTGATTTGAAGTTTGCTACTAGAATGGCATCTAGGTCCCAGCCTTTTTACTGTTGAAATAGTTAAATGCAACTGCTGTTTCTACTCCAAAAATTTCTTTTCTTACATTTACGGCCTGTGGAACACACTTCCATTTACTTGCTTCTCTGATAGCTTCTTCTTCTATGTGCCTTGTCCTTTCAGGATGTAAGCAATCATGCCCTTCCAGGTCTCCCTATCCATGGTGGCTCTTAGCATACTTTCTTCTGTAACATCTCGCAACCCCCATTCTCTCATCCACCTGCTTAGGCCCTTCAAGTATGTTATCCACTGCTTTCCTCTGTCACTTTTTCCCCTCTATCTGGTCTGTTAGTATCATGTTCTCCAAGCCTCCTTCCTCATTGCATGTCCCACAAATATTAGCTGTCTCTTCCTGATGCTAAATATTAATTTCCTTTTCATTTCCATTCTTTCCAACACCTCATTATTGCCCACATTCTTGATCCATGATATTCACAGCATCCTTCTGTAGAACCACATTTCAGCTGCTTCAAGTTTTTCTTTCATCTTTGTTGATATTGTCCAACATTCACTGCCGTATTGAAGAACTGACATCATATAGCAATCTTCTTTGTTTCTAGTGAAAGTTTTCTGTCTTAATACTTTACTCAGCTTCTGAAACGTGTCCTTTACCATGCAAATTCACCTTTGGATCTCAGTGTCGCACTTTCCATCTTCTGTTAGAACACTTCCCAGGTATTTAAACTTTTTTACCTGCTTGATTTTAATATCCCTCACCTGTATTTGACATTTTGGGTTACTGTTTTTGCTAATGACCATGTATTCAGTTTTCTTGCAGTTTATTTGTAGTCCTTTTTTGTTACTCTCTTCAGCTACCTTCTGTAGGAGCTCTTGGAGTTTCCTTTCCATGTCTACAATCAGCACCATATCATCTGCATATCTTATGTTGTTCAAATTGTAGCCTCCAATGAAAAGTTCTGGCATAGCATAGCATCCTCAAAATATTCTTGCTGTACAAGTTAAACAGATCCAATGAAAAGACATATCCTTGTCTGATGCCTCTTTCTATCTTTGGGTATCTACTGAATTTCTTACCTGTCCGTATGCAGGTGGTTTGCTGCCAGTAGCGATTTTTAATTACCCTAATGTCTTTCCAAAATATGTTGAGGCTGCTGAGCATCTCCATCAGTTCTTTGTGGCATATTTTGTTGAACACCTTTGTATAATTGATAAAACACAGGTACAAGTCCTTCTTCATTTGTATTGCCTTTCAGAGAGCATCCGAATCATAAATACAGCATTCCTTATCCAGTGTTTTTAATGAACTTGCACTGTTCTTGTCCTATCTCTGGCCTGGTTCTGCTTCTTGCTCTATTCATCAGGATTCGGATGATCTGTTTTGTAATGTGACTCATTAAGCTGCATGGCTTCTCTCTAATAACTACAATCTCCAAAAATTTAAATGCATCATTAATTGCCATCTTCTATCTTCTTGAATCCCATTCCTCTTTTATCATTTTTTCAACATTTTATCATTTTTTCAACATGCCCTGTGTCTATTTTTCTCTCTGGCTATAACTGTGCACTAGTGGTGGTCTCATTATTTATAATTATATTATTATGGATAATTATTTATTAGTTTTCTTCTAAGCTTTTGACTCACATGAGCCATCTTCAGAGAGGTCGTTCAAACTGAAAGATTTTATTTTGTGTTATAAAACCGCATCGCAAACTTAAGAACTGCGTTTATTATTTTTGGTAACTATTGCCGTTGCCAAGTGGAGTTTTATGTCAACACAAAATAAAATCGTCAGTGATGGTGGATTTTATAATATTTCAGTTTGAACGACCTCTCTGAAGATGGCTCATGTGAACCGAAAGCTTAGAAGAAAACTAATAAATAATTATCCAAATGTTGGTGAATTTTTGTCTTTATTTTCAACTGAAATTAAAGCAAAAATATGACGTTTAGAACGGCTCATGATTAAACATAATAGACATTCATTGTCTCTTATATTTAACAGCATATGTTTAGAAAATTACTTGCTTGCCTCGATATACTAAATTTAAGTTACATGATGCCACAGCATTAAATGATCCTAACACCAAGAAATTTCAATGGAACCTCATAAAACGTCAAATGCACACAGCCAAACAGGAATTAAAACAGGAAATAACATTGCATTTGACTACATGATTTTGTTGTCATTTCATGCTATCCCGCAGTGTGACGTCATAAAACGGCATTGCAAACTTAAGAACTGCGTTTATTATTTTTGGTAACTATTGCCGTTGCCAAGCGGAGTTTTATGTCAACACAAAATAAAATCGTCGGTGATGGTGGATTTTATAATATTTCAGTTTGAACGACCACTCTGAAGATGGCTCATGTGAGCCAAAAGCTTAGAAGAAAACTAATAAATAATTATCCAAATGTTGGAGAATTTTTGTCTTTATTTTCAACTGAAATTAAAGCAAAAATACGACGTTTAGGACGGCTCATGATTAAACATAATAGACATTCATTGTCTCTTATATTTAACAGCATATGTTTAGAAAATATATATATATATATATATACAGTGGGGTGAAACAAATATTCGTATACATGAAAAATTGTATTTTAATGATTATAAAACCCTTAACTGAAACTAAATTTGATATATTTTATGTACAAAGATACATACTACTAAAAAATAATAATAATCTCAAATAATTCTTATTCTAACAGAAATTAATGCATTATTTTCATTTTAAGGGGTGAAAAAGTATTCGTACAAAACAACAAAAGCCTATTAATTTAATTTAATACTTTGTGGAATATCCTTTATTCAGTTCAACAGCTACCAGTCTATTCCTGTATGTCTCAACTAATGATTTGCACACATTGACTGGTATGTTTTCTCATTCTTCTTGGCATATTGTCTTCAAATTCTCAATATTTTTTGCGGCTCTTTTCACAATTTGAATTTTCAAATATCACCATAAATTCTCGATTGGGTTCAAGTCTGGGGATTGACTTGGCCATTGCAAGACATTAACGTTACTTTCAACAAACCATTTCTTTGTAGATCTAGCAGTATGCTTAGGATCATTATCTTGTTGAAGAATCCAATCAGGAGGTAGCCGAAGCTTCTCAACAGAAGTCATTAAATTGTCTTGCAGAATTTTCTGGTAGCTTTCAGCATTCATCTTACCATTTATTACTGATATTTTACCAACAGCTTTTGCAGAAAAACAGCCCCATATCATGATGCTGCCACCACCAAACTTTACAGTTGGCACATTGTTCTTTGGTAAACAGGCTTCACCATCTTTTCTCCACACATGATTTCGATAATTATGACCAAACAACTCTATTTTAGTTTCATTAGTCCAAAGTACCTTTTCCCAAAATATATATTCTTTATTCTTATGCTCTTTAGCGAATTTTAGCCTAGCATCTCTGTATCGTTTCAAGAGTAGTGGAGTCTTCTTTGGGCTACATGTGTTATATATCGCCGTACGACGACAACAACGAGAACACGCATATAAAAATATAAGGTTATATTTTTATTCCTGACGACGAACCCGTGTGGAACAGAGAATGGAAGAGTGAGAGCGCACATAGAATGGGTCGACGGGAGTGTAGTCTTGCCTGTGGTGTCTCTCTGCTTCCACTGGCCGTTCTCTGCTGGCGAATCCGTGTGTCGAGGTCTTTTTATAGTCTTCTAGAACCGGGACTTTTCCTTCCGGCTTTGCCTCGCCCACGCAACGCCCACGTAATTCCAAGAGACACCTGTTCTGTTTGCCTCCATAGTCATTTCCGCCGCTGTCGGAAATAAGGTCAAACGAGCCCGACTCATAACCCTGCGACATCCGCTTCAGGCCCCGACAGGATGTATTTCTCAAACACCTGTCTTGTTGTTCGCCGACCCCTTCACCGACGGGAACACCATCGATTGCATCAACCTTCCTCGGGTGGGGCCAGATTGCTATATTACACATGATTTCAAACTGTTTTTGTGCAGTTCATTACTTATTGTAAGTTTGGTTACTTTAATCCCAGATGCACTCAGATGTTCCTGCAGCTCTTCTCGGGTAACCTGTGGATTTTGTTGGATCTGTCGTCCTAATATCCTTGCTGATCTTGGAGAAATCTTCCTCGGAGCACCTGTTCATCTTAGGTTTTCAACGCTGTTACAAGTCTTAAACTGCACAATGAACAAAGCAATTGTAGTAAAAGGAATTTTCAGGTTGCTAGAAATCGTTCTATAACTATTCCCATCTTTCCAAAGAGACAAAATCAGTTCTTTTTGTGAAATAGTCAATTCTTTCCCTTTAGACATTATTAGAACCTTCTTGTAAGACTAGCTATTGCAGAATGCTCTGATAGTCGCTAATAGCATTAACTATAGTTACTGATAACATTACTTGAAAATTCTAGAAAATACTACCATAAAATTTAAAATATTCGTTAAAATTGATTTGTACAAATACTTTTTTCACCCCTTAAAATGAAAATAATGCATTAATTTCTGTTAGAATAATAATTATTTGAGATTATTATTATTTTTTAGTAGTATGTATCTTTATACATAAAATATATTGAATTTTGTTTCAGTTAAGGGCTTTATAATCATGAAAATACAATTTTTCATGTGTACGAATATTTGTTTCACCCCACTGTGTTTATATATATAAAATACCATTTCATATATTATCATATACACATGAACATATATATTTATATAATTAATGCCATCACTTTACAATACACAAGAAGTATTGAAACAAAACATACACACACATATATATATATATATATATATATATATGACACCATCACTTGACAAGGCACAAGAAGTGTCAAAACAAAATAACTACTTTGTCATGATTTTATACCAGACTTATATTATAAATTTTGAACAAATACTATTTATTCTATGATGTTTTGAGCACTCTTTTAAGAATAGATTTTTTTGATATTGGAATTTTATTCCATCCGGACCAATTCTATACTCATATGTAAGAATTTTATTTTGTAATTGAATATACTTCTATTACTTCAGACAATGTTAATAGATAACCATATCTTAGCAGATACGCTGTTAATTTGAAACAGTATTTTGTTTACTGACCTGCAAGTCTGAGAAAATTTAATAAAGGGCATGTTTTTTATATCAAGTTTTCTCAAGCACAAAGACTGTTAGATATAATAAATCCTGTATAAAATAATAATAATGTTTGAACTTATATATATATATATATATATATATATATATAGATATATATATATATCTCCTCATTTAGATGAAAGATATACTCAAAGTTGGTAGATACACTATTTGAATACACCAATCAAATGCATATGTATGTGTACAACTGCACACATATACATATATATGCCTAGCCCCATACAGTTCACATACATATAGTTATGTTTGTGTGAGCCCCAGTGAGTGAGCATGTGTATGTGTGTGTCTCTGCGTATATCAATAGGTGTACAAGTGTTTATCTATGTCATAATGACAAATTTTCCACCCACTTCCACAAAAATACACCAATATATGCAGCCCTACACATAAACAATATTTTTAAAAAATTAATCAGTTTGACAATCTCAAGAGCATGAAACCCAGGGTCACAAGCTCGCACCTATCTAAATGAATACATCAGCTCTATCACTGATATTGAGCACTTTAAAAAAAGTACCGCGTATATATAATATATAAATAATATAATATATATATATATATATATATATATATAACAAATTGCTTATATATTTATATACATACACGTTACACGCACACGCACATATCACTCATTCAGTGAAATGAATTAGAGCGCTCTAGCTACTGGGCGCGTATAATGATATGCGCTAAAAAGTTTGTCTACTTCCACAGAACGCCCATAGCCCAGGGGTAGAGTCGCCGACTGATGCCATTTCGGTTGGGTTTTAATCCTTGGTAAAAAAAGCAATTGGAGTCTAACCGTACTGATGAGCTGTGATACAGCGAAACAGATCTGTCTGCGGATGACAATATATATATATATATATATATATATAAATATTAAATTGCATCATGTAACATCCTTCATAATTTACCTTGAGTTTTAGCTGGATGCATACTTATAAGCAGTATGAGATTGAAACCTTCTAAAACTAATATTTTTTTTTATAAATATTTATTGCAAAAGAAAATCTTCACATTTGGCTTGATAAAGTCTACCAGAGGACAAAATGCATTATCTAAAAGTTTTCCTTTATCCTGTGTGTATATATATATATATATATATATATATATATATTTCGTGTTGGTTTGCATGCAAGAAACTTATCAATATAGCCCTGTGGCAGACCAAGGACAGGAAGTCGATGCATTTGGCCTTTTGTTTCCGGTCTGCTTCTAGACATTTATTTCCACTTGGGGAAAGAAAATGTCTCATTTCAAACAATGGCAAAAAGCTCTTTCAAACCCAAGAAGTCTGTCAAGTTTATGCAAAATCTACTCTATTGTCAATATCTTTGATTTGTTTTGTAAAAAGACGTAAAAATGTGACCGCATACTTCTTCTCCAGCTAGTTAGCCACTGCCGACAATATTAACATTCACTTGACCGCAAACAGACTTTTTCCAACGAATACAGATGCAGACACTGAACTGACAATGGTCAGTATTACTCAAAGCAAAGGTTTGAGAGGAAAGGTCAGTTTTCAGGATGTTCACTTTGTTCTTTCTTTTCTTTTCTTTTATTTTCTGTTCTTTTTTCCACCCTGCCATTTTTGTCTAAATCAAATTTATGACATGACCTTTGATGTACTGCCAGCTGTGTTGAGTCAACATTTAGTAGACTCCTTTCGACTCGTGACAGACAGAATCAATAAATTCTCAGAAAATCTAAGATTGCAATTTGATTTCCTCTTAAACATTAGAATCAATAATCATTTCTTTCTTTTTTGTTCTTCTTCTTCGAAATTTTGGCTCTCTTTTTTTATCTCTTTTTTTTTTTTTTTTTTTTTTTTGCAAGGAAAACAAAATCCGTTCTTTTTTTCTTTTCCAAAGGAAGAGCAATTTGATAATACAATTTAATTTGGGTTTACAAACCATATCAAGCAGGATCTCCATAGTTAAGCAATGTTGATACTGGTCAGTGCCTAGATGGGTGACTGCTTGGGAATACCTGATGCTGCAAGCTTGGATGTGTTACTGGTTTAACAGATAACATTACAGAACTGAAAACTGAAGATGTGGTTTCCAATTCCAGTGATTTTTGTTAGATTAATTTCTGCACAAGTAATGAATGTACCTCTTTTCACCCACCAGCAATGTGTTAATTAGTAACACATCACTCAATAAATCCCTGTCCTAACTAATAAAACAACAAGTTTAAAACAAAATTTGACTTTATTCCTCAATGTAGTCTTCTTCTAGGGCGATACACAATTCCAACACTTCTCTAACAATTCGATGCCATTTTTGTAGAACGATTTGTCTTTGGCCTCAAAATATCCGATATCACTTCTTTATTGGAACCAAATCTCTTTTCTTGGAGCATTCTTTCGAAGTCTACAAACAGACAGTAGTCACTGGGGGCAAGCTCTGGAGAACAGGGTGAATGTGATAGTAATTTTAAGTGCAATTCATGTAGTTTTGCCATCCTTGCAATCAACTTGTGATATGGTGCATTGTCTTGGTGAAAGATCACTTTTTCTTGTTTGTTTGTGGCCATGTTTTGGTGATTTCTTCCTTCAAATGCACTAATAAGGTTATATAATATTCACTATTGGTGGTTTTTCCTTTCTCAAGGTGTTCAAGGAATGAAATATGTTGCGCATTCCAAAATACAGAGCCCAAAACCTTGCCTGCTGATGTTTGTGTCTTTGGTTGCTTTTGACCTTTTCACCTGCTGCTGTCCACTCAGTTGGCTGTCAATTTGACTCCAGAGTGAAATGGTCAATCCATGTTTCATCCATTGTCATATATTGATACAAAAACTCCTTCCTGTTGCACTGAAAGAGTTGCAAACAATGCTCTGAATTGTTGACGTGTTGTTGTTTTTGATCAACTGTGAGCAAATGCAGTACCAAATTTGAACACAGCTTTCTCACTGACAAATGCTCATGCAAAATGGCTAATACACTGATTTCTGATATGTTCAACACCTTTTCTATTTCATGCAGCTTTAAATTACCAACAGCCAAAATGTGTTTGTTGATTTTTTAGTGTTTTCTGAAACAACTGCTGATTTTGGGCGTCCTGAGTATTCAGCATCATTTGTCTCTGGATGACCACATTTAAAGTCAGCATACCACCTTTTAATCATTGTTTTCAATGAAACAGAGTCTGAATAACACTTATCAAGGCTTTGTCTTGCTTGAGCAGTATTTTCTCATGAGAAAGTAAATCTTTATTAATACACGACATTCAAGTTTTTCCATTGCTTTGAAAATTTGTAACAGTAACTTCACTTAAATGTAATTTGGAAACTAATACACTGATTGGGCCTAAATTTTGTCACATGCCATTTGAAGGTTAGTATTTCATAAAAATCATTAATTTTTTATTAGTTGTGCCATCTATATGTCAGGCCTGGGACTTACTGAGTGATGTGTTAAAACTTGTGTCAGTAAAAATCATCATTATCTGCCCTAAAACTTCTTGCAATCTGAAAATTTAAATAACCTGCAAAGGGTTGATAAACAATAACAAACAAAACAATTAATTTGTATTTATCCATTTGTAAAGTAGTACCAATGTGCTGCAGATAAAATAATTTAGTTAAGAAGTTTCGATATTATACATACACACACTTATATGGAGACATATCAATTCATCTGTATCCATATGCACAAAGGTAGAAAATCCCCAAACTTCTAACAATTAACATGATCAAAATGTGCATGTATTTACTTATGAAATACATACACACACACATGTATATATATATATATATATGGGCTTATGGCCTATCATGTTGAATACTCCGGTTCTTGCTCGCTCACCGAAGTTAAGCAACATTGAGCCTGGTCAGTACTTAGATGAGTGACTGCTTAGGAATACCAGGTGCTGTAAGCATTTAATGACGGATGTGTGTTGTGGTGCAGTGGATATCTGCTCAGAAAGAGAAATCGGTGAGCCGAGTTTGAATTCCAGTTGAATACCCTGCATTCACTTAAGCACTGGTACCCTTGGGAAAGGTATTAATTTATCCCTTCCCTCCAGTTATAAATTAAATAACAAGAATAGGACTTGGGGACCCTGCCCTTAAAAAACAAACCCCAATGAATTTTGATACAAAAAAAGAAAAAAGTATTACTAGACACAAAACTTATGTAAAAAAAAAAACAACAATAAATTGTTGAAAGAAAAAGGTATTACCAGCAATAAATAAATAAAATTTAGTTGGCAATAAATGACCTGCCGAGGTTGATTTGCCATAAAAACAAAACAACCAACCAACAAAATATATATATATATATATATATATATATATATATTTAGTATATCGAGGCAGCAAGTAATTTTCTAGACATATTCTATTAAATATAAGAGACAATGAATGTCTGTTATGTTTAATCATGAGCCGTTCTAAACGTCGTATTTTTGCTTTAATTTCAGTTGAAAATAAAGACAAAAATTCTCCAACATTTGGATAATTATTTATTGGTTTTCTTCTAAGCTTTCGGCTCACATGAGCCATCTTCAGAGAGGTAGTTTAAACTGAAATATTATAAAATCCACCATCACCGACGATTTTATTTTGTGTTGACATATATATATAACTGTTGTAAGAACAAAATTACAATATTAAGTTCTACTCTGTATCGAGCACTTTTTATAAAAATAAATGCATGAACAGTAGGTTTGAATCATTCTGTTCTTTCACTTCCTTATGATATATATATATATATATATATATATATATATATATATATTAGCTGTATAGCTCAGCATTGCTTGGTGTCTTTTAGTGGTTATGTTGAAATGGTAAGGTCAAGTGCTTATTCAAAAAGTATGAGGTCATTGTGATACATAAGTTAAAAAATGTGAAGTAAGTCTTGGTTTTTGTTGTATTTGTAAAATGGAATTCATTGTGGGTCAGTTTTGTCAACAAACAGTAAAATGTATGCACAACTGGAAGAACAATAGGCAGGTGTTATGGAGCCTGTAATGTGATGCAATGATATTGTGATGGAGAAGAAGTAGATGCATTGTCCCTGCAACATCAAAGGGGCACCTTGTAGAAAACATGAAATTGTGATGGCATATGATAAGGTAGAAGTTACTAAAAAGACCTTATTTTTATTGCAATAAAACCAAGCACTTTGCTGAAATAAATGATCACAAAAAAGCAACATTTTCCATTAATTTTTGCTGCACCCTGTGTCTCAATTGAAATTTTTGATTGCTTACCAAGACATCAGACCTTAATCTACCAGTGGCTCGATTTTGGCTGAGTTTAAGTGAAGTGTCTTGGAGAAATGCATAAAAGTGTGCAAAAGACCATCTGAAATTATATTTGTTGTTGATTTTTGACAAACTCTATACACTATACATTGATTTGAAAAATTTTTGTGTACGTCAAAAGGTCCGAACTTTGATCTACAAGTTACCCAGTTTTAGTTGAATTCACATAAAGTGTCTCAGAGGAGAAGAGTTTGTAAATTTTGATGATTTCTATCATACCCTGTAAATTGAACTGAAAAACTTTTGCATACATCAAAGGTTTATGTCATGGTTAACAAGTGACTATTTTGGTAGAGTTTAGAAGGAGTTGGGTTCATTAGAAAAGTGACACACAAACACACACAGACATATCCATTTTTTTATATATATATATAGATATATTCTAAAAGAAAATGCATGCCAATTTTCAGTATATATATATATATATATATATATATATACTTGCTGTATAGCTTGAATTATTGTTATAGCGACTCTACTATTGACTTGGGTGATTTTGTTTAGTCTAAAACTCATTTTAAGACTATTAAATCTTTAAAATTTAATACTGATATTTATATCTGTAAACCAGACAAGTACATTGGTATCTTTTTACTTGATTGAGATTATGTTCAAAAGATATTGGTTATTTTGAATGATCCTGAAAAGTTTCTAAAAATTGGTCCTGTAAAAACTTGTGATAACATGTATAGAAATGAAATCAAAATTCAGAATTGTCTGTTAAATTTGTTTAGAAAAAAGATACTTTTCTAAAGAATTCTATGATATCTTTAAACCTTCTAGTTCTCTTAGGCCTAGGCTTTACAGTCTTCTTGAAATTCATGAGAAGGATGTCCCACTGAGAGTCATATTATGAATGGTTGGTTTAGCCTTGCATTCTTTGGCTCAATGGTTTTGTTGGTCATACAACCAGTTCAAACTTTGGATACTAAATATTGTATATCAGGTTTGTTCTTGTTTGTTGAGCATCTACATGCCATAGAATTATGCCCTGATACAGATTTTATGTGCTCATTTGATGTGTCTAGTCTATTTGTCAATGTACCATTAACAGAAACTATTAATATTTGTGCCAACACCTTCTATGAGGGTGATCTTACTCCACCTTCTTTTCTTAGGGGTGTATTTGTTGAGCTCATGATACTTTGTACTAGTTCTATGGAGTCTAGCTTCAAAAATGTCGTGTATAGCCAGGTGGATGGTGTCGAGATGGGTAATTCTCTTAGGCCTGTGTTGGCTGATATTTTTGTGGGTTACTACGAGTTGTTGCATTTTGCCAAAGTATCTGAACTTTTCATTTATTTTAGACTAGCAGTATAGCCTGGCATTGCTCGGTTGTAATGAAAGCTTTAAAACTAATCCATGGTCCTGAAGCTCAGACTCAGCCTAAAGAATATTTGTGTGAAATTTAGTAAGAATCGGATAAAAATTGTGGATTTGTATAAAGGACATACAGACAGATAAACAGACACACACACAAACATCTTGCTTTATATATATATATATATATATATATATCATCGATTTTCTGCACTATTGTAAGAACTGCAACCTTGAAACTTCTGAATATCATTTCTTATGTCTTCGACACAAAACCTAGCTAAGAACACTCACAGACACTTATAGTACAACTGTGTAAATTTCAAGAAAATCGGTTCAGCCGTTTCAGAGTCTATAAGTAACAAACGCACACACACACACAGACAAAGTTCCATTTATAAATAAGTTTAGATTTAGATATGTTGATGACACTTTTGCTACTTTTTCCACTGAAAGTGAGACTGAACTTTTTCAATAAGCTTAAATCTTTACACAAAGCTTTATTCATCACTATGGAAGTTGAGAAGGATAATTGCTTACCTTTTTTAACATTGCTGTTGAGCATAGCAGGGTTTCCTTATGAGTACCTATCGTAAACCCACTTTTACTGGCCTGTACACAAATTGGTGTGAGTTTGCACCTACATCAAGGAAAATAAGCCTTATTAAAACCTTCATCCACAGAGCACTCAAAATTTGTTCCCCTATGAGACTGGATTCTGAATTGGAGAATATCAGATAGATTTTCTGTTGGGGTGTCACCCCTTTTTACACACCTAATGGACTCTTCCAAAGTATACAAATAATCCTGCCTACAGAGAACAGCAGTTGAGTTGTCTGTTGTTGTGTTGTTGTTGTTAGAGTTGGTGTTTGTTAGAGCAGTTGAACCGCCGCTTGTTGGTCAACAAGAATATAAACTATTACCTGGACTTACTTCTTGTATATATTTGACTCCTACTAACAAGTATTCCTGAATCTACTAACCATGTACAGGTTGTATATCCTTCATTCAATATGCTTACCTTTTTCCTCTCATATCTGTTTTGTTATTATTATATTGTGTGGTTTTCTAAACAAGAATCCATAACATTTTCTTCTGTCAATGTTATCCAGAAGCCTTTATTAATTATATTATTAATAAGAAAACAAGTGAATTTTATTCTCCTTAAGCCCAGAGAAATTCTAAGTGTCCAGTATATTTGAAGGTTCCTTGGATTGAGGATAAATTCCAAAAGTTAGTTAAGCAGATCAATAAGACGGTTACTAATTGTTTCCCGTCTGTTGATCCGTGTCGAGTTATTCATTCTAGGTCTGTGTCTCCGTTGTTTCATAAATATACTTTGCCCTTCATCAAATTGAGTAATTTGGTTTATGAATTTAGTTGCCAGTGCACTGCTGGTTATTTAGAGCACACCATTTTACATTAAGAAACAAGGATTAATTAGCATGTGACTTTGAAAATAAGACTTGATAAAATAAATAACGTGTTACTTTCCCACTTCGAATATGGAATCAGCTATTTTGCAAAATTTAGTAGAAAATATAGCATGTGCTGAATCCGATAAGAAAGAGTGGTTTAGAGTTATTCAAAGAGCTGTTTAAAATAATTATTTAAAGATTTTAGAATCAGTTTCTATATCACTGCTGGAGAAGAATTCTTTCAAGTCTCTTAATTTGTTGGGGAATATTTCATTTTAATTGTTCTTCCCTAATTGTATTTATACAGATACAAGATATTCCCCTTCCCTCAAATATATATATAATTGCGTGTTCCCCACATTTTTGCTCTTCACTTTTGTTATTACTGTTCTTTCATATAATTTATTGCCAATGATTTACTCATGATAAGATGTTAGATGAATGGGCCTTAGATACAAATATTTTTTTTGTTTTTAAAAAAGTCTGAAAAAAGTCTGCCTCCTTCTACCGAGCGCCCATAGTCCTGTGGTAGAATCTCCGACTGACGCCAATTCAGTCGGATTTCAATCCTGGGTAAAAAGCAATCGGATCTCTAACCTTACTGATGAACTGTGATATAGCAAAACAGATCTGTCTGCGGATGACTATTTATGCTCTCACACCCTGATTGAGCACTCTGGAAGAATGGTAGACTTTGAAAAACAGTAGCTACTCTAGCATCTACACATTGTTCATTCAGCAATGAATTAGAACACTCTCAGCTATTGGGCGTGCATAATGATAATATACATGCTAACAGGTCTGCCTCTTTCTACCAAGTGCCCACAGCTCAGAAGTAGAATCACTGACTGACGCCAATTCAGTCAGGTATCAATCGTGGGTAAAAAGCAATTGGATGTCTAACTGTACTGATGAGCTGTGATACAGCAAAACAGATCTGTCTGCGGATGACTATATATATATATACACACACACACACATATTTCTTTTCTTTTCTTTGGTGTATTTAAGCAGCAAATGTTTGTTAAGGCAAAAATTATTAAAGATAACAGAATGTTGTGTCAATTAATTTAAATGATTGACTTTTTTATATTACAGTTAATCCTTGTCAGACAAGGAGGAAATTCTGTCAGGAGTTCTCCAAAATTCATTTTGGAAGAAAAGTACAAGAAGAATGGTCCAAGCATTCAACTTTCTTAAGTCACCATCAAGCTAAGTAGAGAAAATTGTTGAGTTTTGTTGAACTAGTGAGTGTTGTGATGTAAGTGAGGAGTGTCATTTTCTTTTGTTTTCTGCTTCAAGGATCATAAGTCTGTTTTTATGATTTGAAGCCAAACTCATACACCAAAAACAAACATCAATAAATAAAACAACTACAACTTTAGAATTCACATCCTTAAATGTATATAAAAAAAATAAAAAAAACATGTCACACCTCACTCATGTTACGACAGTCAGTAGTTTTGTAGTTCTACAAAATTTATTAATTGTTTCTACCTACTCTGGTGTTGATTTAAGAACGCAAACTTGGGTTACACTGCTTGTATTTTTTTTTTCTAAAATGAACTTTGGATACGTTCTAGTAGAATTACCTCATTGTCTGAGAAGAATCTAAACTTACTTATAAATGGAACTTTGTCTGTGTGTGTATCCATTACCTATAGACTCCGAAACGGCTGAACCAATTTTCTTGAAAATTTACATAGTTGTACTATAAGCATCTGCAAGTGATTTTAGCTAGGTTTTGTGTCAAGGTACCCTTGATAAAAATCGAAAATAAAAAAAATCGGGTTATAGAAGGAGTGGTTCGATTTTAATCAAATTTGATACACTCATAGACAAAGACATAAGAGACGATATTCAGAAGTTTCAAGATTGCAGTTTTTACAATAGTGCAGAAAATCAATAATATATATATAAAAGCTTTCATTACATCCGAGGAACGCCAGGCTATACTGCTAGTTATTTATATCGAAAAGGTGATCATTAAAATTAATTGATACAAAATCTGTCTTTTTTTTCTCTTTTAGACACACACACACAAGCATATAGAATAAATTGCCACCATTTTATATTTTTAATTTTGTGTATATGTGTTGTTTTTGATTGTCAACTTTTCATCTAGTAGGGTCAGTTGGGTTCCATCTGTGAGGAAAAGAGCACAATGATGCAATTCATTCTGCTAGAAGTTTTGAAATAGTATGCTGTACTGCTTGCAATTCTCACAGGAAGTTCCAACACAAACATTTTAGTAGGATGTATGGATGCCAATCTGAAGACAGTCCAGATGATTTCGAAAGAGTTGGATAAGTATAATAATGATTGCAATGGTGTTTAGCGTGATCACTAGTGATGACATTACACCTCCATTTATCTTCCCACAGGTTCTTAGACTCAACATAGAGACCTACATCAAGATAGTGCAGCCCAAGGTCAAAAGGGTAGATGCTGGAAAAACACTATGTCTGCAAACAAGGCTCTGCACCATGCCCCATAAACTAATCATGGCTGCACCCCTTACATCTGGTTACATAACTCCCCAGGCTGTAAAACCCTGCCTGATTATTATTCATGGGTTGCAGTTGAGAAAGAGACTATCAAAACTCTTTATAGCACTAAAGATGAATTGAAGGCAAGGATGACGGCAGCAGTCACCAACTTAAACAAGGAGACCATCCAGAATAGAAAGAGATTCAGGAGATTCCAAAGTTGTCTGGAGACTGTGGTTTAAGCTAATGGTGATTTTATTGAATAAATATACTCTTTCTAGGTAATTTTGTGTAATTTTTAAAAAATATATCTGTTAAAATGAGATGTCAGTACTATTTTCATTTTTCTGTAATTTAGACGACAATTTAGCTATCGCACCCTATGCATACATATAGAATCTGCCAAAAAAACAAAAACAAATGTATACACATTTCATCAAAAGAAAAATTTGTCTTTTGTAGTCTTATTATATTGCGATAATGTTTACTGTCGTACTATATTTTCTTGCCAGATGGCAAAATCCTCATGGCTGTAGCATCAAAGGATGTATATTGCAGAAATTCAACTATATTGGCAAGAAATTGAAAGTGCATTTGCAACAGTCTTACTGGATACTTTGTCTAATGTTGCTCAGGCAGTAGTTTGATGCACTCATGATTGTCTGGAAGCAAAAAAAAAAACAAATTTTGAGCATCTTTTGTGCTTGCAAAATCCAAAGCTAACTTGTATTAATCTCATGACGTTTGAGTAAATAGAGTATTACAAAATCTATACAAATTTTTCCTTTCCTGAAGTGTATATATATATATATATGTATATTTTTGGCTAACTCTGTATATACATATGAATATACATATGTTTACATTTAAATTCCAGTTAAGTTCAAAAGATTCACTTTTAGACAAATTCCCTTCAGAAAAGTATCAATGTATCTCATCTTCATCCAGCTATATGCTAAATATTAGCACAAACTTGGCTCTTCTGCCATGGTTGGGAACCAGTCTAAGAGAAGAACAGCTCTAAATTATATGATTATGTTATGCTCTACAATATTTATTGTATCAAGCACTTTTTATAAAAAAAAGTAAATACCAGAAAACTCAAAATAGTAAAACCTTGTGTCCTCTTTACCTGAATTCATATATATATATATATATGTGTGTGTGTGTGTGTGTGTGTGTGTGTGTGTGCATGTGTGTGTGTGTGTGTGTGTGTGTGTGTTTGTGTTGATTGTTTAATTACTTACTTTTTGGTCATAATAAAATTAGACCAGTGCACATTTGTATTAAAAAGTGTTCAGTATAATTGTAGAACTTTTAAATATTTTCCATTTGTAAATGTGTTATTATGTGACCCAGGTTTCTACCATGAGTGATGTCTTCAGGATATTTTCAATAACACAATATTGAAAATCGCCTGAAGACAACAGTTCTGGTAGAAACCTGGGCTGTGTAATAACTCGTTTACAAATGGCTGCAGATGACTATATATATATATATATATATATATATATATATATATATATGATGTATCTTAGACTGATTGACCATGTAGCACTCAAAATTAAACAAAACCTGAATAATGGTTTGAATATACATTTTCCTGATTTTTCAAAATATTCATATCTGCTCTATTTTCATATCCTAACGTAAATGAAGACAAATTTTTTATGAAATTTTATGATATCTATAACAAAATGAATTAACTCTGACATATTTTTAATTTATTTCTTTGAACACAATTTTTAACAAGATTTTTTTTATTATTCAGGCCAACAGATGTAAATAAATAAACTGCTTAATTATAAAATGTGGTTGAGCAGTCTAAGACATGTCAGATCTAATGACAGTTTCCCTAGGGGACGCAAGTTTGAATCCAGCCAAAGGATGCATATTTTTCTAATAATATTTCTCAATTATGCAAACCAGTAGATGTAAATAAATATACTGTTTAATTACAAAAACAAAGCATCTAAATATGAGTATTGATTAAAAATAATGTTTAAATAAATAAATTAAAAAAATATATATATGTATATACATATTATATTCAGATAGTATGGAAATGATCCTGATTTCTTGGCTTTTACATTGAGCCTGGGCCTGTGACTCTCATGGATTGAGCATGTGAGCAATGATGAGGTCTTGGAAATGATGGAAAAAGGAAATTAATACTGAGCATCAGAAAAAGACAGATGAAGTTCCTGGGACATGCAATGAGGAAGCAGGTCTTGGAGAACCTGATACTAACAGGACAGATAGATGGAAAAAAACAGGGGAAAGCAATGGATAACATATTTGAAGGACCTAATCAGGTGGATGACAGAACGAGGATTACATGGTGTAACAGGAGAAGGCATGCTCAGAGCCACCAGGTATAGGGAAAAGTGGAAGGCCATGATCGCCTACGTCCTGAAGGGACAAGGCACATAGAAGAAGAAGAATAAAACAGATTGGGTTCCATAACTTTGGCTGGCAACCAGTCTACTGCAGAAAGCAATGGCAACTTACTATGGGACAATCTTCTGCCCAGTCAGTCATGTCTCTTTTGAGACATGATTGCCCAAACCGTGTATCATGTATGGCACTTAACAGACTGACCGAAGAAAGATTATGGTTTATACATATATCTTTAATAGTCACCCAATGTAAGACTCACGAGCCACACAAATTATGGAGTTACTGAATGAGATGTCAGATATGGATATAAGAGGAAGAGTAGGAAGTGAAGGTTATGATGATATGGAGGATAGATAATGACTGACCTCAGACTTGAAGAGTTTAAGATTGTAGTGATTATAGGAAATAGGGAAAAGTGTATATATAGGGAACAGTGGAAGGCCATGATCGCCTACGTCCTGAAGGAACAAGGCACATAGAAGAAGAAGTATGGAAATAGTGATCAACGATGCATGGTGATATCTAGCTGCCCACTTGTATCCAAGGGTGTTTCTCTTCTAGCTAATCCTCATTGCTGACACCTGTTCAAGCACATTTGTGTTTGTTCAACACCAACAGAGGTCACCTGTGGTCTATACTGCAACTATGCTGAGTAAACCTTACAGTTTCTGTGAGAGACCACATTATCCAGTGGGAACAGCAGCCTGAACAAATCCTGGGCACCCAAGCCCTCAGTCACACTGACTTGGGAAATCATGCTAGCACAGCCATTGACCACTCTCAAAGGGCCATGTCTTCCCAATTTCTCTCACAAAGCCATCCTGTCGCATGGTTTTCTGGTACTTTCCAAAGATGCCGCATGCTGTGATCACTTCTTCTAGACTGATAATGTCAAGAAGTCACCTTCTTGACAAATCAACCCCAGTGAGATACGAACCCCTCCTTCATGATCAAAAAGTGAATGTTCTAACCACTCAGCCACATGCCTGGTGATAGTGAACACTCATTACCTCATTAAGAAAACTGTAACATAAATTACAAATGTTAACAATATCTAAACTTATTTATAAATGGAACTCTGTCTGTGTGTCTAGGTGTCCGTTACCTATAGACTCCAAAACGGCTGAACCGAGTTTCTTGAAAATTTACACAGTTGTACTATAAGCATCTGCGAGTGTTCTTAGCTAGGTTTTTTGTCAAGGTACCCCCAATAAATATCGAAAATCGATGATCAAAAAAATCAGGTTATAGAAGGAGTGGTCCCATTGTAATCAAATTTGATACACTCATAGACAAAGACATAAAAAACAATATTCTGAAGTTTCAATGTTGCAGTTCTTATAATAGTGCAGAAAATCGATTATATATATATATATATATATATATAAAAGCTAAGATGTTTGTGTGTGTGTCTGTTTATCTGCCTGTATATCTGTATTTTTTTCAGCCCTTTTATTTTAGTTTTTGCTTCGGGTTTGGCTCTAAGTAGCTATAATTGTAGTTCTCAGTTTCAGCCATGATACCATTTACTCAGAGGATTTATTTAGCCTTCAAAATTCAGTTTACAACGAAAAAACTTATTTGATATCGATACCAGGAAATCAAAAGTTGACTTACATCCATTCATTTTTCTTTCAGTCTACAGTTTTGCTTTAACTGAAAACAACTATTGCCTTTTAGTCTTTCATGCCAACGTCCAAAGAGTCTGTGCTCCAGGACCATGGATTAGTTTTAAAGCTTTCATTACACCCGAGCAACGCCGGACTATACTGCTAGTATTTATATGATTTAATCATAAACACTTTATTCTTGGTTCTTACCATTCTGCCACTGCAAGATTCATAAATCATCAGGCTGTACAGTAAGAAGACATTTACCATCATTGTAATATAGAATAAAGCTGATATTTGTCCGCAGAGAAATATTTGGTAAGGAGAAAGATAAAAGCCATGATGTCATCCACTCCAAATTTTTTATAAGCTGTTTTATCTTTCAATTCCTTCCAGTCAGAATGCTTGACTTTGTCAAGTGGTTATTTAACTCTGTATAAATTTCTTTTTTTCATTCAGGATTTGTGTTTCTTTCCAGAGACATGCTTCGATGTCAGCACAATGCCATAAGTTCTTGTCATCTGTTCAGGATCATTTTATCTCCAGTTCTTTCTTAACAATTAATTTTTTTCAGTTCAACACAGGAACCAATGGGCCATCCTGTCTATTATAATGAAGACTGTTGTGTGAGTATACATATATTTCCTCTTGTTACATGCTCAGAGTGAATAACTTGTGAGGAAACAGCTAATAATACTTGCAAATATTTTAATATCATTTTTGATGGCAGGGGTACTTATATATATATATATATATATATATATATATATATAGTCATCACAGACAGATCTGTTTCACAGCTCATCAGTATGGTTAGACTCAGATTGCTTTTAACTCAGGATTGAAATCCAACCGAATTGGCATCAGTCGGCGATTCTATCTCTGGGCTATGGGCGTTCAGTAGAAGTAGGCAAACTTTTTAGCATGTATATTGTCATTATACCTGCCCAATAGCTAGAGTGCTCTAATTCGTTACTGAATAAGCGATGCGTACATGCCAGAGTAGCTACTGTTTTTCAAAGTCTACGATTCTTCCAGAGTGCTCAATCAGGGTGTGAGAGTGTATATATATATATATATATATATATATAGTATTGTAACTAAGTTGTAGAACTCGTAGGTTTTTTACCTGTTGTTCATGCATTTACTTTTATAAAGAGTGCTCGATACAAATTTAGAGCGTTATATTGTAGCTTCGAAATGCGAAAATTTTTTTGTAGTGATAGTATGAATTTATAAAACATTGTAACAACTATTACAATACTATATATATATATATATATATATATTTCTCAATCCCATAAATTATCTCTTATCATACATGTCTTCTATTCCCAGAAATAAACTTGATAAGCCCTGGGATAAAACCAGTTGTTTTTTTAGTTTTTAGTAAAAATGACATTTAAACTAGACTTATTCCTAGCTGATATATATATATATATATATATATATATATATATATATATATAGTCATCCGCAGACAGATATAAAATATATATATTTTATAAGTTATAGTTTAGAAAATGTACAAATTAATTAATTACAAATTTGTTCTAAACTTATAACGTACAATAAATATTCATTGGTCTATTTCTATATTGAGCACTGTTTTAAATTAATATTTTGAATGTTGTTAATACTTTCTTCATTCTTTATTCACTTGGATATATATATATATATATATATATATATATATATAGATGACTTGGTGACACAGAAATTGTGAGTTCAAATCCTGGGTACACCAGTACAGACTATGGAAACAGATTGGTTAGTTGCTTCTGTTAATGGCATATCAACCTGAAATCTAAAATATGAGCTGAAATCTAAATATTTTGTATGCAATTTCATTTTATAATTTTGTAGGGAGGGGAAATAATAAGAGTTTTAGTAATGCAAGTCATACTAATTAACCCAATGCTAGAGAGAGAAAAGAAAAACTTGAGAGCATAGAAATTGTGAGTTCACACCCTGGGCTCAGTAGTACAGACTGTGAAAACAGATTGGTTGGTTGCTTTTGTTTAGCCGCATAAAACCTCACTGTTAATGTTTCTTTTGCTAATTATTCCACACACTGCAACCCCTTGCATTTTAGTGGCTTTACTTCCTTGCTTGGGGTGTTACTGATGAAAAAAAAAAAAAAAGAAAGATTGAAGAAGCATCTTCTTGGGATTCTGTTCCACAAAGTAACAGTTCTAGTTCTGTGAGTGGTGCTCCCTCTTTACTAATCAGTGTATGTTGCCTGATGAGTCCTCGTTGTGAAGCTTTGCCGGCTTGGGTGATTTATTTCAGTCTCAGAATATTTTATATTTTAGCATTTTCTAAGATGCAGGGATGTGTGCTGTGGTACAGTGGATATCAATTCGAAACAACAAAATTAGGGAGCTGAGTTTGAATTCCAGTTGAATTCCTTGCATTCACTTAGAAACAAATACCTTTGGGAAAGCTATTAATCCATCTCTTCTATCCAGTTATGGGTTAAATAATTCATAATTAGACTCCACAATTTAAACAACCTACGGTATGCAGATGATACAGTACAGAGCAGACACAGAAAGGAAACTACAAGACCTCCTACAGAAGGTAGGTGAAGAGAGTGATAAGAAAGGACTACAAATAAACTGCAAGAAAGCCGAATGCATGGCCATCAGCAAAAAGGGCAGCCCAATATGCCAAATACAGGTCGGGGGTACCAGAATCAAGCAGTTACAAAAATTTAAATACGTGAGAAGTGTTGTAACAGAAGACAGAAAGTGCAACACAGAGATCCAAAGGCAAATTGGCATGGTGAAGGAAGCATTTCAGAAGTTGAGTAAAGTATTAAGAAACAGAACAATTTCACTAGAAACAAAGAAGAGAGTACTGGATTGCTAAGTGATGTCAGTTCTTCAATATGACAGTGAATGCTGGACAATATCATCAAAGATGAAGGAAAAACTTGAAACAACTGAAATGTAGTTCTACAGAAGGATGCTGTGAATATCATGGATTGAGCATGTGAGCAATGATGAAGTCTTGGAAATGATACAAACAAAAAGGAAATTAATACTGAGCATCAGGAAGAGACAGATGAAGTTCCTGGGACATGCAATAAGAAAGCAGGTCTTGGAGAACCTGATACTAACAGGACAGATAGAGGGGAAAAAACAGGGGAAAGCAATGGATAACATATTTGAAGGACCTAATCAGGTGGATGACAGAACGAGGATTACATGGTGTAACAGGAGAAGGCATGCTCAGAGCCACCAGGTATAGGGAAAAGTGGAAGGCCATGATCGCCTACGTCCTCAAGGATTGGGTTCCATATCTTTGGCTGGCAACCAGTCTACTGCAGAAAGCAATGGAAACTTACTACGGGACAATCTTCTGCCCAGTCAGTCATGTCTCTTTTGAGACATGATTGCCCAAACCATGTATGGCACTTAACAGACTGACTGAAGAAAGATTATTGTTTATACATATAACTCACGGGTCACACAAATTACAGAGTTACTGAATGAGATGTCAGATATGGATATAAGAGGAGGAGGAGTAGGAAGTGAAGATTATGATGATATGGAGGATAGATAACGACTGACCTCAGACTTGAAGAGTTTAAGATTGTTGTGATTAGGGAAAAATATATCAAGAAGTCTTTTCCACAAAGTAGTTGGTCTTGGTAAAAATCTGTCTGAGTTGAACTTCCTTCTTACAAGTGGAATACAAGAGTGAGTTTGAGTTTTGTTTAACAGCATATCAAACTCTGTGAGTTATTTAATGCTAAAAAGGTCAGGTTTTAAGAGTTTTTTTTCATGTTCAGTTATAGTAAGAAGGTTGATTTAGACAGATTTTGATGAAATTTTTTATTTTAGAAAGTGAAAATGTCTTCTAGTTTTGTATTCAAAAATGTATTGCTGGTAATATTTTTTTTTCCTTCAAAAATGTGTTATGGCAATATTTTTTCCTTGAAAACTATTGTTGGTAATATTTTTCATTCAAAAATATATATCTTTTTATAAAAGTCTATTTTTATACTTTTATAGTGTTTTGACCCCAGTTTGGGGGTTAACTATGATATTTTGCCCATAGCTGGGACCGTAACAGGTGCTACCACCCCAGGTCAGGGTGGACCTTGGAACAACAGCAACTATGAGGTGGTTCCATGCTCCTCACAACCTCTCTATTAAAGGCTTTACTGCCGGATGCAGTTTACAGTCATACCCAGAACCCACAAGAGTAAGTCAACCTGATGGATAAAGCATGTATCAGCTGTAAAGATTTGAACTAGTGAAAATAAAGAAACAAGTCTGACTGAACATTTGCCATGAAAATTGCAACAAACTTACAATATCCTATCTCTGAGAAAAATACTGTCAGGTGAAAAACAAACTATTCCCTCCCACACGGCTATGCAAGTAACCTTGAACACGAGATATATTGAGGAAAGGAGTATTTGAGGGAAACAATAAGCAACCTTCCTCATGAATATGTGTGAATGATGGCAAAGCAGAAACAAGGAGTAACATGTCACTTAGAGTTCAAAGGAATAGGAAATGGTGGAGAACCATGATCACCCACATCTTCAAGTAGACAATCTGGTTAATTTAGACATATTCTTTTGAATATGTGTTGTGGATATTAGCTTGAAAGAAGAAATCGGTAAGGCCATGTTTGAATTCCAGCTGAATTCTTTGTATTCACTTATTCACAAATACACTTAGAAAAGGTACCAATCCATCTTTTCTCACTTAGGGTTAAATAGCAGAACAAATTGGGTTCTATAGCCTTGGTTGGCAACTAGTCTACTGCAGAAATTAGTGGCAACCTACAGCAAAAAAATCTTCTAACCAGTCAGTCTTGTCTCAAAAGAGACAGGATTGCCTAAGTGTGTATCAAGTATGGCTGACTGATATTTGGTTCAAAGTTCATTTGGACATGGTCATATCTGGTTGAAAGTAGATCTGGAGATGGATATTTCTTGTCAAAGATACTTATGAACATGGCCATATTTGGCTGGAGGTATTTTTTATTAAGGACATATCTAGTCATAAGTACTTTTGAACATGGCCAAATCTGACCAAAGGATTTTTGAACAATGGCCATATAAAGCCACTGTAAAACTAAAGCAAGGAAAAAATTCTCAAAAAAAAAAAAAATTGTACAGTGTTGAGATGGAAAAAATAATTACAGAATACAAAAGAAAATTTGTGTATGTGAAAATGAACAATGTCGATGTAAAAAGGCAACTAGACACTGGTAATAACTTCACAATAATGAACAAAGTCATATGGAAAACAAACAGAAAAATTATAGTCAAAAGAACTTCCAAACTTCTATGTGGTTGTGTGGGCGAGAAATTACTTTTTATTGGTGAAATAACTTGCAACATAAACATAGTGTAAAATCTAAGGCTTACTTGTTAAAAAATACTAGACACTTATAAGGAATTGGATTGATGGAATTATATGTGTTATGGGATTTACCTATAAATATTTATTGCAAAAATATAAGCGGACAAGTGACCAGTTTAATAAAAATAATGTAAAATTTTAAAAAATTGAAAAAGATGCTTTCCAGATATTCTGTCAGATTAGTGTTCAAAAGTCAAAACAAAATTACAAGAGAAAAAATTTTTGATGCCAGTATTTAAACTGAAATGTAGTGTACAGTTCACAGAATTGAATCAAGTCAATGAAGAATTAGACAGGCATGAAAAAACAGGAGTGTAATTGAACAAATTGACCATTCAAAATAGCACCAGCAGAGTATGAAAGGAAGAAAAAAAAAATGATAAAATTTGTGTTTATGCTGCTTTTTTGACTGGATTAAAAAAAATGATTAAAATCGTTTAACTACACATTACAAAGTCCAGAGAAAACTTTTGTGAAATTAAACAATGAAAAAGTTTCTTCAAAATTGGATTTTTCTGAGGTGTATTTGCAAATACAAGTTGAAAGAGAATTTAAAAGAAGAAAAGGAAAAAAATGTGAACACAAAAGGTATTTGAATAAGTTTTTTTTATTAATCATTTCATCCCAAGCAAGGCAGTACTACCACTGATGTGCAGGGGGTTACATAAGAGAGTTAAATTTTAGGCAGGAGAAAAGTGAAGACAAAGATGAACCAGCTACTGGGAGTGAAAGAAAAAGGGCAAGAGAAGGATGTGAACACAAGAGTGAAGACAGTTGCAAAGGTAGAGAAAAGGGAAAAGAACAAGATATACAGGGTGATATAAAAAAGGGCTGAAGTTAAGTGGATAAGAGATGGGAATAGACATTGCATTTAAATTCTTGGAGGTTGTAGCCATCAGGAAAGCAAGCATACGGAAGGGAGAAAAAGATTACTGAAGAAAGGACTACAAGAAAGTAAGACCTATGCAAGTACTGTAAGATAACTTTGACATACCAACACCCAAAGAAGTCTTTGAATGTGTACCAGTAAAAAGAAATGTATGGAAAAACTAGTAACTGATCCAACGTGAAAGAAATACAAAGTTCAGTCCATGGTGAACTTTCCAGAAAGAGGACATAATGAAGACTACAAAATATAATATTTAAGAAAGTGACAAATCTCAACTCAAAGGGGATGCTGTGGAGTAAATAAATAATCCATCAGTAACACAAATGAATGAGATAAGATGCCTTGAATAAAAAAAACTCAACGTTGAGTTCCAACAGAGTTCTGATAGAATGTTCATTGGAGTTCCGTTGAAGTTTGTTAAAACATAATATCATAACCTTTAGTAGCAAGTTATAACATTATATTATTTCTTTTGTCGCACATGAAAAGGTTAAGAAGAATAGATAACAAAATAAACCTAGAAAAAGGAGTAAAAATGAGTAGAACTTTCTCCTTACACTTGGAATGCAAAGGAAACGTGGGTGATTCAGCTCTGTGGAAGTAGATTGTCGTATCTTACCTGTAAAAGTCAATAGTTATCTCCTATCTCACTAACTTGCATCCCTCTCTCTCATGCTCCTTTCTCCATCCACTCGACTCTCATCAGTATTCTGATCCTTCTCTTACCCCCTTCCTGACACCCCCTATAACCTGTCACTCTTTCTCATAACTTTCCTCCTATGTAACCCCCTGCACACCAGTGGCAGTAAACCGCCTTGCTTAGGGTGAAATGAAACTAAAGAATAATGCTCAATGGAAGACTTGCCATGAGAATAGTGATAGCTAAAGGCTTGCAACATTGTGTTTAATAATATCTTGGTTGGTGTGGAATTTTAATCAAATTTGATACACTCACAGACAAGGATATAAGAAATGATATTCAGAAGTTTCAAGGTTGCAGTTTTTACAATAGTGCGGAAAATCGATAATATATATATAAAAGATGGCATTACACCAGAGAAACACTGAGCTATACTGCTAGTGAAACTATAAACCCTCTTCCTGACACGCCCTATAACCTGTCACTCTTTCTCATAACTTTCTTCCTATGTAACCCCCTGCACACCAGTGGCAGTAAACTGCCTTGCTTGGGGTGATATGAAACTAAAGAATAATGCTCAATGGAAGACTTGCCATGAGAATAGTGACAGCTAAAGGCTTGCAACATTGTGTTTAATAATATCTTGGTTGGTGTGTAATTTTGCCAAGAAGCGTGTTTTGCTCTAGATGACACGGTGATATGTGCAGAAACACAGCTGTCAAGCAGTTTTGACAACCAGGGTAGAACAAAGTGCACCGGAAGCTGCAGGTGTCAGTGATCGAAGTTTATTTATAAATGGAACTTTGTCTGTGTGCGTGTCTGTGTGTCCCCGTTACCTATAGACTGAACCGATTTTCTTGAAAATTTACACAGATGTACTATAAGTGTCTGCGAGTGTTCTTAGCTAGGTTTTGTGTTGAGGTCAGTCAGTTAAGTGCCATACGTCATATACGCTTGGGCAATCATGTCTTGAAAGAGACATCACTGACTGGGCAGAAGATTATCCCGCAGTAGTTTGCCATTGCTTTCTGCAGTAGACTGGTTGTAAACCAAAGCTATAGAACCCAATCTGTCCTCTTATTTAACCCATAACTGGAGGGAAAAGACAGATTAACACCTTTCCCAAGGATATTTGCGCATAAGTGAATGCAAGGAATTCAACTGAAATTCAAACTCAGCTTCTTGATTTCTCATTCTGAGCCAATATCCACTGCACAACAACACACATCCCTCAAGGTACCACCGATAAATATCGAAAATTGATAATCGAAAAAATCCGGTTATAGAAGGAGTGGTCCGATTTTAATCAAATTTGATGCACTCATAGACAAAGACATAAAAAATGATATTCAGAAGTTTCAAGGTTGCAGTTTTTACAATAGTGCAGAAAATTGATAATATATATATAAAAGCTTTCATTACACCCAAGCAATGCCGGGCTATACTGCTAATGAAACTCTAAATAGTTGTGTCACTGACACCTGCAGCTTCCAGTGATGTCAGCTGTTAAAGAGAGTGAGTTTTTACAGTTTTACAGTTTTTGAGTTTTTAGAGTTGAATTTGGTAGAGTTGCAGACAGCAGCCAGTCTGGCTGGCAGCCTTGATGCGTGTGTAATCCCACCAAATCTGATCCACCCACTCCACAATATGGATAAATCACCGGTGAAAAACAAAATAAAAATAATGGAATATTTAAATATAAATATGAAGTGCTGATGTCCGTCAATTTTATCAGTTGTGAAAAAGAAAAGTCATTTTCATTCATCTTGGGTCCAGTTTATTCTGTCGATTTATCTTGTGAGAAAAAATAATCAAAATTTGACTGAAGTAGAATTAATACCCAACAAAGAAGTTATACAACAATTATGTCTGTAGGAAAGGGTGTACTAAATGGAGAATAAGTCTTCCCCCACAAGACCATTTAAACATTTTTGTTCAAAGCTGTAAAGTGGGAATTGAGCACCACCAACCCAGATCCAGCTGCAACACTCCATTTTGGGACTAATCTGGCTCTTATAAACATAAAGTATGGCAGGAGGTGCTTTCTGTGAGCAATTGACTGATTCACTGTTTTTTTGTTAAAATAGACTATCAACCTTGTGCTGGTTATTTAAAACCAGAAAATATTTCTAAATTCTCAGATCTGCAAGAAGGATAATAATGACTTATTGATACAACTTTTACTTATTCACCCATAGTTTGGGGAGAACATGTGGATTCCTACCTTTTAAAGGTAAAAAGAGAATCTAATGAACTCAAATGGAATTTGCAGTTGACTTTCTGATTTCAAATTTCAAGCTATTATCTATTGTACCACCAGCACACCCAAGCTTGTATCACCTGGTATTCTCAAGCAGTCGTCCATCTAGGTATTGACCATGTTCAATGTTGCTTAACTTTAATGATCATACAAGAGCTGCTGTTTAATGAAAACCTTGAAGTGATAGAATGAGCCAAGCATATGCAAGTGCATACTTGATAATGTTATTGGTTTTCTAAACTAACATGCTGAAATTTATGTAAAGATGTCTAATAGCTTTTCTTTTATCCAAATGCTTGACTGGAATTCATTAAAAGGGTCTCAAGACTGATTCTCATGTCTTCTAATCAAAATTTCCAATCAGAATTTTTTGCTTGGATTGTTTTTAGCTGCGGGCAACTCTTTAGCATCCCATACACAAATTTGTTGGATGCCAATCTATTGTCAGGGTAAAAAAAAAAAAATCTGTTGATCAACATTTTTGTGTTTTGTTTGTTTTTCGATTTTAAGTCTTTCCCTAATTTTCTTTTTTTTTCTTTGTTTTTCAAGTTTATTTCATTCTTTATTTTGCTTAAATCTATTTTGTTTGGACAGGTTTATTTTCTAAGTTTACATTTAGTTCCACATTATTTCTTTTACCTTTGTTCCAATTGACAGGATTCTTTTCTATCTCTGAAAATTCTTTGATTTATTGCCATTCTTAGTCTAAAAAATGTCCTTATCTATGGTTTTTCTTAAACTTTAACTTTTTGAATTGTTTGGTTGGTTCCTTCTTTTCTACCAAGCATTTACTTTCTTTTTCAAAACCTTCCTTTCTTTTTTTTTCCACTTTGCTTCCAACTCCTGTGTTCTTCCTTATTTCCATTCTTTTACCAACCATGCATTCCTGATTTTTCATGTTTCCTATTTCAAACATTACTATTCCTTTTTCTGCTTACTTTCAATCAATTTCTTGATTATTCCTTCTTATTTAAATTCTTCTTCCAAATTTGGATTGCTTATTTTCCCTCTTTATTTTTTTTACAAAACATTTTATTCATTTTTCTCCAAACATTCTGTAAATTTTTTTCTATTTTTTACTTGCTTAGTCCTTCTTTTTCTAAACATTTTTCATTCACTTTCTCCTTTTCTAAGACTTTTTCCCTTTATTTTCTTTTTTATTTTTAAATCGTTTCATTTTCTTTTTCTTTCTAATTTTTTTTTCTTTCTAAACATTTTTTACTTTCATTTTCATTCTCTTTTTAAGCCTTTTTATTTTCTTTTTTCTTCTCTTTCCATCTCTTTTCAAACATTTTTTATTTTCTACTTTTTCTAAAGCATTTCCTTTTCTTTTTCCTTCTCTAAGATTTTCCTCTTCTTTTTCCTTTCCTTTCTAAAACTGTTTCATTTTCTTTTCCCTTCTTTTTCTAAACCTTTTTCACTTTCTTTTTCTTTCCAAATTTTCTTCCTTTTCTTCCAACCATTTTCTACATTCTTTCATTTCATTTTTACTTTTTCAATTCTTCAAGTATTTTTCTTCTTCTCTTAATCATCTACAAGTTTTTTTTTCTTTCTTACATGATTTTTCTTTGTTTGTTCTAAAGAATTTCTCCATTTTCCTTTTGTGATATTTTCTTTCAAATTCTTCCCTCCTTTTTTTTGTTCAAATCCCTTTCCCTCGGTTCAATCTAATTCTAATGTATTTTTTCCTTCGTTTTAGGAGCCTATTATACTTTCCTTTTTCCACCCCTTCTCTCTTCTTTTCCTCAAAAGAATTCACTTTCATTTGTTTGAAACTTATTTTTTTCTTTCCCCTCATTACCAGGTTTTCATAATGTAAAATAATTGTGAGGAAAATTTACAATAAGCCCCAGTTACATTCACCGCCATGAATATGCCATTATTAGAGAAGGCATAAAAAAAAGAAACAAACAAAAACTGTTTGAAATGACACAACAAAAGCAGCCAGACTTCTCAGGCAATACTCTGCAGAATCAACTTTCTATTGTAAGAATATCCTTCATTTTATTCCTGCTATTAAGTCAGATGCTAAAAATTACTGCCCAATCGAGTTTACAATTCTCTGATTAACCACGCTGATAAAAGAGCAATATGACATACCTTACTTAGCATGTTCTGTTTATTTATTCCCACTGGTTATTAGATCTAAGTTATTTTTGAATGCTTCCTGGGTATGATGATAAAGTACATCCGGCAGCAAGGCTGCTGATTATAAGATTGAAGTTTTTGAGAAGTATGGAACCACCACTTAATTGCTGTTGTCAACATGTCCATCATGACCTGAAGAATTGGCAACTGTTAGGGAACCAGCTGAGGGTAAATAATTCTCCCCCTCCCAAAAAGAAAAATCAACAGTACATTTTTATAATACAATGAAATACAGTGCATTTTTATAGGAAAATAACAATTCAGGTCTAAAGAGATATTAAAATACAATTTTTTTATAATAAAATTAGCAATAAAAAAACAAACAAAACTAAATTTACCCTGGAAACATAAATTATCTTAAATAATCCAGGGAAATTGAAATGCTGTTAAACAAAATCAACCAAAAAAATCAATCCAAATATTTAGATTTCAGCATTAAATGACGCATAAAGGCTGATATGCCATTAAACAAAATCAACCAATCAAACCAATCCAAATATTTAGATTTCAGTATTAAATGACCCATAGAGGTTGAGATGCCACTAAACAAAATCAACCAACCAAACCAATCCAAATATTTAGATTTCAGTATTAAATGACCCATAGAGGCTGATATGCCACTAAACAAAATCAACCAACCAAACCAATCCAAATATTTAGATTTCAGTATTAAATGACCCATAGAGGCTGATATACCATTTAACAAAATCAACCAACCAAACCAAATATTTTGATTTCAGCATTAAATGACGCATAGAGGCTGATATGCCATTTAACAAAATCAACCAACCAAATCAATCAAAATATTTAGATTTCGGCAGTAAATGAGCCACAAATGTTGATATGCTGCTCAACAAAATCTGCTAAACAAATCAAATTTTGAGCATTTCTCTATCTCCCTTTCTCATGGTTATACATTGTTTTTAAAAATGACAAATGAGGTAGCCATCTTTTTAATGGCTGACATCTATGGTAGTTGAAATTTAATATCTGCTTGATTCTCTAAATAAAACTTCATCCAGGATATGACAGTAAAGTACATCTGGCAGCAAGGCCTCTAATCAGAAGATTGGAGATTGGAGATTGTTAGATGAATGGAACCAATACTTAATTGCTGTTGTGCCCAGGTTCATCCTGACCTGGTATGGTAGCACCTTTTAGGGTCCCATATTTGGTCAAATAGTGAACCTCCAAACTGGGATCAAAGCATTATGAAAGTGTAAAAATACATTATTAAAGATTCCAATAGTTTGAAAAGAATATTCCAGCAACAGATTAGATAAAAAAAAGTGTAAAGTTTACCAAAGCTCCCAAAGAAATTAAATTTTGGCATTAAATGACCCTTAAGGAGTTGATATGCCGTTAAACAAATGGATCAAATCAAAGCACCCAAGAAAATTAAATTTCAGCATCAAATGATCCACAAGAAATTGACATGCCTCTAAACAATCACATCAAATCAAAGCTCCCCAAAAAATTAAATTTCAGAATTAAATACCCCATAAGGAGTTGTTAAACAAAACAAATCAAATCAAATCAAAGCTTTAAAGAAAATTAAATTACGGTATTAAATGATCCATAAGGAGTTGATATGCTGTTTAACAAACAAATCAAATCAAAGCTCCAAAGGAAATTAAATTTCTGCATTGAATGCTGCATAAGGAGTTGATATGCCATTAAACAAACCAAACAAATTTTTAAAAAGTATGGCCAAGATTCCATTGCAGAATTTCTTTATTTTAAATAATTTCAATTTGTGCAATTAATTTCCATTTTATCTTAAACCTTATAAAGAAGTATTTGTACATTGTAATAAATATATATAAACACACATATTTTCTGAGTATGTATTTAGTCAATGATGTTAAGATCTGATATTCATAGGTTTTATCATATATATATATATCTATATATATATATATATATGGGGAAAAAAAAAATATATATATATATAAACAGTGGATTTTTGACACCCTGAAGAGTGGATGGCCATCTACAAAAAGTCAAGATACTGAAAGTAACATCAATCAAAATTATATATATATATATATAGGTATATTAGTAAATAGACATATTATTCCTGACCAGTAGCATGAATCAGAATTTCATGCACAGAACAATCTCCGGGTACTGTGGAGAGATGGACTGTACCCAGCACATGAACATTGTGTTACACATGAAACTCCGATTCATTCTATTGGCAAGGAAGGGATAATATGCATATATGTGTGTGTGTGTGTATTAATAAATATAAGGAATAAAACATATATATATATATATATAAATATATATAAATAAATATATATATATATATATATATGTATATCTATATATATATACACACACACAAGAGACATCACTGACTGGGCAGAAGATTATCCCGCAGTAGGTTGCCATTGCTTTCTGCAGAAGACTGGTTGCTGACCAAAGCTACAGAACCCAATCTATCCTTTTATTTAACCCATAACTGGAGGGAAGAGATGGATTAATACCTTTCCCAAGGGTATTTGCGTGTAAGTGAATGCAAGGAATATGACTGGAAGTTGAACTCGGCTTCCTGATTTCTTGTTCCGAGCTAATATCCACTGCACCACGACGCACATTCACACACAGACTATATTATTATTTCCAAAATTTTACCATCTTTCATTGAATACAGTCGACATGGAAGATTTAATTAAGTTTTTATGAAGCTTTTTCAGCAAGATAACATTTTTCCGTTTTGTTGAAGATAAAGAATACAAAAATTGTCTGTAATTTTTATTATTGCGAGCACTTTTAGACACTTCTAAAGCTAATTTCAAGGTTGTTCATGTATTCGCTGTTTTTATTTTTATCACGATTTGGCTGTTACATAGTTATTTATTTTGTTTTGTTTTTAAAAAAAGAAGCATTAATTACAAGCACTCACATGACATGCAAATGGAAAGTGCACAAGGATCAAAAAAATTCCTAAAAACATAATTAAATTTTTCTTGTCAGTGGTATTCAATGAAAAATTATATTTTTTGTATTCAATTAAAGATTATATATATATATATATATATATATATATATTAGTCATCCACATACAACCTTGTTTTGCTGTATCACAGCTCATCAGTATTGCTAGACACATCCACTTGCTTATAGCCGGGATCAAAACTTGACTGATGTGGTATCAGTTGGAGTTGCTACTCTCTAAGCCATAAGTGCATGAAACCAGAGAAGGGAAAATCTAACATGTTGTATATAAGCAGTGTAATACACACGCCAGTCACCATAAGAAACAGCAAAACAGATCTGTCTGCGAATGACTATTTATGCTCTCACATACCGATTGAGCACTACAGAGGAATGGCAGACTTTGAAAAAACAGTAGCTACTCACTCATCTACACATCGTTCAGTCAGTAATGAATTTGAACACCCTCGGCTACTGGCGTGCGTTTACATTGTATATAACATGCTAAAGCCCGCCTTCCTCTTCCGAGTGCCCATATCTCAGAGGTAGAATGACTGATGTCAATTTGGTCAGGCTTCAATTCTGGACTAGAACCAATCAGATGTCTAACCGTACTGATGAGCTGTGATACAGCAAAACATATCTGTCTGCAGATTACTATATATATATATATTGTGTATTTTGGTAGCAGTTTCTCTTTTATACATGTTTCATTAAAGATGACTGACAATGTACTGGGATTAGGTATTTTATTTAATTCTTCTTGTGTTTAGAAAAGAAAAACACTTGTACAAACACAATGCATGTAAAAACTGTCCAAAAGTTCTGCATATCCAGGTGCTTTCAGCTATTATCAATGGCTATTTGTGTCTTAATTTCATTCTTTTTTTCCAAAGATGCTCAGCACATGATACTTACCTGATCATAGCTCAATTAGAACTCATTTAAGAACACATGAAACATACCAAACTCCATCTGACGCAAACTATTAGAAAATAGCTAAATCCGCTGCTAAGAAAGTCAGTTCTCTGTGTAGAGCCAGGAAGTTTTTCTTGTCTGAAACAATATATAAATCTAACATCCGCCCGTGCATTGAATACTGCTGCTATATCTGGTTCGATGCTCCTGATATCCACCTAGGGGTCCTTGACAAAATCCAATGAAAAATCTGTAATGTGATTGATCCCGACTTGGCAGCTTAGATACAGTCACTTTCTCACTGGCACAATGTGGCTTCCCTGCATCACTTTTGCAAATACTTTTACGGCTTCTGCTCCAATAAACTTTGATCGCTGGTGCCCCCTATATGAGAATTTACTCGAGCCACAAGATTAGCAACTAGGTCCCACTCTTTTACTGTGAAACCAATAAATGTAAACACAAATTCTACTCTATCAGCTTCTTTTCTCAAACTTCCCACCTGTGGAATTCCCTTTCACTTACTTGCTTCCCCGACAGCTACAATCTCCAAGAATTTAAATGTAAAGTCAATAGTCATCTCCTATCTCACTGACTTGTATCTTCTCTCTCATGCTTCTTTCTCCGTCCACTCCACTCTCATCAGTATTCTCATCCTTCTCTTACCCTCTTCCTAACACCCCCTATAACCTGTCACTCTTTCTTATCACTTTCCTCCTATGTAGCCCCCTGCACAACAGTGGCAGTAAAATGCCTTACTTGGGGTGATATGATTATAAAATACAAGTTTCATAGCCTCACATCCACATGTAAAAAAAAATGATTGAAAACAATGGAAGCCATTATGATAAAGCAAGAAAAGTGAGCACCGAATAGCATTAACTATGAACACGGCTACAATGTGCTAACCCTGTTTGTAAAATAAAACACCCCTATAAGTTCAGATACATACACAAAAACACACACATTGTTAAGAATAAAAAATAAAAATCCCTTTTTTTCAGTCCCTTTTTTTCTTGTTTTTTTTTTAATCATTTCACCCCAGGCAAGGCATTCCACTGCCACTATAGCGCAGGGGGTTACATAGGGGAAGATGCTGAGAGAGCGATTGGATATAGGAAATGTCAGAAGGAGGGTGATAGACGAGTAAGAGTGTTTGAGAGAATGGACCACAACGCACACCGAACGCCTCATGGCCCAAGGGTAGAGTCGCCAACTGACGCCAAATCGGTCGGGTTTCGAGCCTGGGTTGCATAGTAATCGGAGTCTAACCATACTGATGAGCTGTGATACAGCAAAACAGATCTGTCTGCGAATGACAATAATATATATATATATATATATATATATATATTTCTATAAAAGTCTATTTTTGCACTTTAACCCCAGTTTGTGGGAGTTAACTATTTGTCCAGGCTTACGGCCTATCACGTTGAATACACCGGTTCTTGCTTGATAACCGAAGTTAAGCAATGTTGAGCCTGGTCAGTACTTACATGGGTGACCACTTGGGAATACCAGGTGTTGTAAGTGTATAGTGACAGATGTGCGTTGTGGTGCAGTAAATATCAGCTCGGAAAGAGAAATCAGTGAGCTGAGTTCGAATTCCAATTGAATACCCTGCATTCGCTTAAGCACTGGTACCCTTGGGAAAAGTATTAATCCGGCCCTTCCCTCCAGTTATGAGTTAAATAACAAGGGTAGGACTTGGGGACCCTGCTCTTAAAAACAAATCCCAATGAATCTTGATACTCAAAAAGAAAAATGTTGTAAAAATAAAATAACCTTACCCAAAATCATTGGTTATGACCTTAAATGATCCCATAAGGATTGATAGGTCGTTAAACCTCTAAACAAACAAACTATTTGCCCACAGCTTGGACCCTATCAGGTGCTACCACTTATGGTCAGGGTGGACCTGGGAACAACAGCAATTAAGAGCTGGTTTGATGCTCCTCACAAACTCCCAATCAGAGGCCTTGCTGCTGGATGCAGTTTACCGTCATACCCAGAACCGGAATATAGAGAGAAGATGAATGACATGATGGATTTTAGCTGTGAAGATTAGAACTGGTGAAACTAAGGAATATAGTCGAACGAAGGCTATTTAAAGTCAAATCAGATTTCAGATTATAAGAGGTTTATTACAAAACATGGTGAACCCAAGTGGTCTCCCACCAGCTCTCAGTACTGATTGGACTTCTTCTTCTATGTGCCCTGTTGCTTTAGGATGTAGGCGATCATGGTTCTCCACGTCTCCCTATCCCTTGTAGCTCTTAGTATATTTGCTCCTGTTACACCTCGCAACCCCCGTTCTGTCATCCACCTGATCAGGCCTTGCAAATATGTTATCAACTGCCTTCCTCTGTCTCTTTTTCCTTCTATCTGGCCTGTCCGTATCAGGTTCACCAAGCTCTCCTTCCTTATTGCATGTCCCAGGAACTTCAGTTGTCTCTTCCTGACGCTCACTATTAATTTCCTTTTTGTTGCCATTCTTTCCAACACCTCATCGTTGCTTGCATGCTCAGTCCACGATATCCGTAGCATCCTTCTGTAGAACCACATTTCCACTGCTTCAAGTTTTGTCCTCATTTTCAGTGATATTGTCCAGCATTCACTGCCATATTGAAGAACTGACATCACATCCAGCACTCTTTTCTTTATTTCTAGTGAAATTTTTCTGTGTGTTAGTTCTTTACTCAGGATCTGGAATGCGTCCTTACTGGACTAGATATTGCTAAACCTCAAATGAGAACTGGTGGTTTCAACTCGTCTCAAACATCATCATAACTGACTATAGTCAGTCATATTCATTTTGATGCAGTGGATATCGGCTCGGAATGAGAAATCAGAAAGACGAATTCAAATTTTAGTTGAATCTGTTGCTTTTATTTACGTGCAAATACTCTTGGGAAAGGTATGAATCCTTTGCTTCCTCCAAGATATGGGTTAAATAGCAAAACAGATTGAGTTATATAGCCTTGGTTGACAAACAGTCTACTGAAGCATCCATTATTTCTAATAATCTATACAAGTTTAAATTTTCTACTCAAACAGTTTCTTTTCTCACACTTCCTGCCTGTGGAACTGCCTTCTGTTTACTTGTTTCCCTGATAGCTACAATCTCCAAAAATTTAAATGCAATGTCAGTTGTCATCTTCTATTCTCTTGAATCCCATTCATCTTTTATCGTTTCCTCAATACTCATTTTATCTAGTTTTTCTCTCACTGTAACCCCCTGTGAACTAGTGGCAGTCCCGCCTTTCGTAGGGCGAAATGATTTTTAAAAAAATTAAATATTTATTTTTAATTTTACTGTAAAACAAATTATTATTTTGCTATAAAAATGTATTTTTTATATATATTCATTTACAGTTTTCTTATGTTGATTGTTTCTTGAAATAACAAAATCCTAAGTAAGGATGTGGTACAGTGGATATCGATTCGAAACAACAAACTGGGGAGCCGAGTTCAAATTCCAGTTGAATTCCTTGTATTCACTTACACACAAATACACTTGGAAAAGGTATTAATCTGTCTCTTCCCTTCAGTTATGGGTTAAATAATAAGACAAATTGGGTTCTATAGCCTTGGCTGGCAACCAGTCAACCACAGAAAGTGATAGCAACCTACTGCAGGATAATCTTTTGCTCAGTTAGTCATATCTCTTTCGAGACATGATTGTCCAAAGCGTATATCACGTATGGGACTTAACTGATTGATCGAAATTTTAGAAACACTTCTAAGATTTCTCTAACATTTTGCAAAAGCTAGTGCTGGGAACTTATGCATCCTCCATGTTAGAATCCATATTTGTATCATGCATTGTTCATCATTAATTAAAAAAAATATTCTTCAAAATACCTTCATCTTTTTTTTGTCTTCAAATCTTTGAATGGTAGACAAATTTCATTTTTTCTTTTCTTAATCGCTTTTCATATCACTGAAAATAGATCTTTAATGATTTCTTGTTATTCTATTCAAATCAATCATGATATATTTTTCCACTTTTATACTTGTTACTGCATGCATTATAGGGGGGTACTGAAAAGTTCTCAGCTTAATCACAAAGAGTGCCTGGTGTTTGAACATTTGATCAGTATTTTGGAAGTGGGTTAGGCTGAAAACATTTCAGCACCCTCTAATTTGGATTAGGGTTCAGTCCTTGACTTGTATAGGAAAATAATTCAGATAAAAAGTTTTGTCTTAGTTTTAACGGGTTTTCAAGTTATTTGCCAAACAGGTACACAAGAAAGAACACGCTTATGTTTTATTCAAAAGCCTCATTCTACAAAGTAGCTTTGTCCTGGGTATGATGATAAACTACATCTGGCAGCAAAACTTATGATCAGAAAATTGAAGCTTTTGAGGAACATGGAACCACATATTAGTTGCTGTCATTCCCAGGTCAAATGCTGGATCAGATTGTAGTTTCTTCTACAAAAAGAGTTGCAGAGTCAAACCCTGCAAGAGAATAAATTTTCTTATTTAAGTCTTTTGAATAAGCAGGCCAATAGGCTGTGGGGGATAGAAAATTAAGAATTAACACCCTTCTTCTTCACTTTTACAAAAATTCACAGTGATGTGTGAAATCCTGTACTAAAAGAAAAAGTTGAAACCAGATTTCGCAAGTAGATGTTAGATTGATATTCTGACCAATAGAAGCAATTTGCAAGACAAAAGACTTAAGATCCACTGCAAAAAAAAAAAATAAATAAATAAATGGATATAAAAAGGGAAAAAGGAAGGCCAGTGAGACAGTCAAATCTGAGCAGTGAGAGAAAGACACAACTAAAAATGTAACGGGAGAAACTCCAAGTTGACCCAAAGTTGCACTGCACATTCGTCATCTTTATCCTTCTTTCTTGTGTGCTGATTCTTTTTACTTCTTCTTCTCCTTCAAAGACCTTCCTACCAAACAAACGTTCATACATACTTACATACATATGCATAAACTCTTTCCAACAAATTACTACTACGAACCTTTTTACAACTCTTGATAACCTTAACTTTCTCATTGAACTTTAACTTCTACAACTTACATTATCTTTTCAATCAATAAATTTCTATTTTAACCCGCAAAATGTATATTTTTACTATTTCACACTATTCCACAAATAAACATTCAAATCTCCAACCAACCTGATGATAACCTTCTGATGAATAAATAGTAAGCTGTAGAGAGTTTGGTTATGTATGATACAAGGCCGAATTAATAAACATTGACCATGTCCCTATAGCTTCAATGTATCTACCCAAACAGGGATATCCACAAAATAACATTTGGAGTAGTCTATGATTAGCATATTTTATGTGAAGTATAAATATGATATCCACTGGTTTCAATCTGAAGAGGAATAACTGCAAAACGTTTTGTCTCCTAATTTAGAGAAAATTCATACAGATGCATGCTGGGATTTTATTAATTTCACTCTTGACTGGTAATGACTGCAAAACACTTTCCCCTTCTACTTTATAGGCATAAGCACAGAAATGCAAGCTGGGATTTTTTCCTTGTCAATAAAAAAGGCTGGTTCTTGGTTTGACCTGACAGCCTCAGTCTGTCTTGTTTTGAAGTCAGAATGCTATGTTTACTTGTCTGAACTTGCTCTTCTGTAGATACTTCCGCTCATTTATGGAAAAAACAGCACAGCATGATGTTAAAAGAGCTCAAACTTAAAAACAAAGTTTTCTCCTCAAAATGTTTATGTCATTATGAAGAGGAATGATCAGAGTTTGTTGTCATTATTTTTAAAATTTTTAATTCTTTCTAACATGTTCAGAGTATTGGTTAAAAATTTTTTTTCATCAGTGATTCACCTGATGTTTACTAAAGGTTACTACTATAGCAAATGTAATATGCAAGTCATTTTTTGAATTGAAAGACACATTAATTTGGAAATTCTTGCAATAATTGTCTGATTTTAATTAAACTTTTAGGACTTATTCAGAAATGAATGAAGTTATTTATGTAAATATTACTTTAAGAAAATCTTGGTAAATTTATTTTTAACTGTTACCCCACCTTTAATTAATTCCATGATATTTCTAGAAATTGAGTACTAGTGCCAAATTTTGTTTTATTAGTTAAATGCAGGACTCCTTGGGGACTGTAAATTATATGGTTTTTTTTCTACAGAACCATTTTCCTAAAAATCTGTTCCAAATAGTAAAAAAAATGCATTGAAACTACACCATTTTTAATTTAGATAAACTTTTAATTGATTTTATGTGTGTCATATTTTGAAATAAAAAAGGTTGATGAATAATGAATTTTTATAATAATAGTTTTTTTTTCTTTGCTAATTAAGATGATTTATAAAGTTTCAAACATCTTAATTTTTTTTTTTGAGTCACTTGGTTTCTTTGGTTATCAATTTATTAAGTAAAGACTATATTTATAAACCAAAAATTGAAAAGCTTAATACAAATCATGTATCATAAAAACTTTTTAAATCATTATAAAGTTTATTCTTTTTACTTAAAATTTCCATTTTTTTAAAAGTAGGGAATTGCGTAAGAGCCATATTGTTAAAAAGTCACACATTTCAAAGGTTGCGCCCCTTACAGGAAAAATAACTCTTAATTTTTGCAGCTATGTTGAATTCTTTCAGTTCACTTGTATTTTCTGTGTAAGCTATAGGGACATGGTCAATGTTTATTAATTTGGCCTTGTATCATACATAACCAAACTCTCTACAGCTTTTTTTTTTTTTTAATCATTTCACCCCGAGCAAGGCGGAAACGCCACTGATGTGCAGGGGGTTACATAAATGTAAAAAGATTCATAAGAAAAGAGTGAGGAGTACAAACTAGTTAGAAAGGAACAATAGAAAGCTGAGAAAGCAAGTGCGATGACAGATACATAGGTGGAGAGAAAGGGAAGGTTATACAGGGGAGGGGAGAGAGCTAGAGTCCAGTGGTTAGTAGATGAGTATTGACTTTGCATTTAAATTTCTGGAGGTTGTAGCCGTCAGGAAACAAGATTTATTCATCAGAAGGTTATCATCAGGTTGGTTGGAGATTTGAATGTTTATTTGTGGAATAGTGTGAAATAGTAAAAATATACATTTTGCGGGTTAAAATAGAAATTTATTGATTGAAAAGATAATGTAAGTTGTAGAAGTTAAAGTTCAATGAGAAAGTTAAGGGTATCAAGAGTTGTAAAAAGGTTCGTAGTAGTAATTTGTTGGAAAGAGTTTATGCATATGTATGTAAGTATGTATGAACGTTTGTTTGGTAGGAAGGTCTTTGAAGGAGAAGAAGTAAAAAGAATCAGCACACAAGAAAGAAGGAAAAAGATGACGAATGTGCAGTGCAACTTTGGGTCAACTTGGAGTTTCTCCCGTTACATTTTTAGTTGTGTCTTTCTCTCACTGTTCAGATTTGACTGTCTCACTGGCCTTCCTTTTCCCCTTTTTATATCCATTTATTTATTTATTTTTTTTTTTTGCAGGGGATCATTCAACTGGCTTCACAAATCATCACTTCAAAATTTAAAGTAAGTTTTATATTTGTAATTACTAGTTTCCTCATTTTGTTAAAAAAGTAATTGTGAAATTAACAGTTTGTAGAAGTATCTGATAAAGAATAATATGAATTATAATATAAATAATATTAATGTTTTCTTAGTATTATTTCACCCTTTGGTTTTTCTTTCATTTATTTTTTCTTGGAAACATTGTTGATCTCATTGAATTTTTGCTACTTACACTTGTCCATGGTCAATTACTCTAGAGTTTCAGATAATACAATAATTTCATCAGATCCTCTGACCCTGATTAGTGGTTTTCTGCAAAACACTGAAAAATGCATTAGTTGAGGATTTATGAATTTCACTATATATATATATATATATATATATATATATATATATATTACACACACACACACACAAAAATAACCTGAAAATCCTTTCAGCCAACACTTCATCAGAGGGTGTTGTTGACAAAAGAAGTTGACACAGAAGTATGACCTTAAGTCATGAAGACAGACCAGTAAAGAGAGGCATGAACCAGGATGTAAAAAATAATTTACGAATAAAATACAAAAGGTCTGTTTTCATAACTGTGTCAATTTAACTTGTCAATGGCACACTCCAATGAAGTGTTAGCCTAAAGCATCCTCAGGGATTTTTTCCAAAACTCTAAGTTCTGTGGTATTAAGTCTTTATTCATATATATATATATATATATATATATATATATACTGATTGTTTAATACTTAGTTTTCGATCCTAATAGGGTTAGACCAGTACACCTTTGTATTAAAAAGTGTTCTATATAATTATATTGTGGAACTTTTGAATATCTTTCACTTATAAATAAGTTATTTTGCTACCATGGTTTCCACCATGAGTGGTGCCTTCAGGCGATTTTTAATAACATTTTATTAATAAGTTATTAAAAATCACCTAAAAAAACCACTCAGGGTGGAAACCAAGGTAGTGAAATAACTCATTTATAAATGAAAAAAAAAATATATGCAAGCCTCAGTGAACGAACACCCGTGCGGATGTGTGTGTGTGTTCTTGCGCACGTTGATGGGTGTACAAATGTGTGTGTGTATATATATATATATATATATATATATATATATATATATGTCTGCGTCTGTCATTACGACAGATTTCCCCCACTTCCACAAATGTCTGTCATAATGACAGATTTTCCCCACTTCCACAATAATACACGAATATACACAACTCTACATATAACCAATTTTTAAAAAAATTAACCAGTTTGCCTGAAGATTGCAAGAGTGTGAAACCCAGGGTTACAAACTCACACCTATCTATATGAATATGTCTGCTCTATCACTGATATTGAGCGCTTTTAAATAAGTACCACGCATATATAATATATAAACAATATAATATATATAACAAATTGCATATGTATATATATATATATATATATATATATATATATATATATATATTGTATATTTGGATAGCAATCTCTTTTTGGTTTCATTAAAAATGACAGACAAGGTATGGTTAAGGTTTTATGTAACTTTTCATGTGATTTAATGATTTTTTTCTTTTCAGGACATTATATATATATATGTGTGTGTGTGTGTGTTAATAAATAAAATAGCCTTCAAAATGAAACAGAGCTTAATATCCAAAGTAGGCAGAGAGACTAGTAAAGTTTAAATACACAATAATAATTTAAAATTTACACTATTTACACTGGACTGTTGTCTTCATTTTTATTGTCATATTCATACTGCTTCAGTCATTGTATACTCCAGTCTTCTTCAGGTGAAATTCTGGTGTATATCACCTGAAGAAGGCCAAGTCATATAACCAAAATGTTGTGAATATGACGGTAAAGATGAGGACAATAGTTCAAATAGTGTAAATAGTTACGATGCTTAATGTCAGATATATAGACACAAAATAAAAGCTTGTAAAATCTATGTGCAAGCATCTCATTTTGGATGAGAAGTTGGCATTCAGCATATTCTTCAGATATGTCACATTTGACCCCATATCTTCCTTGAGGGAGTCAATAAGTTCTTCAAATCAAAAGCAGACTCTTTCTTTTCTTTTTTTTTTTCATGGAATACAAAATTTAAAGAAAATTTGTCTGAGAGTCACAGTAAGCAAGGGAAACTACTTTGATCACTAAAAAATGTTATGAATTTTTATGCATAAAATGTTTTGTCATAATTTTCTTTTTTTTTTTAATGATTTCACCCCAAGGATAGTGGGACCACCACAAGTCTGCAGGTGGTTACAGTGAGAGAAAAGACTGTTTTTTTATTCATTTCACCTTATACAAGCTAATAAAGCCACTAAGATGCAAGGGATTACTGAGAATGAAAGACAATTGATTAAAGAAAATTGAGAAAACATCACTGAAGAGAAAGTGGAAATAAAAAAACAGGATTCAGGGAAAGATAACATGATGATTGAGGTTGCATTTAAATGTTTGTATATTCTAGTTTACAAAAAAGCAAGAGGTGGAAGAGAGTTCCATTGATGAGAAGTGCAAGTGAAGAAACTATTAGAATAGAAGTTATGATTAACTTTACCCATTTCATCAGTAAATTGCTGAGACCGAGCTGCCCATTAAATTTGAACATTTTTAAATCATTTAATTTGAAAGACTGTAATCTTGTTCATTACAAAGTTACAACCTTCACCCTACAGTGTCAGTCAGTCAGTTACATGCCATACATGATAAATGCTTGGGCAATCATGTCGCAAAAGAGATATGACTGATTGGGCAGAAGATTTTCCCGCACTAGATTACCATTTCTTTCTGTGGTCAACTGGTTTCCAACTGAGGTATATAGAACCCAATCAGTCTTGCTATTTAACCTATAGCTAGAGGAACAAGCAAGAGATTAATGTTTCCCAAGAGTGTTTGCATGGAAGTGAATCCCATGAATTCAACAGTAATTCAAACTTGGCTCTGATTTCTTGTTCCAAGCCAATATCTACTTCAACACAACACACATCCTATAATGATACGTACTGCAAGAGACCTGCTAAAAAGTGAAAATACATAATGAAAAAAATAGCACTTGCTATTATTATAATCCATATGGACACCTATAACAAAAAAACAAACAAACCAAGGCTTTTACTCAATGATATAAAAATTTACGCTAAAAAAAAATCAGTCAGTCAAGTTCTATATGTGATACAGACTTAGGTGATCATGTCTCAAGTCTTGAAAGAGACATGATAGACTGTGCAGAATATTTTTCCGCAAAGGTAGTTATTTTCTGCAGTAGACTGGTTGCCAATCAAGGCTATCAAACCTAATCTGCCCTGCTATTTAACCTATAGCTAAAAGGAGAAGCAATGAATTTGCAAGGGTATTTATACACTAGCAGTATAGCCCGGCATTGCTTGAGTGTAATAAAAGCTTTAAAATGAATCCATGGTCCTGGAGCTCAGACTCAGCCTAAAGAATATTTGTGTGAAATTTGGTGAGAATCGGATAAAAATTGTGAATTTGTATAAAGGACATACAGACAGATAAACAGACACACACACACAAACATCTTGTATATATATATATATATATATATATATATATATATATATATATATATATATAATCGATTTTCTGCACTATTCTAAGAACTGCAACCTTGAAATTTCTGAATATCATTTCTTATGTCTTTGTCTATACGTGTATCAAATTTGATTAAAATCGGACCACTCCTTCTATAACCCGATTTTTTCAATTATTGATTTTCGATATTTATCGGGGATACCTCAACACAAAACTTAGCTAAGAACACTCACAGACGCTTATAATACAACTGTGTAAATTTTCAAGAAAATCGGTTCATCCGTTTCGAAGTCTATAGGTAACGGACACACACAGACAAAGTTCCATTTATAAATAAGTTTAGATTTAGATAAGTCAATGCAGCAAATTCAACTGAAATTCAAACTCAGCTCTCTGATTTCTTGTTCCGAGATGATATCCATTGCACCACAACGCCACATCCTACAATGTAACCCAGGATATAATGGGTTTGATTTATTAAGCAAATTAATCAATATTTTCATTCGTTTTAATGATGACATATACAGTGACATGATAAATGCCAAAAGTCTACAAGAGAAATTAATTAGCAATTATTTTACCAAGGCAGCATTTTAAATAATTTTAATCAATAAATGTATTGCCAATTATTGTAGGATAGAAATACATTACAGATTTCTGTAATACAACATTTGGTTTGTGTAATGGCATATCAACTCCTTATGGGTCATTTAATGCTGAAATTTAAGTTTCTTGTGAGTTTTGATAATTTGTATTTTTTTTAAATGAATTATTGCTAATTTCTATCTATGAAAACATTTATTGCTGTTTTTTATTTTTACCATGAAAATGTATTTTTATAATGTTTTAACCCCAGTTTAGGGGTTCACTATTTGGCTACCATCCTGGGTCAGGGTGGACATGGGAATAACAGCAATTAAAATGGGGTTCGATGCTCCTGAAAACCTTCAGGTCAGAAGTCATGTTGCCAGATGTAGTTTATTGTCATACCCAGGACAGTGTAATACCGTGACCTTTGTTATTATTCTGAGGGTCATAGTAATACAAGGTATTTAGATGGTTAGTGGTAATTAGTGCAAGTAATACTTTATTAAATAAACCTATGTTGAAAATTAATTCTAATGATTACATATACAGTGACATAGCAGATGCTAAGAGCAGTAATAGAAATTCAATGGAAATTATTTTATCAACTAAAAGCACTGCTGGTTATTGTAAAACTGCCATTTCATGAAATAGTTACAGTTTATATGGACATTGTTATGACAATTATTATTTTAGTGAAAGATGACATCAAAGCTTTTATTCATGTTAACGATTATATAGTAGCACAACAAATAATAAAAAAATATAGATATATATAAATGCATTTAAAATAATTTTACAAAATGCTTGTGAAAATAATTGTATGGTAAGAATGCATTATAAACTAAATTATTATGAAACATGTTCTGCAAGTCATTTTTACTGTAAAAATTAATTATGAATGATTTTTGCTATAAAAATGCACTGCAAATGATTTTTACCATGTAATTTCACTGTGAATGATTTGTAATACAAAAATGCTTTACGTATGATTTTGACAACTCACAACTTGGGCTGGCTCTTTTATTGCCAACCATTTCGCATGAAATAAAACTTGAAAAACAATTAAATAGGAATAAGAATAAAATCATTATTTTGCCAAAAGTAAGTTTATAATTTTTCACAATGTGCATGAAATCCAGAAAGAAAAGGGATTGTCTGAAGTCAGGAATTAATGCCAATGTTACTGAAAGAAAGATTAGAAATTTCGGCTCTGGTTTACACGAAAGAAATAAAAGCAAATAAAGAATCCAATAAAGTCTAAGAGATAAGACAACAGTCCAGTTTTCATTAGCGTAAAAGTGATAGACATGACTCCAGTTTACCACAGATTAAAAAAGAATGTAGACATATGTCAGTTTTACACTTGAGTTAAAAAGATAAATATGTGGGTCAAGCTTACACTAGATATAAATAGTAGGTGTAGATTATACCAAATTCTATATGTATTTATCCAAAACATGACTCTCTTTTGAATGGTTTTATTCCTCTGCAGGGGATGCAGTTGGCATTTTCAAAGTCCCACTGTCAAGGCTGAAAAAGAGGAGATCTTATACTGCAAATAAGATTGAAGTAAATATAAGATAACAGAAGGTGGAGTGACGGAATGAGATTTTTGCAAATTATTTTAAAAAGTGGAAGGGATAGCAAGATATCGAAGGAAACAAGCTTCTTCATGTTTTTTTAATCTTAAATGACCAGATCATTTTCAGACAGATTTCATATGCTTTTAGTATTTGCTGTAATCATTAAAATTAATCCAACTTTTGGCATTTTTGGTTATAACTTGGTTTCTATAGGTTTTTATATAAAGTCCTGTTAGGTACTTGCCGTGACATCCATAAGAAATATTCTGAAAACTGACTTCAAGGGTATTTTTTGACTACTTGTTGTTGGTTGGTGGTTTTGTTTTTATGGCATATCAACCTCAGCGGGTCATTTAATAACAACTAAATTTTAATTTATTTATTGCTGATAATAGCTTTTTCTTTCAACAATTTATTGTTGTTTTCTATATAAGTTTTGTGTCTAGTTATACTTTTTTCTTTTCGAGTATCAAGATTCATTGGAATTTTTTTTTTTTTTAAGGGCAGGGTCCCCAAGTCTTACCCTTTTTATTTAACCCATAACTGGAGGGAAGGGATGGATTAATATCTTTCCCAAGGGTACCAGTGGTTAAGTGAATGTAGGGTATTCAACTGGAATTCAAACTCGGCTCACTGATTTCTCTTTCCAAGCCGATATCCACTGCTCCACAACGCACATCCGTCGTTAAACACTTACAGCACCTGGTATTCCCAAGCGGTCACCCAACCAGGCTCAACATTGCTTAACTTCGGTGATCGAGCAAGAACTGGTGTATTCAACATGATAGGCCGTAAGCCCTTGACTACTTATAGTTCTTTATTTAAGCCTCCAGACTAGTTCATCGGGGGGGGGGGGGTGTCTGTTATATCTAATTTCTATCTGCTTTTGATTGGGATTTATATTTTAACCCAAGCTCCAGGGGGCTATCACACCAGACTTTACCTCCCACTTGGGAGGTAACTGAGTTTATTGCCTGGCACCTTCAAAAGAAGAAGTGCTGAGGGGCTTTAGGAATTTTTCCACGGTACTGCTGATAGCAAAGTGCCATGTGTGATACACACTTGGGTGATCATATATGTCTTTTAAATCACAAGTGACTATGCAGAAGATTTTCATGCAGTAGGTTGCCATTTTTTCTGCAGTAGACTGGTTACCAACCAAGGCTACAGAACCCAATCTGTCATTGATACCTTTCCCAGGGGTATTTGCATGTAAGTGAATACAACGAATTCAACTGGAATTTGAACTCAGCTTTCTGATTTCTCATTCCACCCACGTCTATTAAACAGGTGAAGAGGCTCATCTCTTGTTCCCTGTTTAGGATGTGGTTTACAGCTTTCTCTTTTCCAATCTTTTCACTTTTCCTTTTTGTTTTGTTTTTTTTTCAATTGGAGTAGATAGACTTAACTATCACCCAGTTCACACTCCACCCACGTCTATTAAACAGGTGAAGAGGCTCATCCCTTGTTCCCTGTTTAGGATGTGGTTTACAGCTTTCTCTTTTCCAATCTTTTCACTCTTACGTAGCCCCCTGCGCATCAGTGGCATTACCGCCTTGCTCGGGGTGATATGATTAAAAATAAATATATCTATTGCACCACAATAGACTGCTGATAAACCCACCTTTAACTAACCTTGTATCATGTCTGCAGCATGGTGGGAGCCCTGGTAAATATCTAAAATCTATTTTGCTAGTGAAGTGATATCAGATTAGATCAACAGCTAAGAATATCACGAACATGTATGCAATGGCAAAGTTTTAGAGAAAATGAAATCAAGAAGGACACTTATATTTAACATCAGAAAGAGATAGTTTGAGGGTACATAATGAGGAAAGAAGGTTTTGAAAATTTAAGACTCACAGGACAAGAAAGACAGAAAACAATATGTAACCTACCTAGCGAGCTTAAGTAAATGGATGGCAGAACAGGGTTTAGAAAAGAAGACAAAAAGACAAAATTTATTAAAAGCTACAAAAGTCAGGAAATTGTGGAGAGCTGTGGTTGTCTACTTCCTGAAGTGATATAGAACATAATCAGTTAAGTGCCATATGGGATATATGCTTGGGCAATCATGTCCCGAAAGAGACATGACTGACTGGGCATAAAATTTTCTCCAACTAGGTAGTTATATCTTTCTGCACTAGACTGGTAGCTAACCAAGGCTATAGAACCCAATCTGTCCTGTTATTCAACCCATACCTGAAGGAAAAAGAGTTAGATTAATAACTTTCCCAAGAGTATTGACATGTAAGTGAATGCAACGAATTGAACTTGAACTTGGCGCTTTGATTTCTTATTCCAGTCAGTATCCGTTGCACCACAATGCACATCTTCTTCTTCTTTTATGTGCCATGTCCTTTCAAGATGTAGGCAATCATAGCCATCCACATTTCCCTGTCCCTGGTGGCTCTTAGCATGCTTTCTCCTGTTGCACCATGCAACTCCCATTCAGTCATCTACCTGATTTGGTCCTTAATGTTATCCACTGCCTTCCTCTGTCTATTTTTCCCTCTATCTGGCCTGTTAGTATCAGGTTCTCCAAGCCCTCTTTCCTCATTGCATGTTCCAGGAACTTTAGTTGTCTCTTCCTGATGCTCAGTATTAATTTCCTTTTTGTTTCCATCCTTTCCAAAACCTCATCATTGCTTACATGCTCGATCCATGATATCCGCAGCATCCTTCTGTAGAACCACATTTCAGCTGCTTCAAGTTTTTCCTTCATCTTTGAAGATATTGTCCAACATTCACTGAACATATTGAAGAACTGACATCACATAGCAATCCAGTACTCTCCTCTTTGTTTCTAGTGATTCTGTCCTGTTTCTTAATACTTTACTCAACTTCTGGAATGCTTCTTTCACTATGCCAATTCACCTTTGGATCACAGTGTCACATCACATGGCACATAAAAGATTGAAATTCGAGTTTTGTTTAATGTAGCAGTGACTTACCTTGGTGACCCAAACGGGCCAGAGTTGGGTCTATGTCTTGTAAGGGAGTGTGGCGACAGCGGATTGGCGAGCTTTGGTCAGATGGAGAATTGGACAGCACTTTGTGATAAACAGAATTGCGGTTGCTTGTAGTGATTTATATTTACTGTGCTGAGCACTTATTGGCTGAGTGGTAGCCAGGTCGAGTGCATAAAATGTGGTATGCTCATTTTGAGGGGGGTTGTTGTTATTTGAGTTGTCATTTGCATGAGAATAGCGTTTCGGAGATTATGACAAGACATGTGAATTTGGCTTGTCTGTTTGAAATACTTTCCTGTGGTTGCTTTTTACCAACACATAATTTTCTTTTTGCAACATTTAATGGTATATCAACACGTCTGTGGGTTATTTAATAACAGAAAAGTGAAGTTTTAAGGTATTTTTTTTAATGTTCAGTTATTGTGAAAAGGTTGATTTAGTCAGTTTTTAATAAAAATTTTTTGTTTTTATTCTTTTTTTTATTTTAGAAAACTGAAAATGTCTTCTAGTTTTGTATTCAAAAATGTTTTACTGAGAATAATTTTTTTTCCTTCAAAAATGTGTTATGGTATTAAATTTTTTTTCAAAAATGTATATTTTTCTAGAAAAGTCTATTTCATGTATATACTAGCATCATAGCCCAACATTGCCTGTGCAACTCAAAACATTTTAATTTCTTCAGCGGATAAAACAAATATGTTTAAATTTGCTGTAGACACTTAAAATATAATCTATATATATAACAGGCAATCTGTGAGTCTGTGTATGACTGTTCCCTATGCACGCCTACATTTTGCAATATTTTTTTGTTTCAAAATTACGGGGAAAAATATTCACATTTTTTTGTTGATCAAATGAATTTTTAAAACGTTGAAATAAAAATTCAAAATAAAGGTTAATTTTCCCTTTTTTTTTAATAAAATTTATTTTAGTTGTGTTTGACACGTGCGATTTGATTTCTGTGACATAATCTATCAACCATCTTAGATCTTAGATGTTTTACGGAGCAAATGTAAACAATCTGCACCATTGGCCAAAAAGTGTGAAAGGGAAAATTGCTGAACTTAAACTCAAAAAGTATATGTCGACCTGGCTTCCCTGTAGATATGTGCCCCTAGAAAGTTTGAATGGCGTAGCTTAAAAAATGTAGGTGTGCATAGGGAACAGTCACACACTCACAGATTGCCTTTTATATATATATAGATTTCTATAAAAGTGTATTTCTATACTTTCATAGTATTTTGACCCTAGTTTGTGGGGGGGGTAATTATTTGCCCATAGCTGGGACTCTAAAAGGTGCTACCACTCTGGGTCAGGGTGGACCTGAAAACAACAGCAAGCAAGAGGTGGTTCTATGTTCCTCACAACTTCCCAATCAGAGGCCTGATGCAGTTGACTGTCATTCCCAGTACCAGCACATAAAAGATAAAATAATGTATATATAAGATATTTATATACTCATTTCTCATGGTGTCAAACTCTATGATTTTTTTTTCTACTCATGATGCAAAATGTACAATACTTTTATATTTAAACTTGTCATCTTTGGAAAAATGTCAAGATGTGGCTATCAAGCTTGGCAATGTTTACCCTTTGTGCCTGCTAAAAAAAATATCATTTCAGAAGAGTAACTTTAGAAATAACAAAAAGACAAAATTTTTTGAGCTACAAAGGATAGGAAATGGTGGAGTGCCATGATCACCAACATTCTGAAGGGAGACGGCACATAGAAGAAGAATTATAATTTCTTTCTTCTTCTTTGTTAAAAAATAAATGACAGAATTAATACAATTATCATAATGACTGCATCAATACCAACTCTGCTTTTTACATTTATTACATGAATATTAGTAATAGTAGTATATGGGCACATAGTCGAGTGGTTAAAGTGTTTGTTTTTGACCACGAAGCCTGGGTTTTAATCTAAATATGGCTGATTTGTCAGAAAGGTGACTTCTTAGTGTTATCAGTCTGGAAGAGGTGATTCCAGTGTGCAGCATTTTTGGAAAGTGCCTGAAAATGATACCACAGGTTGTGAGTGAAATTGGGTAGATGGCTCCCTTTGAAGAGCTATCAATTGTTATGCTAGCTTGCAGTCACAAATTCTGGCCTTGTTCAGATTTTTGTTTACGCTAGATAACTTGCTCTCACCCAGAAAGTGTAATTAAAATTCACTCAACATAGTTGCAGTATAAACCACAGGTAGACTCCATGGGTGTTGAACAAATACTAGTGTACCTGAGCAAGTGTCTACAATGGAGATTGGGTAGCCACCCTTGTAGACAGGATTGCTTGGATAAGAGTTGTTGGCCATACATATATATATATGTACTTGATGTATTGATGGATGGCAGACCATAGTTTGGGAAGGGTAACAGAAGGGGCGTTAAGAGCTACAAGTAATAGGGAGATGTGGAGGGCCATAATCACATACGTCCTAAAGAGAACAGCACATAATAAGAAGTAGCAGCAGTAGGTACAATAGTCGTCTTCTTCATGTGCCATGTTCCTTCAGGATGTAGGCAATCATGGTCCTCCACATCTCCCTGTCTCGTGTCAGTCTCAATATTTTTCCTCTTAGTATCTCTCCTAAACTCTGTTCTGCTTTCCTCTATCTGTCCTGTGAGTATTAGATTCTCCAAACCATCCTTCCTCATTACATGTCCCAGAAACCTCAGCTTGTCGTTGCTGGCGTGCTGAGTCCAGTCTTTCTGTAGAATCACATTTCTGTTGCTTCAAACCTCCCCTTCATCCTTGAAGAGATCGCCTAACATTCACTGCCATATAGAAGGACAGATATTAAAAAGCAGTCTAGCACTCTTTTCTTTGTTTCCAATCAGATCTTCCCATTTCTCGGTACTCTGGTTAGCTTTTGAAATTTGAGATTTTTATTTGTCTGACAAGAATATTTTCTATTCTTTTTTTGTTTAGACAATCTTCAAGGGGAAGTGAAGTGTAAATACATAGATAGTCAGGCCCACCCATTTCTATTGATTCTTTGAAATAAATATTCTATCACTTTTCAGAGAAGGGGGAGGAGTGATGCTTAATTTGTACTCTTTTTTTTTCTTGTTCATTCCTCATTTCTACTCTCACCACTCCTCTAGTTTTGTTCAGTTTTTTTTTTTTTTTAGTTCTGTATAATTATTTCACTTTCTTTCTATTATTGTTCTTTGCCCCTATTTTATTTCATTTCGGACTAATTTTCCTCTCTCTGTTCCACCCTTTTCACTTTACTCTTTCTTTTTTTATTCTCTCACTCACTTTCTTCCGGTTATCGATTTTCTCTATCTTTTTTTATCTCTCTCTTTCCCCCAGTTATTTCTATATTTCTCCTATCTCTTTCTTCCAGCAATATCTCTTTCTATTTTTCTCTCTTTCCTTTATGTTTTATTAGATTTTTCTCTCTTTTTCTTTATGCTATTTCATTCTATTTTTCTTTCTAATTTGCCTCTTTCTTTCTTCCAGTAATTTCTTGATTTTCCTCTCACCCAGTTTTTTTTACAATTGTTTCTCTTACAGTTTTCCTTTCTCCCTGCCAGCTATTTTACTTTTCTTTCTTTTTTTTTCCAGATATTTCATTCTATTCTTCTTTCTCTTTCTTTTTTTTTCTCTCTCTCTCTCTGTTATATGGTTGTAAAGAAAATTTCTACTTAAATTTAGATGTTTTACAAAAATTCTTACAGTTTCTAATTAAATTTAGATGTTCTACAAACTTTCCTTCCAACTAGGCATTCTCTAATTACAATTCCTCGTCTCAGTAATATAGACAGATGTAGGTATGTTTCTTTTCTCTATTTATTTTTAAAAAGATAATTTCACCCCAGGCAAGGCAGGACCATCACTGGTGTACATGGGTTTCCAGTGAGAGTAAAGCCTGGGTACAGGGGTATTGAAGAAAGGATAAAAAAAAGAAATTGAATTCAAGGACATGGATGACAACAATTGACATTGCATTTAAATTTTTAGAGATTGTAGGGAACCAAGTAAATGGAAGAGAGTTCCACAAAAAAGAAATGTGAAATAAAAAACTGTTTGAGTAAAAGTAGTGGTTACATTTAACTATTTTAATAATAAAAAGTGGGACCTAGATGCCAATCTAGTAGACACGGCACCAGGGAAAAAAAAAGCAGTTTCCATAAAAATTATTTGTTGAAACAACAGAAAAAAGTAACATCATGGCGATAAGAAAGTGACTTAAGTTGAGATGTCAGATCAGGATTGATTACACTGCGGATACTTTCATAGATTTCATCAAGTTCCTCGAGATGAATAGCCGGAGCATCCGACTAGATATGGTAACAATGCATGGACAAATGTGCAAGATGGATTCTTAAGAAAAACTTTTTGGCCCAACACAAAGACCCAAACATCCTAACAGTAGATGCTGCTATAGATCCGATATGTTCGTTCCATTTCATGTTGGTTGAAAAAGTGAGGCCAAAGAAGCATTGTGTTTTGCTGTCAAAGAGACTAGCATCAGCCATGCTGATAAGTAGCAGAAAAGTTTGTCTATGTTGGTTAAAGGAGAGCAGTTTTGTTTTCATCATTTATCCATCACACCCAGATGGTGCATAGGGCAGCAACTTTTTGTTGCTGTTTCTGTAACAAACTGTTTTTTATGGGACAGGGTTGTTAGCCCTGCACACAAGCCCCAAACCTGGAGAACCGGTGGACCATTTTTGGTCCTTATGTTTACAGCATCTGGTATTCCTAAATAGGTCCATTTAAGTACTGACCAGGCTTGATGTTGTTTAACTTCAGAGATTGGATGGGAACCGGTGTATTCAACATGATATAGCCATAGACAGTTTTGTTTTGGAGGCACTAAAAACTTTACAAGCCATTTTCTGCCCCAATAAAAAAACTGACTGGACGTTTGTTTCAAGAGCAACAACCAGATTTACTTTGTGAGCTTTGGCAGATTTCCTATAATCTCCCAATTTTCTCTTTTTTTTGCTTACTCTCCCTATTTTTCAACTATTTCTCTTTTCTTCTCTCTCTCTCTTTATTTTGGCAATCTTACCTCTTCTGTTTCTTCCAGCTATTTTCCTCTCCTTTTCTTTTAGTTATTCTGCTCTCTCTCACTTTTCTATTGACTTCTGTTTCTACTTGTATCGATGCTTTTCACTATTTTGTTATATCATTTCTCGGGATTTCCTTCAAGTAAAATTACTTCTCTTCTTCAAAATAAATCAGAGTCACAATGAAGGTTCTTTTCTAAACATTGCAAAAGTAAATCCCACCTCAGTATTTGTCAAATCACTCTAATGACAGCAATTTCCCTTCAAATTTCTCAATGAGATGACTTCTGCTGAACTTGTGTTATGAGCTTTTTTTAATCATTTCACTCCAAGTAAGGTGATAAAGCCACTGAGGTTATTAAATATGAAAAAAAGAAGGATTAAGATGAGATAACAATAAAAGAACAAGTATTTTTCTTCTTCATGTGCTGTGTCCCTTCAGGATGTAAGCAACCATGTACTTCTACTGAGCTCTGTCTCTTAGGACCTGCCATACCACTTACATTGCCTCTTAGGACCTTCCATACCACTTACATTGCCTCTTAGGACCTGCCATACCACTTACATTGCCTCTTAGGACCTGCCATACCACTTACATTGCCTCTTAGGACCTGCCATACCACTTACATTGCCTCTTAGGACCTGCCATACCACTTACATTGCCTCTTAGGACCTGCCATACCACTTACATTGCCTCTTAGGACCTGCCATACCACTTACATTGCCTCTTAGGACCTGCCATACCACTTACATTGCCTCTTAGGACCTGCCATACCACTTACATTGCCTCTTAGGACCTGCCATACCACTTACATTGCCTCTTAGGACCTGCCATACCACTTACCATTGCCTCCTTAGGACCAGCCTTACCACTTACCATTGCCTCTTAGGACCTGCCATACCACTTACATTGCCTCTTAGGACCTGCCATACCACTTACATTGCCTCTTAGGACCTGCCATACCACTTACATTGCCTCTTAGGACCTGCCATACCACTTACATTGCCTCTTAGGACCTGCCATACCACTACATTGCCTCCTTAGGACCTGCCATTACCACTTACATTGCCTCTTAGGACCTGCCATACCACTTACATTGCCTCTTAGGACCTGCCATACCACTTACATTGCCTCTTAGGACCTGCCATACCACTTACATTGCCTCTTAGGACCTGCCATACCACTTACATTGCCTCTTAGGACCTGCCATACCACTTACATTGCCTCTTAGGACCTGCCATACCACTTACATTGTAGCAAACCACCCATATTTTCACTCCAAGTAAGGTGATAAAGCCACTAAGATTATTAAATATGAAAAAAAAAGGATTAAGATGAGATAACAATAAAAGAACAAATATTGTTGTTCTTCATGTGCCGTGTCCCTTCAGGACGTAAGTAATCATGGACTTTTTTTTTTAATCGTATCACCCCGAGCAAGGCGGTAACGCCACTGATGTGCAGGGGGCTATGTAATAGTGAAAAGATTGGAAAAGAGAAATCCGGAAACCACATCCTAAACAGGGAACAAGGGATGAGTCTCTTAACCTGTTCAATAGACGTGGGTGGAGTGTGAACCAGGCGATAGATAGATCTATCTACTCCAATTGAAAAAAAAGAAACCAAAGTGAGAAGATTGGAAAAGAGAAAGCTGGAAATCACATCCTAAACAGGGAACAAGGGATCTTAACCTGTTCAATAGACATGGGTGGAGTGTGAACCAGGCGATAGATAGATCTATCTATTCCAATTAGCTCTGTCTCTTGTGGCTCTCAATAATTTTTCTCTTGGTATCTCACATATTAAGGAGACAGATAAAATATCATCATTACATTTAATTTTTGAAAATCAAAGTTGACTGAAAAAGCAAGAGACCAGAAGAGATTTCCACAAGTGAGAACTGTAAGAAAACTTATGGTTACATCAAGCCACTTCAGCTCTAAAATGAGGAGACCTAATTGCCAATTTAATACTGAACTTAAATTCATAAAGTTGCCACAGCAAAAATGAAAGCTTGTTAAAGCAATTACCATGAAAATATTTATAGAAAATAAACAAAAAAGCTATGTTACACTGGTAGGCAGGCAGAGATACCAGGTCAGCTCCAACAAAATTGCAGAATTTTCTTTGGATTTTATCAAGAATCTCGAAATACATAGAAAAAGCACCAGACAGAATGTAGCAGCAATATTCAATTCATAGGCTTATAAAGGTGTAAGACAGATTTAGGTGATAATAGTTGCCTAATAAATCAGATTATTTTCATCGATTCAGTAGATTTTAAGAAATGATTTAAATATGCATATGAGTGTGCATAAATGCATTTAAAGTGAATAATTTCACTAGCATATGCAGATCAATGTATTTAGAGTGATCAGTTCTGTTCATATCTATTCTAGTTATATAAATATTCAATCTACCAATGATGAGAATTAAGAATAAGCTGAAATACATTGATGCCAATACTGTCAGCAGTAATAGGGTGGTTAAAAAGAGAGAGGAAAAATTATTTGCTTTATCCACTCTCCAAAATTTCTGCTAGGTATTAGTATATCCAGAATATGATTACACCTTAATGTGACAGAGGAAAACATTAAAAACAGACATCAGGCTAAAAATAGAGTATTGTTGTCACATTTGGGTGGACACTGTCAAATCCTCACTTCCCAGGCTCAATAGAGATAAAAAGTGTCTCCAAGTCCTTTTGGGTGACAAATTATTTTCCACTCTCGAGCCTCTTTCCCTAGGTATTTAAATTTCTTGGTGTATTTTTAGTTTCTCCAACCTGTAGTTCGCACATTTGGGGTCGTCTTTTTGCTGATGACCATATATTCAGTTTTCTTGGAGTTTATGCTCAGTCTTTCTTCTCACTTCCTTTTACTAACTTCTGTAGGAGGTCCTGCATTTTCCTTTCCATATCTGCTATCAGTACCATGTCAGATTGGATTCTAAATCCTTGGCTGGCAACCAGTCTACCGCAGAAAGTAATAGCAACCTACTGCGGGATCATCTTCTGCCCAGTCAGTCATGTCTCTTTCGAGACATGATCGCCCAAGCCAACATATTGGTGGTGGGAGATAATTGTTAATCCTATACTTGAACAGGTTAAGATCAATAGTTGGCATGAAAAAGGAACTGGCAAAAAAAATTTGAATGTGGTAACCAGTCGTCGCCCCTCACGCATGACCAAGATTATAAGATAAAATTATTGAGCACATTAGCTAAAAAGGAAATGTGAAAAAAATAAAAATGCCCATTTCAATAATATCTTGAGAGGAGTATATTTTTTTATAATCAGATCACAGTAAGTCTGCATAACTAATCCTTCTGTTTAGACAAGGTTGTTCTGATTTAATCAAGACTAGCAGTATAGCCTGACGTTGCTCGGGTGTAATGAAAGCTTTAAAACTAAATCATGGTCCTGGATCCCAAACTCTTTAAACGTTGGCACGAAAGACTAAAAAGCAATAGTTGTTTCCAGTTATAGCAAAACTAGACTGAAAGAAAAATGAATGGATGTAAGTCAAATTTTGATTTCCTGGTATCAATATCAAATAAGCTTTTTTCATTGTAAACTGAATTTTGAATGCTAAATAAGTCCTCTGAGTAAATGGTATCATGGCTGAGACTAAGAACTACAATTATACCTACTTAGAGCCAAACCCGAAGCAAAAACTAAAATAAAAGGGCTGAAAAAAATATAGACATACAGGCAGATAAACAGACACACACACAAACATCTTGCCTTTTATGTTCATATATATATATATATAATCGATTTTCTGCACTATTGTAAGAACTGCAACCTTGAAACTTCTGAATATTGTTTCTTATGTTTTTGTCCATGAGTGTATCAAATTTAATTAAAATCAGACCACTCCTTCTATGACCCGTTTTTTTTTATTATCGATTTTTGATATTTATCTGGGGTACATCGACACAAAACCTAGCTAAGAACACTTGCGGATGCTTATAGTACAACTGTGTAAATTTTCAAGAAAATTGGTTCAGTCGTTTCGGAGTCTATAGGTAACGGATACACACACACACACACACACACACACACACACAGAGACAAAGTTCCATTTATAAATAAGTTTAGATGTTTCATGATGGTAGCTAAAATGGGAACTGCATGAAAAAGAAATCATAGCCTTGCAGAAGGATGCTGTAAAACTTCAAGTTTTCAAAAACATGTCCTGCAATTTTAGACCCAGATATGTTGGCACTGTTATGAAAATAATCTAATTAACTCTTTCTAATAAATGACAACAGTTATTGAGTAATTATCATCTTTAGAAGTTCACTTATTCAACTTATATCAGTCAGTTAAGTGCCATACGTGATACACGCTTGGGCGATCATGTCTTGAAAGAGACATGACTGACTGGGCAGAACATTATCCTGCAGTAGGTTGCCATTGCTTTCTGCGGTAGACTGGTTGCCGATCAAAGCTATAGAACCCAATCTGTCCTGCCATTTAATTTCTAACTGGGATGAGAAGAGATAGATTATATTACATTATTATATTAAGTATAATTAGTGGGGGATCAGTTTATTACTTCATGACAGTAGAAAATCGATCCCCCACTTTATGACCAGTAGAAGGTTTAAATGTATTTCCATCTATTATATTCAGTCAGTCGGTTAAGTGCCATACGTGATACACGCTTGGGCGATCATGTCTCGAAAGAGACATGACTGACTGGGCAGAACATTATCCCGCAGTAGGTTGCCATTGCTTTCTGTGGTAGACTGGTTGCCTACCAAGGCCATAGAACCCAATTCATCTTGTTATTTGACCCATAGCTGGAGGGAAGAGATGGATTAATACCTTTCCCAAGGGTATTTGTGCTTATATGATTGCAATGAATTCAACTGGAATTCGAACTCGGCTCTCCGATTTCTTGTTCTGAGTCGATATCCACTGGACCACAACACACATCCTTATATTAATATATGACAGTTTTAAAGATAGGTAAGACATCTTTCTAAATTGGTTTCAATATAGCTCGAGAAAGGAAAATAACATGTCAATTTGATGAGAAATAGTAATGTCTAACACTGTTTTAGATGCACTTAGAAATTCTGACTATCAGCTTTGCCAATCCACATCAATTTAAGATATACAGCATGTTTTTGACCCAAATGTTTTAGTAAACTGTGCAATCTTTGTATTATTTACAACATCCTCAGAATAGCCACTATGACAAAATATTTTTCTAATACCTGTCCTAATCTAATCTAAACTTATTTAATAAATGGAACTGTGTGTGTGTGTATGTGTATTCGTTACCTATAGACTCCGAACCGGCTGAACCGATTTTCTTGAAAATTTACACAGTTGTACTGTAAGCATCTGTGGGTGTTCTTGGCTAGGTTTTGTGTTGAGGTACCCCCAATAAATAATGAAAATTGATAATCGAAAAAAACGGGTAATAGAAGGAGTGGTCCGATTTTAATCAAATTTGATACACTCATAGACAAAGACATAAGAAACGATATTCAGAAATTTCAAGGTTGCAGTTCTTACAATAGTGTAGAAAATTGATAATATATAAAAGGCAAGATGTTTGTGTGTGTGTGTCTGTTTATCTGTCTGTATGTCCTTTATACAAATCCACAATTTTTATCCGATTCTCACCAAATTTCACACAAATATTCTTTAGGCTGAGTCTGAGCTCCAAGATCATGGATTACTTTTAAAGCTTTCATTACACCCAAGCAACGCCGGGCTATACTGCTAGTGTATTTATAGAACAAATCAACAAGGCTCAACCAAAATCTTTACAAGAGTAATTTTATGCCATGTGATACAAGACAAAGTCCATTATGTATCCTCTTCTTTGTTGTGCCATATTCTTTCAGGATGTAAACGATCATAGCCTTCCATTTCTCTCTATCCCTAGTAGGTCTTAACATGCATTTTCCTGTTACCCTTCTTCCTAAACCTTGCTCTGCCATCCATTTGCTCATGCCCATCAAGTATGTTATGCACGGCTTTCTCCTGTTTCGCTTTCCCTCTATCTGGCCTGTGAGTATCAAATTCTCCAAGCCCTCATTGCATGCTCAAGAACTTTTATGGTCTTTTCCTGATGTTGATTATCAGTTTCCTTTTCATTACCATCCTCTTGAAAACCACAACGTTGCTCCTATCTTCAGCCCAGGGTATCCTCAACATCTTTCTGTAGAACAAAATTTCAGTTGCTTCAAGCCTTCCCCTTATCTTTGGTGAGATTGTCCAGCATCTACTGTTATATTGAAGGACAGACATCACATAACAATCCTGTACTCTCTTCTTTCTTTTCAACGCAAATCTCATAAATGTGGAATTTCAGTACACAGCTCTGTTTTTCTAATGTAACGTTCAAGAATGTTTGTGCAACAATATTAGGATGGATAAAAACTAGTAATAATAATAATAATAATAATAATAGAACAGACTACTCTAATAAGATGGATAAAATCTAGTAATATTAATAATAATAATAATAAAACAGCACTAATAAGATGGGTAAAAACTAGTAATAATAATAATAATAATAGAACAGACTACACTAACAAGATGGATAAAATCTAGTAATATTAATAATAATAATAATAATAATAATAATAAAACAGCACTAATAAGATGGATAAAAACTAGTAATAATAATAATAATAATAATAATAGAACAGACTACACTAATAAGATGGATAAAATCTAGTAATATTAATAATAATAATAATAAAACAGACTACACTAATAAGATGGGTAAAAACTAGTAATAATAATAACAGACTACACTAATAAGATGGATAAAATCTAGTAATATTAATAATAATAATAATAAAACAGACTACACTAATAAGATGGATAAAATCTAGTAATATTAATAATAATAATAATAATAAAACAGCACTGATAAGATGAGTAAATAATAATTAAAATAATAATAATAGAACAGACTACACTAATAAGATGGATAAAATCTAATAATATTAATAATAAAATAGCACTAATAAGATGGGTAAAAACTAGTAATAATAATAATAATAATAATAATAGGACAGACTACACTGATAAGATGGATAAAATCTAGTAATAATAATAATAATAATAATAATAAAACAGCACTAATAAGATGGGTAAAAACTAGTAATAATAATAATAATAATAGAACAGACTACACTGATAAGATGGATAAAATCTAGTAATATTAATAATAATAATAAATCAGCACTAATAAGATGAGTAAATAATAATAATAATAATAGAACAGTCTACACTAATAAGATGGATAAAATCTAGTAATATTAATAATAATAATAATAATAAAACAGCACTAATAAGATGGGTAAAAACTAGTAATAATCATAATAATAATAATAGAACTGACTACACTAATAAGATGGATAAAATCTAGTAATATTAATAATAATAATAATAATAAAACAGCACTAATAAGATGGGTAAAAACTAGTAATAATCATAATAATGATAATAATAATAATAATAGAACAGACTACACTAATAAGATGGATAAAATCTAGTAATATTAATAATAATAATAATAAAACAGCACTAATAAGATGGGTAAAAACTAGTAATAATAATAATAATAACAGAACAGACTACACTAATAAGATGGATAAAATCTAGTAATATTAATAATATTAATAATAAAACAGACTACACTAATAAGATAGATAAAATCTAGTAATATTAATCATAATAATAAAACAGCACTAATAAGATGGATAAAAACTAGTAATAATAATAATAGAACAGACTACACTAATAAGATGGATACAATCTAGTAATATTAATAATAATAATAATAAAACAGCACTAATAAGATGGGTAAAAACTAGTAATAAAAATAATAATAATAGAACAGACTACACTAATAAGATGGATAAAATCTAGTAATATTAATAATAATAATAATAATAAAACAGACTACACTAATAAGATAGATAAAATCTAGTAATATTAATAATAATAATAAAAACAACACTAATAAGATGGGTAAGAACTAGTAATAATAATAATAGAACAGACTACACTAACAAGATGGATAAAATCTAGTAATATTAATAATAATAATAATAAAACAGACTACACTAATAAGATAGATAAAATCTAGTAATATTAATAATAATAATAAAACAGCACTAATAAGATGGGTAAAAACTAGTAATAATAATAATAGAACAGACTACACTAATAAGATGGATAAAATCTAGTAATATTAATAATAATAATAATAATAATAATAAAACAGACTACACTAATAAGATGGATAAAATCTAGTAATATTAATAATAATAATAAAACAGCACTAATAAGATGGGTAAAAACTAGTAATAATAATAATAGAACAGACTACACTAACAAGATGGATAAAATCTAGTAATATTAATAATAATAACAATAAAACAGCACTGATGAGTAAATAATAATAATAGAACAGACTACACTAATAAGATGGATAAAATCTAATAATATTAATAATAAAATAGCACTAATAAGATGGGTAAAAACTAGTAATAATAATAATAATAATAGAACAGACTACACTAATAAGATGGATAAAATCTAGTAATATTAATAATAATAATAAATCAGCACTAATAAGATGAGTAAATAATAATAATAATAATAATAATAGAACAGACTACACTAATAAGATGGATAAAATCTAGTAATATTAATAATAATAATAATAAAACAGCACTAATAAGATGGGTAAAAACTAGTAATAATAATAATAATAATAGAACAGACTACACTGATAAGATGGATAAAATCTAATAATATTAATAATAAAATAGCACTAATAAGATGGGTAAAAACTAGTAATAATAATAATAATAGAACAGACTACACTAATAAGATGGATAAAATCTAGTAATATTAATAATAATAATAATAAAACAGCACTAATAAAATGGGTAAAAACTAGTAGTAATAATAATAATAATAATAATAATAATAGAACAGACTACACTAATAAGATGGATAAAATCTAGTAATATTAATAATAATAATAAAACAGCACTAATAAGATGGGTAAAAACTAGTAATAATAATAATAGAACAGACTACACTAACAAGATGGATAAAATCTAGTAATATTAATAATAATAATAATAAAACAGACTACACTAATAAGATAGATAAAATCTAGTAATATTAATAATAATAATAAAACAGCACTAATAAGATGGGTAAAAACTAGTAATAATAATAGAACAGACTACACTAATAAGATAGATAAAATCTAGTAATATTAATAATAATAATAATAAAACAGCACTAATAAGATGGGTAAAAACTAGTAATAATAATAGAACAGACTACACTAATAAGATGGATAAAATCTAGTAATATTAATAATAATAATAATAAAACAGCACTAATAAGATGGGTAAAAAATAGTAATAATAATAATTGGCTTAATTTGGAATACAACAAAATACGATGGGTAGGAAGTAGTAATAAATATAAAAAGGCTTAACCTAAAAGGCAACATTAAGATGGAATAATAAAATGGTTTCATTTCAAAGGCAAGAAGATTGATTACATTTTGTCACAAATAATAATAGTAAAAAAAGCATCATCTAAAAGACAACAAAAATCAGATGGTTTTAAACTAGTAATATAATAGAGAAAAGATTCATGTAATATGTAGTAAAGCTTATAATAAAATGTTAATAACGAAAAGTATTCATTTAAAACGTATCAAATATTAGATGAAATCTAGTAATAAAATAAGAACCATGAGAATGCTTCATCTAAAAACCTACAGTAATAATAATACCAAAATGGGATAGCCAAAAGTGGCAAGACATGTACAACTAGAACAATCTCGTCTAAATAAAGGGTTTAGTTTGGAATTTAAATACATATCACCTGATGAAGGCTGGAACTTACAGTGGCTGAAACATAATGAATATAACGATAAACATGTGGGCAATGTAAATAGTTACAATACCACATCTCAGAAATATAAACAGATACTAAACATGTAGATAAAAACATGGATTTGCAACATGCATAAGCTTAATTGTCAACACCCATGAAATTTCAGGTCCAGTTCATTAATATTATTTCACATTCCTCTTAAATATCTTTCTAAAATTCTTGTTATCGTGGCCCCATTGTTATTAGTGGAACTCCAGAAAACTCTTGATGGATGGATAAGAAAACGTTTTCTTCCTTCTCTTGGCAAATTGAAAAATTAGTAATTATGCAGTCAGAAATTTAGAGACTCCAGCAGTTCTTTTTTTTTTTTTCTTCTCGTTTGTTCAGATAACATCTGGCTTTCAATTTCTGTAGAACTTTCTTGGTTATTCACTCAGCTGCCATTGTGTGAACAATACTCTTGAAAACCAGAAGGCGGATGGCGGCAGAATGCATGGAGAAGATTGACAAAAACAGAAGCAGAGATGCTTTTAGTTGTCTGTAGAATAAGTTTGTTTTGACAATTCCCAGGGCATTGTTCCCTTCAACATATGCAGACACGTCATTAATAAATAGCTGCCAACAAGTAAAAGCTTAATTAAAAGTGTCCATTGCTAAAAGAAATTTACATCATGAAATATTGTGGTATTTAAAAGTCATAGACTGATGGCTGAAATAAAAGGGTATTTTATTTTTTCTAATATTTTACTCGTTTCATAAAGACCAGATGAGTTATTGCTTAACTTCTCTGATCAAGCGTAATAATTCATCATCATAATTTACTGGCACAGTAACTTTTTTCATGCCTATCTTGTAAAACTTATTATTTTTTTGCTTTTTTATAGAAGTACAGAGTATTTAATGGATGCCAACTTGAAAATTTCAACCGGAATCCAATTTCAACTGCAGGTGAGTTTGAATTCCAGCTGAATTTATGACATTCACATATACACAAATACCCGAGGGAAAGATATGAATCTATCGCTTCTGCCTCCAGCTATGGGTTTAAATAGAAGGACAGATTCTATAGCCTTGGTAGGGAACTGGTCTACCACAAAGTAATAGCAACCTATTGTGGGAAAATCTTCTTCCCAGTCAGACATGTCTTGAAAAAGACATGATCACCCAAGCATGTATCACATATTGCACTCATCTGACCTTGCAAAAAGAAATCAGAAGTCCGATTCAAATTAAGATTTTGTTAGGTTAATTCTTGCACAAATACGATTGAGAATAGTATAAATCAATCTATTTCCCTTATGCATGGATTATATAGCAAAACTGACAGGGCTCTCATGTTTGAGATGGTAACCGATCTAGAAGTAAAACTCTTAATTCAATATCAGTCTTGAGAAGAATATGTTCTGTCAGGCTAATCTGTCTAAGACATACCACTACTGCTACAGTTGCAGTACATGCAATTAAATACAATCATAATGACTAATGCGTTGATATCTAAACTTATTCATAAATGGAACTGTGTGTGTGTGTGTGTGTCAGTCTGTAACCTATAGACTCCGAAACGGCTGAACTGATTTTCTTGAAAATTTACACAGTTGTACTATAAGCGTCTGCAAGTGTTCTTAGCTAGATTTTGTATCAAGGTACCCTCAATAAATATCGAAAATCGAAAAAATCAGGTTATAGAAAGAGTGGTCTGATTTTAATCAAATTTGATAGACTCATAGACAAAGACATAAGACACGATATTCAGAAGTTTCAAGTTTGCAGTTCTTACAATAGTGTAGAGAATCGATAATATATATAAAAGGCGAGATGTTTGTGCGTGTGTCTGTTTATCTGCCCGTATGTCTGTATTTTTTCACCCCTTTTATTTTAGTTTTTGCTTCGGGTTTGGCTCTAAGTAGGTATAATTGTAGTTCTTAGTCTTAGCCATGATACCATTTACTCAGAGGACTTATTTTGCCTTCAAAATTCAGTTTACGACGAAAAAAACTTATTTGATATCGATACCAGGAAATCAAAATTTGACTTACATCCATTCATTTTTCTTTCAGTCTAGTTTTGCTATAACTGGAAACAACTATTGCTTTTTAGTCTTTCGTGCCAACGTCCAAAGAGTCTGAGCTCCAGGACCATGGATTAGTTTTAAAGGTTTCATTACACCCGAGCAATGCCAGGCTATACTGCTAGTTTATAATATACAAAAAATGCTCCAACACTAGTAGCTTCTATTTTATTATGTTGCTTACATGGAAGTAAAAGCTGAACTTTTCCACTACTAAACTATTTTTGTTTTGTTTTGTGGCAGATAACAGAGAAGTGTCTCATCTATCTTCATAACAATGCAAAATGAACACAAACTCAACTAATTAGTTTCATGAGCCTCAAAACTAAACTTATGTTTTTGATTCTAATGAATAAAACTTACAGAAGCATTAGAACAGAAATAGGGGCAAGAACAGCGTGTCTTTGTTTGAGACTCTGGAACAAAAAATGCTATTTACAGGATGAAAATTCTCTCAAAGTGAAGCATGCAAATGCAGAAAAGTCTATACTGTGTTTCATAGATTAGACAAAAAACATTTGAAAAGGTATTATACAAAGACCTAAATGAAGTGAAATACCAGAGAACCTCAGGAAATCTACTTTCATAGTGACGTCAAATAAAGCCAAGTGAAAATGAATACAAATTCCATCAGACAGTCAACTTAATGAATCACATAACTAAACTGATCATTATGATTCTGACAAACAGAAATTTTAGCAGAATTAAACAAGAAATATGACAAAAAACAGTGTGGCTTTATTCAACTCACTGGAACAAAAAATGCCATCTTTAGGATCAGAATGCTATCATTGCAAGTAATACAAATGTAAGAAGGCTTACGGCCATATCACATTGAATACACCGAATATACATTAGATATAACAGACACCCCCCCCTGATGAACTAGTCTGGAGGCTTAAATAAAGAACTATAAGTAGTCAAGGGCTTACGGCCTATCATGTTGAATACACCGGTTCTCACTCTATCACCTAAGTTAAGCAATGTTGAGCCTGGTTGGGTGACCGCTTGGGAATACCAGGTGCTGTAAGTGTTTAGTGATGGATGTGCATTGTGGTGCAGTGGATATCAGCTCGGAAAGAGAAATCGGCAAGCTTCCAGTTGAATACCCTGCATTCACTTAAGCACTGATACCCTTGGGAAAGATATTAATCCACCCCTTTCCTCCAGTTATGGATTAAATAACAAGGGTAGGACTTGGGGACCCTGCTCTTAAAAACAAATCCCAATAAATCTCGGTACTTGAAAAGAAAAAAGTATTACTAGATACAAAACTTATATAAAAAAAAAACAATAAATTGTTGAAAAGAAAAGGGTATTACCAGCAATAAATAAATAAAAATTTAGTTAGCAATAAATGACCCACCAAGGTTGATATGCCATAAAACAAAAACAACCAACCAACCAACAAATGTAAGAAAGACTTGTGTCTCGGTTGTGATTACACAAAAGCATGACACAAAGCCCAACTTGAAATATTAGAAAAAACTTGATTTGCATGAGAACTGACTGATTGAGATTGTTTCTTTTACAACTTGGATGTGCGTTGAGGTCCAGTGGATATCGTCTCGGAACGAGAAACCGGGAAGCCGAGTTTGAATTCCAGTTGAATTCATTGCCTTCACTTACGCGCAAATACCCTTGGGAAAGGTATTAATCTGTTTCTTCCCTCCAGTTATGGATTAAATAACAGGACAGATTGGGTTCTATAGCCTTGGTCGGCAACCAGTCTACCGCAGAAAGCAATGACATATGACTGCAGGATAATCTTCTGCCCAGTCAGTCATGTCTCTTTAGAGACATGATCACCCAAGTGTGTATCACATATGGCACTTGACTGACTGATAAACTGTTTATGGGTTATTCCAAGCTAAAACATATTTTGGATTGTAAGAATAATTCTTTATTTAAAGCCAAATGAATATTAGATTAACCATTTTTGAGAATAACAATGATTTTTTGAATTGTAAGAATATTTTCTTTTTGTGTTTTATGGGTGAATATTCTATCAACATTTTTGGGAGTAAAATAATGATTTTTCCAGATACAAGTTTTGCCATTTAATCACGAATAGTGTTGGAGCATTTTTTGTATATTATAAACTAGCAGTATAGCCTGGCATTGCTCAGGTGTAATGAAAGCTTTAAAACTAATCCATGGTCCTGGAGCTCAGACTCTTTGGATGTTGGCACGAAAGACTAAAAAGCAATAATTGTTTCCAGTTTCCAAAACTGTAGACTGAAAGAAAAATGAATGGATGTAAGTCAAATTTTGATTTCCTGGTATCGATATCAAATAAGTTTTTTTCATCATAAACTGAATTTTGAAGGCGAAATAAGTCCTAGAAATACTAGATTAGCAACTAGATCCCACCCTTTTACAGTGAAACCGATAAAATGCAACCGCAACTTCTACGCCAACAGTTTCTTTTCTCGCACTTCCCGACTGTGGAATTCTCTTCCACATGACTGCTTCCCCAACGGCTACAATCTCCAGGAGTTTAAATGTTAGGTCAATAGATACCTCCTAACAAACTAACTTCCATTCTTTCAAACACTCTTCCCACCCACCCAACTATCTATCACCCCACTTCTGACATTTCCTATATCTAACCACTCTTCCTATTTATCTCCCCCTATGTAGCCCCAAGCACAATAGTGGCAGTGGAATGCCTTGCTTGGGGTGAAATGATTAAAAAAAAAATAACCAAAGAAGAAGATATGAATTTATATCTTTCCTCAAGGATATTTGCACAAAAAATTAATTTAACTAATTTAACTGGAATTTAAACATGGATTTTCAATTTCTCATTTTAAGATCCTATACGTTATACCACTCACTCATCCTCGAGTGGAAAGTACAAATAAAATTAGTAGGCTGAGATAATAATAAATGAAACATGACCTATGTATACGGAATAGAAACACAGTCAACGGTAAAATACAAATATGCAATCATTATCTCATGAACATGTTTATGCATTTGTTTAATAAGTTATTGGATTACCACCCTCTGACAATAATTACAAGTGGTACAATATTTGAAAGGCTCTCTCTTTTTTTCTTTTACAATTTTAGCAATAACACCTTCATATTTATAGCTTATTGTTTCTCTGTATCCCTTGTGAGACTACACATAATCTATTGACCATAAACAGGCAACAACAGAGAGATGCAACCAACTATATTTTTGCTTCTGGTTTCTAATACACAACATGGAGGTTAAATGTAGAAACACAAAAACAAAAGCTTCCAAAATTCAAAATGTTCAGTGTTTTAATTTTTTTTTTCTACCAGGAATATTAAATTTGTTCATGATAATAATAACTAAAACTAAGTAAAGAATTGATTAATTATTTTGTATTTTTTATGGTTTATCAACTCTTTGTGAGTTATTTAAAGCTTAAAACTATTTTTTATTTAAAGGCAAATGAATATTAGATTAACAATTTTTAAGACTAAGTGTTTTTTTCCATATACACATTCTACTATTTAACCCCTAGTTTGGAGTTATGTGAATACACACAAAACATTAAAAGGATTAAGACAAAGATACATTTCCTGACTGGGTTTATTTAAACTATAAAGTAAGATGAGTCTAAAACCAGAATTTAGAAGTGGTCAAAAATTTAACAATGTAAGATATGCAGATAACACTAAAAACTAAAGGTATCTGAAAAAAATATTAGAAAAGGTACTGATGTAGGTAAATCTACAAAATCGTTAAAAAATTATTATGAAAAAATGCATCAAACTTAATGAAAACAAAAGTTTTACTGCCAAAATCTTTACATTATTATAAAAAGGAAAAATCAAAATATTTTTTGAATATTTGATTAAAACTTTTAAACCTGTTTAGAACTTTCAAAATTTTGATCAGTTAATATTCCTCAAATAAAGTTTCAGAAAAATATATTTTATTTTTGGAAGATTTTCTAATAAAGAAATTTACATTTTTATAAAAGTTTGCTAGGAATGGTGTCAAATTAAATTTTATTTAGAAATTTCAAAATGAAAACTCCTTTCAATCAATTTAGTTTTGAAATACAGTATAGAATTTTGTTTATTGGAAATATTGTATTTCCTCTATCAGCTTGAAATTTAACCTAAAATAAAAGCTTTAAGAAAGTTTTTTCATTATTAAAAATTCATTTTAAATGTTAGGTATTTTTGTGGATCCCTAAACTAAAGGAAAGCAAGAAGAAAAGACTAACTATAAACTATAAGAAGACATAATGCATAGTTGTTAGAAAAAAAAAACAGCTCAAGGTGAGAGCTGCACAATGAAGACATCAAAATCAAAACAGAAATTCATCTATTCGGATACTTTAGTTTTTTTATTTGTTTAATGGCATATCAACTCTTTATGGGTCACTTAATGCAAAAATTTTAATTTCTTGGGAGCACTAGTAATTTCTTTTAAAAAAACATTTATTGGTACTAATTTTTCTTTTACAAAAATGTATTGCAGGTAATTCCTTGGATATGAAAATGTATTGTTGGCACTTCTACTTCAAAAATGTATTTTTATACTTTCATTGTATTTTCGACCCCTTTTGGTGGGGGTTAACTATTTCACCATAGCTGTGACCCTAACATGTTCTACCACCTCAGGTCAGGGTGGATCTGAAAAACAATATCAATTAAGAGGTGGTTTCACATTCCCAAAAACTTCCTGATCAAAGGACATGCTGCCGGATTTAGTTTATCGTCATACCCAGGGAAGGATATTTTACTGTTAATCTGAATGCTGCCATATTCTATGTGATTGAAAAATCTTTTTTGGTATATATAAGTGCACACATTCGCTGAGGCACCAGGAAGGGGGCTCCTTGTCAACTTCATTGCACATTGCACAGTGACAAGAAGAATAAATAAGTAAATAAATTAAATATATATTAGAAAATATGACAGAAATACAAAGATATAATAAAATAGTCAAAGATGTCTTCTAAAAACTATATAAAATATAAACCCCATCATTCCCAGTGGGGCATAGGCCATTGATAAGTGTTGTCGATGGCTCTGTAAATTGTCACTTTAACAAGTAGGGATGTTGATGCTACACAAACCCCTTTATACTTTTGGGTGAGGTAGACTGGTTGCCAACCAAGTCTACAGAACCCAATAAAAGGTGTTATCTATAGTTCTGTAAATTGTCATTTTAACAGGTAGAAGTATTTATGCTACATAAACCCCTTTAAACTCTCGGGTGAGGTAGGCTGGTTGGCAAACAAGTATATGGAACCAAGTAAAGGAGTTTGTCGAGGGTTCTGTAAATTATCATTTTCATAAGTAGGGATGAGGATGCTACACAAATCCCTTTATACTCTTGGGTGAGGTAGACTGGTTACCAACCAAGTCTACAGAACCCAATAAAGGCAGCTCTTGATGGTTCTGTAAATTATCATTTTCACAAGTAGGGATGTTGATGCTACACAAACCCCTTCATACTCTTAGGTGAGGTAGGCTGGTTGCCAACCAAGTATACAAAACCCAATTTGTCCTGCTGTTTAATCCATAGCTGGAGGTAGAACAAATGGATTAATACTTTTCCTAAGGGTATGTGTGCATAAATGAATGCAACAAACTCAACTGGAATTCAAACTCAGCTCTCTGATTTTTTTACCCAAGCCATTATCCACTGCACCACAAAGCACATCCCTTTCAGAAACTAAGCAATATATTAAAAACAGGAAAATATCATTAGAAATAAAGAAAACAGTGTGGAATTGCTATGTCATATCTGTTCACCTAGGTGGCAATCCATGCTGGCAAATTCCAGACAGATGAAGAAGAAACAGAGACGTTATTCTACCAACAGATGCTATTGACAAACACATGTGAATAATAAGAAAGCATTAAAGATGGGAATTACAAGAAAATTGCCTCCATCACTAAGAGACAGTCGACACTTCTGGGGCACATAATTAGGAAAAAGAGCTTAGAGAATTTGAAACTCACTTGATATAGTACAGCAAGAGAAACAGTGGACAAGTTTGAGTAACCTAGATCATAAGTTGGTGTGAATTGATGACAATAGGGAAAAAGATGGATAATAAAAGAGGGTTCATATAAGATGGATCATAAAGATGGATAATGGAACATGGATCATAAAAGAGGGATCATAAAGATGGGTAATAAAAGATGGATAATATGGATCATAAAAGATGGATAATAAAGATGGATCATAAATGTTCAAAAGATGTTATCAAGAGCCATGATTCCTCTACCCACCCTGAAAGATCTTAAAAGACTCATGTGTACAAACAGAATATTTTTTTACTTTTTTACCTAACAAGAAAGTGATGAAAGAAAATTTTAAAAAATTTAGAAATGTAAACAAAAACAAATCATTTGCACACAGACCATTGCCCTCATCTTTACTGTTACTATCACACCATCAATCCAAGTAACCTCCAGGGAATTCCCATGAAAAATAGCCTAATAGATGAAGCCTTGTTTCATGAATTTGTGACACTGTGACAGGGAGTTTAATATTGGGCAGTGTGTACTCAGTGGAAATAGGGCAAGCAATAACTAAGCAATACTAAAAATAAAAACTAGGTGAGATATGCAGACATGGGCAGTAAAACAAGAACAATCTAACCACATTAATAAAGAGGTCAGAATTTCCTATAAGTTATCCAGATTGACAAACACCTGATGAAGTTCAAAGGGCCAAAACACTGAAATAATAACAACAAAGATGAAAACAACAGTTTGCATGTAAATAGTATAAATAATAACTTCTCATCCTAGAAATTATGACAAAAAAATAAAAATAAAAATAAAAGACTGATTAAAGTATTTCTTTCCTCTATAAACTTTAATTTATTCCCTGGTTGAAAGATAATTTAATTAAATTCTTTTTTTTTTCCATTTTCTGTTCTCATTCAAGTTCAGCAAATTTAGATTTAACTTGATCTTATTTTCAGCTCCACTTAGGTCAAAATCTCTGGCAGAGCAGCTTGAACAAGAGCAGAATCATTGGTTAATAGAACAATAAAAAGTTTTTGACTGACCACAAAACTGAACTGTCTCTTTACCAGGCTATGCATCTGCACAAATGCCCCCAGACAATTGTTCAAGTTACATGGACAGGCAGACAGAAAGAAAGGCAGACAGAAAGAAAGACAGCTGGTATTTTCTTATTCAACTTGAAAGACAGTTGAATCAGCAGCTCTAATTAAAAGTCAGACAACGATGTTACTGAGCCAGAAATTTCTCTTTGATCTAACTGATTAGAACAAACATTAACCCAATCAGCCTGAAAAGTTTAGCTGGTTTTCTCCAAGGCCAGAGAAGTCCAAAGAGTAGTAAAGAAAAAAAGAAATTTGTCTATCTTAAGTATCAGTTGTGCCCTGTCTTTTTGATTACAATTGATGAAACTACTGCAAAACTCCATACACAAAGCGTGGCCACTCGTCTTGTTGGCATCTACGGCCAATTCTGATGGTCTCCTGCTCATGCTTATTTTACCAAGTTGCTGAGGTTCGGAAATTTATATAAGCCTCAAATTTATCATGCAAAATTTCTCTTTATGCAGGACATGCATGAATGCATTTTTGTTTCACAAGATAGGCCATTTTGCCTTCTACACTCCTCCCTGATCTCAACATCACACAAGTAGCCAGGAGATGGCGATCTCCTTTGATTAGTGCTTCTTTGTAAAGCTGCTGAATAGGGTTCATCAATTTCTTCATTTGTATCCACATATTCTCGGTATCTTCATTATCATCTTCCAACTTTATTTCTTCTGGCCTTGCAGGTCAATGATCTGACTCTGTTCTGAAAACCAGCAGTGAACTTGAATCACTTTCAGATGACATATCACGACTGTCATCATCTGAAGAAATAAATTTGTGACAAGGACAAAGATCTTTGCTGTGGCATTGTATTCCAAGATTGTGGACTGTAGATTCTTACCACTTTCCAATTTTTAAATTACATCATGCACTGACCATGTGGGACCTTGATCCAGATCGCATCTCCTACTCTGTAGATTCTGACATATATATATTTAAGTGGTGATATCATATCGCCTGTCCATGTAACTTGAACTATTGTCTGGGGGCATTTGTGCAGATGCATAGTCTGGTAAAGAGATGGTTCAGTTCTGTGGTCAGTCAAGGGATGTACGTTGTGGGGCATTGGATATCGGCTCGGAGCGAGAAACCGGGGTGCCGAGTTCGAATTCCAGTTGAATTCATTGCCTTCACTTACGCGCAAATACCCTTGGGAAAGGTATTAATCTGTCTCTTCCCTCCAGTTATGGATTAAATAACAGGACAGATTGGGTTCTATAGCCTTGGTTGGCAACCAGTCTACCGCAGAAAGCAATGGCATACTACTGCAGGATAATCTTCTGCCCAGTCAGTCATGTCTCTTTCGAGACATGATCACCCAAGCGTGTATCATGTATGGCACTTAACTGACTGATCATATCGACACTCTTTATGTGGACCTGATGTTTGTGTATAGTTAGTTGGTGCCGTCACAGCTGTTGAATCATATTTTGGTATCATGTTATGCCAATATAATGCTTCCATGATGGAACACTGTGTTGTAATAGCAATTTGTTTGATGATGCAATGATATCTCTCTATGATACTATTCCCTGATGGCACGTTGGCACACTAGTTTCTCAGTGAAATGCTCAACTCCTTTGCAAACCTCATGAATATCACTCCGCAGAACATTGCACCATTGTTGATGTGTAGTTTAGCAGGTGACACTCTCTTGCAGAATCGAGACTCCAACTGCTGGATGATGCTGGCAGATTATTGACATGGTAACAGCTGCCAGATAGAAAATTGACTAGGACCACAGTCTATCAGGGTCAAATAATGCCGGCCTCTATAATGGGTTATATCCATTTCCACACTGCTCTGTTATGCACATTCAACTTTCTAATAACCTGGTGCTGGGTCGATGGACTAGAATACCTCACAGTCTCTGACTCCTACTCAAACTGATGCATTCAATACTTCAGGGCTGACCTGTTTTATAAAATATAATGCGTGCTTCATACTGAGATGTTCACTGAATTTGTTTTTATGGATTCTTGCTGTTCTATCAATGCAGTGCACACTGGCTCCATTATTTTTTGAAGTCCATCTAGCAAGGTGTTGAAGCACCTTGGTGAGTTGATCAGCTTGGTTTGCATGAAATCTGACAAGACTCATGTCAATTTTTAGCCCATATTCCACATTTAGTTGCCTGAGTGGTCAATTTGAGGAAAATTCACAGAGCCACTGCTGGTCAATTACACACCACCCAGGCTCTTGATGTTGTCAACTCTAATTAACAGATTGTACTCCAGTAGACTGCTGTCTACAACTAGAACCTCAACATTGATAGGGCAGCTGTCGCTCATACCAAGTTAAAAAAAGTCCAAACTTACAGCGCCTAAGGTTTTCATCATCAACAGAGGAAAGAAGTGGATGTGCTCATCCACTTCTTTCCTCTTCTATGAGTGACAAGGCATTCTGCAAACAAGCAATCATGAGCAAACCTATGCCCAGCAAGTGAACAGTAATTGCAGATAGCAGACTGGAGTTCAAGTCTCTTCTCCTGGTTTTTTTCCCCGGACAATTTTGAGAGATATGGCTCATCCCGTTTAACCTGTATTCAGTGTTTCCACTTTTGACATGTTGCCCCACAGTCCTTTCGAAATGATTAAAGGGTTATGGCCTATCACATTGAATACACTCGTTCTCTCTCGATCACCAAAGTTAAGCAATGTTGAGCCTGGTCAATATTTAGGTGGGTGACCGCTTGAGAATACCAGGTGCTGTAAGTGTTTAGTGACGGATGTGTGTTGTGGAGCAGTGGATATCGACTCGGAAAGAGAAATAGGTGAGCTGAGTTCAAATTTCAGTTGAATATCCTGCATTCACTTCATCACTGGTACCCTTGGGGAAAGGTATTAATCTGTCCCTTCTCTCCAGTTCTGGGTTAAATAACAAGGGTAGGACTTGGGGACCCTGCTTTAAAAACAAATCCCAATGAATCTTGATACTTGAAAAGAAAATGTATTACGAGACACAAAACTTATATAAAAACAACAATAAATTGTTGAAAGAAAAAGGTATTACCAGCAATAAATAAATAAAATTTAGTTGGCAATAAATGACCCACTGAGGTTGATATGCCATAAAAACAAAACAACCAAAATCAAAATGATTAGTACCATCATCACGATGACATGTTAAGGTATCACATGAATGTACTGTAGGAGGCTTCTTCATCCCAACCAGTATTGTTTGCATTGCTTCAACTATCAGACCATCCTTCATCACCTAGTTTTTCATAACTGCCTGTACTCAAGCTCACAGTTGGTCAATTGCTGAGTTGAAGTGCAAAGAAGAAAGTTCACCTGCTCTGTCAAACTCCTAATCAACACATGTGCATGTCGATGGTCAATCATTCAGCCAAATAATACTCTGAGATTTTGCAACTTTGTCAAGTATACACTACCAGCCATAATTATTAGGCCCCCCAGTCTTTTTTAAAAGAAACAATGTATTTTATTCTATTTTTATTCAATAACTGTAAATGAAAATAGAATGGTTCTTTTGTTATTATTAGTTTGCAAAATTTACAAGGGAGATAGCGACAATTTACCCATCGCACTCTTTAAATTTACTATATATATATATATATACACACACACACACACACTACCGGCCATAATTATTAGGCCACCCAGTTTTTTTAAATAATGTATTTCATACTATTTTTAGTATTTATTGCCAGGTGGATGAATTTAAATGAAAATAGAATGGTTCTTTTGTTATTATTAGTTTGCAAAATTTTACAAAAGATATAGCGACAATTTACCCATCGCACCCTGTAGATTTACTATATATATATATATATATATATATATATATATATATATATATATATATATTCACACTACCAGCCATAATTATTAGGCCACCCCAGTTTTTTTTTAAAAGAAATGATGTATTTCATACTATTTTTATTCAATAACTTGAAATGAAAATAGAATGGTTCTTTTGTAATTATTACTTGAAAAATTTTACAAAGCAAGGAAGCAAAGATGAACTCGTCTGAATCACCCTAAATTTTCTTTATTCTTTCATTGATGAAACTGCAATATAGGTAATTATTAAATATTTACAAATTCATTTGATGCACATGTTATTTTGCAGTATTAACAAAAGAAACATTCTATTTTCATTGACAATTATTCATTGACAAGAAATACTAAAAAATGGTATGAAGTACATCATTTTTTTTAGGTACCAATCTTGCTGGATGACTTTATTAAGTTAATATTCCTTTTTATTACTAAGAAAGTTGTCTGTTGCTTTATTGCATTTTCATTTAATATATGGGAGGGGGCACTTCATTAAAGACCCATTTGCAGTCAAGCAAGCTGACAACCTAGCAGTTTACAATTTGCATTTGAAGACAATTAGATGATGATCATCATCATGACCATCATCAAAAGTAATTACATAAAAATAATGATCATATATTTTTGAAGTGTTAGATATTGAAATAATTAAATAAAATTATTAAATATCAATTTTTGTAAGTGTTTTATACTTACCTGTATACAGGAATGGGATGTTTCTATCCTTTTAAATATGTGAACACTATTAAAGTAGAGCAGTCGAAGAAAGTGATTATACTGACTAACAGTGTACCTACTTCATGCAGTGTACGAGTTTTGTACTTGTTGATATACTATTATTCCCAATCTCCATTTTGGTGATTACTCATGCAGTAACCTTTTAGGGTTACAACAATAAGGTAGCATTAATATAAAATGCAATTTTTATTGTAACCTAATCATGTACAATATGGGTGAACAATTCAAAACAAATGAAATGTATATAAATACAAATTGGAGACATGTTATAATATATCATTCCATCTAACTCTAATCTAAATCTAAACTTATTTATAAATGGAACTTTGTGTGTGTGTGTGTGTGTGTCCATTACCTATAGTCTCCAAAACCGCTGAACTGATTTTCTTGAAACTTTACACAGTTGAACTATAAGCATCTGTGAGTTCTTCTTAGCTAGGTTTTGTGTCGAGGTACCCCTGATAAATATCGAAAATTGATTGTTGTGTTAGCTTCATTTTGGTATAATTAGAAGATAACACAAACTTGAATTAATGATGTTTATTTTTGGTATAAAACTTTAGGTTTTTACATCAAGTTACAACCTTTAAATTTTGTGTGGATACAGGAGCAGACTAGCTAAATTCTCTTCACTGTGGGACACTAGTAATAAACGAGCCTATCCCTTCTGGACTCTAGTGGTCAACTCTAGCCTCTTTCCCTTTTTAAATCTCCTACACAAAACTACTGTCCTTAACTCCTACTCTTACTCCTACTCTTACCAAAAGAAACGCTTCCTTATTTTGCCGCCCAGTTTTGAATTCTTGGCATCGGTGTGTTTATTTTTTCTATTTTTAGAACACTTGCCATTTTATAAACCATAGCATGATAATCGAAAAAATCGGGTTATAGAAGGAGTGGTCCGATTTTAATCAAATTTGATACACTCATAGAGAAAGACATAAGAAATGATATTCAGAAATTTCAAGGTTGCAGTTCTTACAATAGTGCAGAAAATCGATAATATATGTATATATATATATATATATAAAAGGCAAGATGTTTGTGTGTGTGTCTGTTTATTTGCCTGTATGTCTGTATTTTTTTCAGCCCTTTTATTTTCGTTTTTGCTTCGGATTTGGCTCTAAGTAGGTATAATTATAGTTCTTAGTCTCAGCAATGATACCATTTACTCAGAGGACTTATTTAGCCCTCAAAATTCAGTTTCTGATGAAAAAAACCTTATTTGATATTGATACCATGAAATCAAAATTTGACTTACATCCATTCATTTTTTTTTCAGTCTATGGTTTTGCTTTAACTGGAAACAACTATTGCTTTTTAGTCTTTCGTGCCAACGTCCAAAGAGTCTTTTTTGTTAAAATGTTGAACAATTTTAATACATTTGACATCATTGATAAAAAAATAGGTAATTTTTATATATTCACAGATTTGGGTTATGAAAATATTAAAAAAAACCTAAAATGGTGTTAACATCTGCAAAGATATTTTATCCTTTAATAGTTGTTCTTGGTTTAATTTGTAATGTATATAAATGCAGGTGGAAAAAAGCAAATGTTGATAAGATAGTGAGGATCACAAGGCACTGTTAAGGGTTCCCAATGAAGCCTAGTGTGGAGTACATGTAGGCCTTACATTGAAGAGCTATATGGAAACCACCTAACGATTACGGATACAATATGTAAACAGCAAGTGCAGTTTAGTGATCATTGCTATAAAAATAAAAGAAAAACTGAGTATCAGCTTATTTCCTGGAATCAAAATTAGGAAAAAAAAATCAAAAGATAGACACATGAGAACCTTTGTTGATTAACTCATAGATGACAGCAAAATCAAAAAGTAAAAATTGCATAGTGCTATGGAAATAGTTAAAAAAAAACGTCAGAAATGTTTGAAATAGTTGAAGAAAAAACTGGTCAGACATGGTTGAAAAACTGGTCAGAGGTAGTTGAATTGTTGAAAAAAAATAAAGGCTAGTCAGAAGTGGTTGAAAAAACTGTTCAGAAGTGTTTATTTGAAAACAATCAGATAAGGGCAAATGTTTGCTTTCTTGTGTGATTTTTAATTTAAAATGAAACCTAAATGTTTTAGATGTTTAACAAACAAGCAAAGGAGTTAATTCATCTTGATTTGGTTAAGATTGAAATAATTAACTTATTACTCATGCAAATTATGACAGATTTACAAAAATACTCAAGACTTACCTTCATATGACGGTGTCAGGTTTTATAAAACTTTGCTTTAAACCTAAAAAGGATACATCAACTCTTTCATCTGTAATATTTTGGATCAGCAAAACCCTTTTGGTAGAGTGACCAACACAAACATCTCCAAAGTCAATGTTGTTGTTACCCGAATCTGAGAGAATAATGATTGGTGGCCTAATCGTTGGACATTCCACTTCAAGAAAAAGAGTATTCTGAACACTGCAATGAGAATGAAAAATATTTAACTTAAAATTTAGCCTTTCTAATTTGTTAAAAAAGATTTTTTTTGTCCACAAAAATCCGCCAGAGAATTGTGTATTTTACTTCCTGGCACACCTTTCTATAAAGTTAATTAGCGCAGTGATAATTCAATCAAAGTATTGAATCAAAGTATTGATTCAATCAAAGTATTGATGCAAGGAATGGTGGTCCAGTGGATATCGGCTCAGAACAAGAAATCGGAGAGCCGAGTTCGAATTCCAGTTGAATTCATTGCATTCACTTACACGCAAATACCCTTGGGAAATATATTAATCTGTCTCTTCCTTCCAGTTATGGGTTAAATAACAGGACAGATTGGGTTCTATAGCCTTGGCTGGCAACCAGTCTACCACAAAAAGCAATGGCAACCTACTACAGGATAGTCTTCTGCCCAGTCAGTCATGTCTCTTTCGAGACATGATCGCCCAAGCGTGTTTCACGTATAGCACTTAACTGACTGATTGATGCAAGACCTATAAAATCAAATATAATTTTATTCATATAGGTTACAGAATTATATTTGATAAAAATTTGATATTTCTATCCAGGGTGATCCTAATCAAATTGTGTAACATTTTGTCACTTGTATTTTTCAATGCTGCGTTCATGGTTGGTTGCTTTTTATCGTCCAGCCATGATTGTGACCCTCTGCAGCATAACAGTTTATGCCACGATCATGGTTGACTGCTTTTTATCATCTAGTTAATGTCATGTCCCTGCAGGATATAGGCAATTATAACTACCCAAAGATTCTTTTTTTTATTAATGCTGTTGCTATATCTGGTTGAGTGCTCCTGCTATTCACCTGGGGCTTCTTGACAAAAACCAAAAGAAGATCTTCAATGTAAAATGGCAGCTCAACTTCAGTTAATTTTTCACCAATAGAATGTGACTTCCCTCTGCCTTTTCTATAAATATTATCATCGCTTCTGCTCTAACAAGCTTCTTTCTCTTTTGCCCTGACTACATGAATTTACTTGTGCTACTAGATTGGCAATCAGATTCCACTCTTTTCTGTAAAAATGGTCAAATGTAACCACCCCTTCTACTCCAGTAATTTCTTCTCTAATAATTCCCACCTGTGAAACTCCCTTCCATTTACTTGCTTCCTCGATAGCTACAATCTTCAAAAGTTTAAGTGCAATTTCAATTGTCATTTTCTTTCTTCTTGATTCACAACTTTTTTATTTTTTCTTCTACATCCCTTAAAACTTGTCCCCACTTTCTTTTTCTTTCCTCTTTTCTCATTGTATCCCCCTGCACACTAGTGGAAGTATTGCCTTGATTAGGGTGAAAGGATTATGAAAAAAAATAAAATGTTGACTGGGAAGGAAAAAAAAATGTATGTTTTTCCATTTCTGCTGTTTCTCAGACCTATGTTTACCTTTTTGGACTGTGGTGCAAACCAGATCAATGTTTGTCTTTCAGATTAATGTGAACACTAGACCTGTGTTTATCTCTTTGGACTCTGGTGCAAACCAGACCAATGTTTGTCTTTTAGATTAAAGTCAACACTGGACCTGTATCTACTATTTTGGACTCTGGTGCAAACCAGACCAATGTTTATCTAAAGCAAATCAATGTCTCCCTTTTAGGATTTTACTTTAAATCAGAATTATGTTTCTCTTTTCCATTGGGTGTATTTGAATAATTTTCTCTTTTCCAGCTCTCTACCTCTGGCTGATCCCTTACCAACTGAAGTGCATTCATTCATTGTTATTCTAACAAAATGCTTTTGGGAAAATCATGAATTTACTTCCCTCTGCGAGTCACTATGAATAAATAGGAAAGGAATTAGAACTCTTCAGCTTGTATGACAATTCATTTCGGCCATTTGATAATCAGCTTTTTTATTTCACTAGAATCCATCCTGCACATTTATAAATCTACCATTCATTCATACATTCAATACTGTTGCCATATCTGGTTGGGTGCTCCTGCTATCCAACCCATGCTTTTTGACAAAACCCAAAGAAGGATCTGCAAAGTAATCAATCCCAATATGGCAGCTCAACTTCAGTCACTTTCTCACCAATGGGATGTGGCTTCCCTCTGTCCTTTCTACAAATATTTTCATGGCTGAATAGGCTTCTTTCCTTGGTGTCCCAACCACATAACTTTACTGATGTTACTAGATTAGCAAGTACCATTTTACTGTAAAAATAGTTCAATTTAACCAGGACTTCTATGTTAACAGTTTCTTTTCTTGCACTTCCCGCCTGTGGAACTCCCTTCTATATACTTGCTTCCCTGATAGCTACAATCTCCAAAAAATTAATTGCTATCTTCTATCTCCTGCTAGAAAGGTTGCTTTACTGTTAAGCCAGACAGTTTTTTCCATCAGTAGCCATTTTGCACATTTATAAATCTACCATTCATCCATACATTGAATACTGTTGCCATATCTGGTTGGGTGCTCCTGCTATTCAACCCGGGCTTTTTGACAAAACCCAAAGAAGGATCTGCAAAGTAATCAATCCCAATATGGCAGCTCAACTTCAGTCACTTTCTCAACCACTGATTGTGTCTTCCCTCTGTCTTTTCTAGAAATATTATCACATCTTCTACTCCAACATGTATCTTTACTTGGTACCCTGGCTACGTGAATTTACTCATACTACTAGACTGGCAACTTGGTCCCACCCTTTTACCATCAAAACAATGAAATGGAACTGTTAATTGTAAATTGTTATCTTCTATATTCTTGATTCTCAACTTTCTTTTATCCAGTCTTCTACATCCTCGGTAATGTGTTCCCTCTTTCTTTTTCTTTCCTCTTCCCTCACTGTAACCCCAAGCAAACTAGTGGTGGTATTTCCTTGTGAGGGGTGAAATGATTATAAAAAATAAATCTGTGTATTGTCTAGAAGTGTTGGGAAAGATAATGGAGTGATTTTCAGTTGCTTTTTTCCCCAGTTCTGAATTCAGCATAGACTTTCTCATAAATTGGCTGCCACTCAATGATAGAGAGATTGCTGCTATTTAACCCATAGCCGAGGAGAAAAGATGGATACATGTCTTTCCAAAAGGTATTTGTGCAAAAACAAATGCAACAGATCTAACTGGAATTTGAACCCAGTTCAGTTACCCAACATACACTATCCGAAAAAGGAAAAATAACAGTTCAAACAACTGAGTTTAATTAAAGAGCTTGATACAGAAAATGATCCCATATGCAGATCAATATGAGCTCAGGTTAAAAAATAAAGGGTGTATAAATAGTATTCATACACCATATTAATGTATTGTCTATCCTCTTTGGGTATAAATGCAACCTTGTATTCTTACATGCATACAATTATTCAGATGATGAATAGCATTCTTCAATATAGTAATCAATGTTTCCTGCACAAATTGTAGGTGGGCCAAGTGGATTTTTTTTTTCAGTAAGGTTCACTCTTTACAAGGCTCAGGAACCACTCAAAGTAGAGGGTTATGTTAGAAAACAATTTGTGTGGATAGAAGAGGAAGATAATGGTTGATCATAGCCTTGAACAGGTCCAGATTGTAGTGATCTGGAAAACATCCACTTGGGAGTCAGTTTCACAAAGCAGTCATTTGTGAGAAGAGCTGTTCGAAAGGAACTTACAAGTCTGGCAATCATGGCAGCTGGGGAAGTTTTCCAACATGCAAAATGTGAATAGATATTGTCCTATTGGGAAAAAATGTTTATTATAACATGGAATATCTCACACACACACCCACACACACTTGCTGAAAAATGCTAAGTCCAATGAAGAGTTTCCAAGACAAATTCTGATGGTTTGTCATTTGGACACATTTAAGGGAGCAAGTTAAGCTGAAAACTTTCCAGCACCTTGTTGTGTGTGCACTTTATATATATATATATATATATATATATATATATATATATATTGTAATTTTTGTTACGATGGTTTATAAATTCATAGTATCACTACACAAAAATTTCAGCATTTCTAAGCTACTACGTGTGCTTCTCATCAGGTGCGAAGTTGAAAAACAAAACTTGTGTAGTGATACTATGAATTTATTAACCATTGTAACAACCATTACAATATAATGCTCTACGTTGTATCAAGAACCCTTTATAAAAGTAAATGCACGAACAGTAGATAAAAAAAACCTACGTGTTCTACAACTTTGTTACAATATATATATATATATATTAGTCATCTACATACAAGCTTGTTTCGCTGTATCACAGCTCATCAGTGTGGCTAGACACATCTACTTGCTTCTGGCCGGGATCGAAACCCGACCAATTTGGTGTCAGTCAGAGACGTTACTCCCTAAACCATTGACGCATGGAATCAGAGAAGGGAAATTTTAACGTATTGTATATAAGCAGTGTATACACACGCCAGACACTGAAAGAACTCAGTTCATTTCTGAAGAGTCACGCATACAGCAGAAGTGGAAACTGTTTTTAAAATTTTCTTCTCCAGAGAGCTCAATCGTAATATATATATATATATATATATATATCAATGTATAAGGTAGGTAAGGATGGAGTAAAATTCTGTATCAAAAAAAATTATTCTTAAAAAGTGCTTAATACAAAGTAGAGTGAAAAATTTTTAATTAAAATTTATAACATAAATGTGTTATAATATCACTACAAAAATAACCATTTTCTTTTGACACTCTTCGAGCCTTAAGACAAGGATAGTGTCCAAAGAAAATGGCTACTTTGTAGTGATATTATAACATACAATGTTATAAATTCTAAATAAATAAATATATATATAAATAAAAACTGTTAAAATAACAGACAATGAATGTCTATTATGTTTAATCATAGCCAATCTAAACATCATATTTTGGCTTAAATTTAAGATGAAAACAAAAACAAAAATTGCCCTACATTTGAATATATTTTTATTAGGGTTTTTTTAAATTTTTGTCTTTGTTTTTCACCTGAAATTAAAGCCATAATATGATGTTTACACAGTTCATGATTAAACATAGTAGACATTCATTGTCTGTTATATTTAACAGTATATGTTTAGAAAATTATCTACTGCCTCAATACACTATATATATATATATATATATATATATATATATATATACATATATATATATATATAAAGTAGGAAAATAAAACTGGTGAATAAATTTTTAGTTTACATAAGATTAAGCATATACATAGCATAGCTTGATTACAGTCAATGATAATATACACGAATCATGATGCACCCAGGTTCTAAAATAATGGGTGTATAAATAGTCTTTACACACCATATTTAAATATCATGGGTAACCAAACAACAAAATAGAAAAGAATTTATGCAAATCATTTTGTCTATTGAAAGTTCATCAGACTAACCTTTCTTTCGAGCATCTTTCATTGAATGTCTGGAAGACTTTATGAACTTTTTATTATGTTTTTCCAGGATCCTAACATTTTTTTCATTTTGTTGAAGTTAAGAAATGTAAACATTTTCCATGATCATCATCTCAAGAACTTTCAGCTACTTTTCTGGCCATTTCCAAAAGGTGCTGAAAGCAATTGGGATGGCAGCCATATAAATGTTTACATTTCTTGACAGCCAAGACTAGGTTGTTCTGCTTGTTTGGCATTGTAAAGAGACCTAATGCTAGACATAATGTTTTCAAGAAGCAACCCTCTTGACCCAGGGCAGCAATACCTGTTTAAGGCCTTTGATGTAAGCCTCTCTGTTGTGTAAGACGATGTGGGAAGATGAATGGAGGAATAATATTAGCATAACTAGAAATAACTCCAAACACCATAATGTTGACTGGATATATCACCCAAATTTTTACAAATCCTCCAAATCAGATTGACACTCAAACACTCTGAAATGTTCATATACGAGGGTCATTCAATAAATAAGGTGAATTTTTTGGTATATGACTTCTAATACAGATAGAAACTTTTTTTTTTCCTTTACTTCTTTTTGAAAGGGATTTAATTTTTTTTTCAGATTGACTGAAGATTAACAAAGATGGCCAACCAAGAAGCATGCTCCAGGACTGAAATAGAAGTCAGTTATCAATTTCTTTGGTTGCTGAAGGATACAAACCAGTTGAAATTCATAAGAGAATGTCAACTGTGTATAGTGCCACATGTTTCAGCCAAAAAATGTCTACAAGTGGGCTAAATTGTTTAAAGAAGGACGGAGCAGTGTTGAGAATGAAGACAGGCCTGGGAGGCCGACAGGAGTGAGGTCACCTGAAGTGATCAAATCAGTCAATGACCTCATTCAGTCTGACAGAAGGGTAACAGTGAATGACAATGCAAGGACTTTGAGCCTATCTGTTGGGACAGTGCACAAAATTGTCCATGATGACCTTACCTATTTGTAGGACAGCTGCCGGTGGGTGCCAAAGATGCATACTGCAGAGCACAAACAGAAAGAGGTTGTTGTCCCAGCATCCCTCCTCCCCATTACAGCCCAAACCTTGCCCCTTCAGACTTTCACCTGTTTGGTTCCTTGAAATCGTTCATGAGAGGCATGAAGTTTGAAAGTGGCAATGAAGTCAAAAGTCCTGTGAGTGATTGGCTGAGACATCAGTCCAAAGATTTGGACACTAAGGAAATATGAAAGCTTGTGCACAGATGAGAAAAGTGTGTGGCACTGCTAGGAGACTATGTTAAAAAATAAAAAAAAGTAAGCTTCTATCTGTATTAAAAGTTCTTATACCAAAAATTCACCTTATTTATTGAATGACCCTCGTAGATGTTCTTATACCAAAAAATTCACCTTATTTATTGAATGACCCTCGTAGATCTCCTTATACTGAAAAATTCACCTTATTTATTGAATGACCCTCGTAGAAGTCCTTATACCGAAAAATTCACCTTATTTATTGAATGACCCTCGTAGAAGTCCGTATGCCAAAAAATTCACCTTATTTATTGAATGACCCATGTAGAAGTCCTTATACCGAAAAATTCACCTTATTTATTGAATGACCCTCGTAGATGTCCTTATACCGAAAAATTCACCTTATTTATTGAATGACCCTCGTAGATGTCCTTGTACCGAAAAATTCACCTTATTTATTGAATGACCCATGTAGAAGTCCTTATACCAAAAAATTCACCTTATTTATTGAATGACCCATGTAGAAGTCCTTATACCGAAAAATTCACCTTATTTATTGAATGACCCTCGTAGATGTCCTTATACCGAAAAATTCACCTTATTTATTGAATGACCCTCGTAGAAGTCCTTATACTGAAAAATTCACCTTATTTATTGAATGACCCTCATACTGGTACTGCCAGCATGAATCTCAAGTAGTACAGAATGCCATTTCCAAATTTCTGGTGGAATGAATTGCATTATTGTGCTCTGTTTCTCACAGTTGCTGCCCAACTGACTCTACTATACTGTCAATCAAAATAACAAAACAATGTGCTCCTCCAATCTGTGTGGGACTAGAATAAAAAATGGCTCATAAATTTTAATGCTTCAAAAAAGAAGTCGCCATCATTTAACCACCACAGACAACCACTTCTACCTCCCATCAGAATGGATCAGGCTAGTCTCCCTGAAAGCAAAACACTGCGTCTCCTAGACCTCAATCTATCAGATGACTACAAGTGGAATGATTACATTGAATCCATAGCTAAATCTGTTGCTCAGAAGTTTGGTTCCTTTTGTAGGGCTATGAAGTTTTTCTTATATAAATCCATCTTGCACATATATAAATCAACCATCTGCCTGTGTATTGAATACTCTGTTAGATCTGATATTCATCTTGGGCTTCTTAACAAAATCCAATGAAGAGCCTGTAATGTAATTGATCCCAACCTGGTAGCTCGATGCCAGTCACTTTCTCACCGGTGTAATGTGGCTTCCCTCTGTTTCTTCTACAAATACTTTCACAGTTTCTACTCCAATGATCTTAGCTCCCTGATGCCTCCACTGCATGAATTTAGTCAAGCTCCTAGACGAGAGGCTAGGTCCCATTCTTTTACACTGAAACTGATCAAATGTAATCACAACTTCAACTCTAACAGCTTCTTTGCTCATACTTCCCACTTGTGGAATTCCTTTCTGTATACTTGTTCCCTGAAAGCTACAATCTCCAAGAATTTAAATGCAAAGTCAATTACCAATTTACATCATTTCTCTGCAAACTAGTACTTTGTACATGTTCTAGATTATAATTAATAATAAATACACTATATATATATATATGTATATTAAATAAATTGCAAACATCATGTCTGCTTATTTTTAATAAAATCTGTTTATACTTATGGATAATCTTTGGCATATAACTGAAAGATAAAGGAATTGAGCTGGATTTGGATGGTTCTTTTATTTTATGGCATATCAGCCTCAGAAATGAACTGTAACTTTGACAGTTGATTTTATGGAAAAATGACAAGAATCTCATTTGTACAAATGTATCCCCTGTTGATTCTATAACAAATTTAATAATATATTATGATGATTATATATTATATATTATTATATATTATATGTTATAAAAAATTTAACAAAATATTATAAAAAATTTAATAATATATTATAAAAAATTTAATAATATATTATAAAAAATTTAATAATATATTATAAAAAATACAATACTCCTGATTCAGTTATCCATAATAACTCCCCTCCACCAACTGATGCGTCCCTTGGGAGAATGTATATCTGACAACAAAAAAAACAAACAAAAAAAACAAATATATATGTTAGATTTACAGCAGCTACATTAACAGGACATCTTACATGACACATGCCTGGCCATTAGTCCATTTCTAGACATCTACAACAACATTCCTGTTTATATTCACAAGATAAAAAACAATCAACAACAGAACTATCCTACACCAAGAAAAAAAAATGAAAACTACAGATTCTTGAGGCAATATTCATTAAAAAACTTAAACCATCAATTAATAGAATCAGCTATGAATACCGTAGTTATTTTCTAAAATGTTTAGAAAAGAACAGTCTTTTCATGCCTCAACATGTGCATGACTATGACATTCCAACATAAATGGATAATTTTCACGTTCTAATAAATGCTAAGCAATTTGTCAACTGTTAAATTTGAAGCAAGAGGAAAATTTATAGTAATTTTTAAGCAACAAAGTTTTGTGATTATATTTTTGTTACCAAAACTCACACCAATGAAGATGAGCTTGGAACAAGATTGAAATTACTTAGAAACATTGAGAAATTTATAATAAAATCATCTGTCAAAGTTGCAGCACTTTTTTTACATCTTTCGATTATAATACAAAAAAGATTATCTGTTAGTATAAATGCATTTTATTAAAAATAAGCAGACACAATGTTTGCAATTTATTTAATTTGACATGTCTGAAAGAAAATTTGCTGCCTAAATGCACACACACACATATATATTAATAATTTTCTTTTCTTGCACTTTTATTACTAGATAGGTGGTATGTCAAGGAAGTGGTAGTATGGCCAATATCTACATTGGCCATACTAACACTTCCCTGTGTAGATTCCTTTCATGTCACCTATATTGTAATAAAAATGCAATAAAAAAAACATTTATTAACCCATAATTTACAAGAACCCTTAAGAAAAATATTGGTTGATAATAAAAAAATTATTTAAATCAAATTATTAAAGGCACCTCGCTATAAAAGAAGTACTATATATCAAACATTATTCTCCTACCATCAACCTTAAACTTTTTAACAGCGGAAACAGATTTTTGAAAGTTTTTTTAAAAAATAGACAGATGCTCATATGATGCCTGGTGTGAACATCACATGAGAGCTTTAAAGAAGTCTCCTTTTCAAAAAACAAAAGTTCCTGAGACATGCAATGAGGAAGGAGGGCTTGGAGAACCTGATACTAACAGGCCAGATAGAGGGAAAAAGAAACATAGTAAGGCAGTGGATTATATATTTGAAGGGTCAGACAGAACGAGGGATGCAAAATGTTATAAGAGAAAGCGTGCTGATAGCCACCAGGGAGAGGGAGTTGTGAAAAGCCATGATCGCCTACATCCTGAAAAGACAGGGCACATAGAAAACGAAGATATATGCCAACTGTTTATAAGAAATTTTAATGTGGATATAAAGGGGGGGGATCAAATCTATATTATAATCAATATATAAACAGATCCCTCATTTTGTGACCATACTAGTTTCTATACATTTATATTCTAGATTTATGGGCTTGAACTAGTGGATGGCAGAGTGGGCTTTTGGTGGCTATAATCAATATATAAACTGATCCCTCATTTTTTGGCCATACTAGTTTCTATATATTTATATTCTAGATTTATGGTGCAAACATCACATGAGATCTTTAAAGAAGTCTCCTTTTCAAAAAATATGAAAACTGTAAAGATTTTGTAGGTATAGACATAAAAAAGTATACATATGTGTATGCATGCAGGTACACATCGATGCATAAATATTTATCAGGTGTTAATAGAACAGAGCTCAAGGTAACATAACAGTAATTAGACATATATTAATAAATATACTGTTGTAGTGAAATATCCTGTCCTAACCAGGAATTAGTATGGCCTGGGTTATAAAAGACCGGAACTAGAACAAACTACAGAGTGTTCATGACTATGCGATGAACTTAGATCACTGGTGCCCCCTAAGTTCGAATTTGCACAAGATACTAGATTAGCAACTAGATCCCACCCTTTTACAGTGAAACCAATAAAATGCAACCACAACTTCTACGCCAACAGTTTCTTTTCTCGTACTTCCCGACTGTGGAATTCCCTCCCACATGACTGCTTCCCCAACGGCTACAATCTCCAGGAGTTTAAATGTAAGGTCAATAGACACCTCCTAACACAATAACTCGCTTCCATTCTTTCAAACACTCTTCCCATCCTCCCAACTATCTATCACCCCCCCTTCTGACATTTCCTATATCTAACCACTCTTTCTATTTACCTTCCCCTAGCGCAATAGTGGCAGTGGAATGCCTTGCTTGGGGTAAAACGATTAACAAAAAAAAATACGAGAATCTTCGTCATTACACGGGAGTGATCAAGAGTAAACGTGATTATACGAAAGTCAAGAGCAATTGGCCTTAGATGAACATTAGACGTCACTAGACGGAAGCCTTCTTCTCAAGACAGACGCATACGTCCTATACAGAGACATTACCTTCTTAATTGTTATTCTTGTTAACTGTTCGTTGGTGTACTTGTATTTGGTTTATTCTACTGAGGTATAATAAATCTCTATTTATATATCCTCAGTGTTAAGAGTTATTTCTTGCACTATTCTTTCTCTGTTTATCCCCTCCCCCCGGGATACAACATATACATATTAGCTTACATTTAAAGCATGACTAAGTTTCATGCACTATGCAGTCAGTCAGATATATCTGCAAGATAAAAAACACCAGTTTATACAGAGACAACATATTAATCCTCCCACAAAAAAAACAAACCCGCAACAAACTAAAAAGGGATTTAAGATTTTTGAAGATCACAAATTGAATATCACTATCACCATGAAATTGATCGACTTCTCTAATGTAACCTTTGACCTTTGTGGAAAACAGTAATTTTTGAAGGGATTTTTTTTTCTTATTTTAACGTCGGTAGCAACGCCTGTTCCTCTTTGGTCATTAAAGATATTATACATAAACTACTGATTGTAGAAAACAGTAATTTTTGAAAAGATTTTTTTTTAATCAAATGGTTAAACCCACCTTTTTGTCTTAGCATCAAAACAAACATGAGAAAAATCTTCCTTAATTTAATCTGCAAACATGTCAACAATTTTTCTGCACTAAAAAAATATTTCAACAAAAACGATGTTAACATTAATTATATGTACGTCAAAAATTTCGATAAATATATCTCACTATATAACAGTGTTGGACAATATCAACAAAGATGAAGGGAAAACTTGAAGCAGCTGAAATATGGTTCTACAGAAGGATGCTGCAGATATCGTGGACCGAGCATGTGAGCAATGACGAGGTTTTGGAAATGATGGAAACGAAAAGGAAATTAATATTTAGCATTAGGAAGAGACAACTGAAGTTCCTGGGACATGCAATGAGGAAAGAGGGCTTGGAGAACCTGATACTAACAGGCCAGATAGAGGGGAAAAGAGACATAGGAAGGCAGTGGATTATATATTTGAAGGGTCAGACAGAACGGGGGATGCAAGACATTATGGGAGAAAGCGTGCTGATAGCCACCAGGGACAGGGAGTTGTGAAAAGCCATGATCGCCTACATCCTGAAAAGACAGGGCATATAGAAGAAGATATATGCCAACTATTTATAAGAAATTATAATGTGGTTATAAAGTGGGGGATCAAATCTATATTATAATCAATATATAAATAGATCCCTCATTTTGTGACCATATTAGTTTCTATACATTTATATTCTAGATTTATGGGCTTGAACTAGGAGATGATAAAGCGGGGTTTGGGTGGTGTAACAGGAGAAAGCGTGCTAAGAGCCACCAGGGATAGGGAGACGCGGGAAGCCATGATCGCCTACATCCTGAAAAGACAGGGCACATAGAAGAAGATATATGTCAACTGTTTATAAAAAATTTTAATGTGGATATAAAGTGGGGGATCAAATCTATATTATAATCAATATATAAACAGATCCCTCATTTTGTGACCATACTAGTTTCTAAACATTTATATTCTAGATTTATGGGCTTGAACTAGTGGATGGCAGAGCGGGGTTTTGGTGGTGTAACAGGAGAAAGCGTGCTAAGAGCCACCAGGTATAGGGAGACATGGAAGGCCATGATCGCCTACGTCCTGAAAGGACAAGATACATAGAAGAAGAAGAACGTGCAAAATAATAAATCCAGCAAAAATAATTACAACTGCTGAAAAAACACAATTTGTCTGCTTAATGGTCAATGTATGACCGAATGTATAATTTACAAAGCTAGCATTCATTCTGAAGGCGTTGTTAAATCTCAGATTCTATAACCATAAACTGACTTTAAATAATAACATATACAGGAATAACACTGCCATCTCCAAATATTTTTGGCAATTAAGAAGCAACAAAATTCTATTTATTATTACCTGGAACATCATCGTAAAAACCAAATCTTATAATGGAATAGGAAATAGTTGTAACATTTACAAAAATTTGTCATCTTAAAACACCAGAATAACCCTAATTTATTAAACAAAAAAAGTGAATCAATGACCACATGCAAACATAGAAATAAATATCTGCTTAAATGTTTAGACCCTGACAAACCCAACCCCTCTTTTCACTTTTGTTTTTTTACCTTTTTAGTTAATTACTTATCTATTTTAATTTTCGTACATTTATTATCTTTCTTTCGTTTTAATATTATTTTATATATATATGCATACACACACACATATATATATAAATATATATTTATTTTTTCTTCTCTTTTTTCATTGCCTTCATCAACATATTTAAAACTAATATAAATGATAAAAACGAAAGTTACACCTGCTATATAACATGTCAATATGACCCCAAAATTATTCAATATTTACTTTATTTTTAAACTCCTACAATTTTATTTAGGTTTCAGTATAATTTGTTTGAATTATTACATTTAATAAATGAAACAACTGATATCCAAGATTTATATTTTATAAAAACTTTAAACAACGCTAATACTAAAAAGAAAATTCAGATCTAAAAACGGTCAGTTCATAATATGTTCCTGATGATTGCATAGTGCATGAAACTCTTAGTTGTGCTTTAAACATAGGATAATATATATATATTCCTTATTACTAGATGTTGCACTTAAAGGAAATTGAATTGATTCATGCAAGTTATGAATAGTTAAGTAAATCCACAAGGAATCATATCATCACCTTGTATCATTAATAACTTGTATAAAGAAATTCAATTTCACTGTGTAGAAGTCAAATAACTTACCTTTCAACATGGCGGGCTTCTTTTGTCTCCCTGATATGGTGAATATTCAAGAGTGTGGATATTGTGCTGAATATTTATGGAGCTCAATGTACACACTGAAATTATCAGCCAATCAATGCTTACAGAATAGACTTGCCTGTAACAGAATGAAATTTCCCAGGTTATTATTTAAACCACCTACCAATTTGCCCTAGGGGTTTTTGGGTTAGTTAGAATCAACTCCTGTTCTAGTTGATTACTGGCTGGTTGTTCCATAAGATCTTTACACACTGATGTATTTAAACAAAAATGTTTAGAAAGTGTTTTAATTGCTTATTCATCTCAAAACGGTATCATTAAAAAAAAAAACTATCAGAATTGAAATTTTGTGAGCTGAAATAAATTTCTATGCATACCCAACAGAAATAAGCATTGAATATTTCTTGCATACACCTGTGTTACCTGCCATCAAATGAATATTAGTAAAAGATCAGTCTCAAGACATTTCTAGAATGGTAGGTTAATCTTTGTTGTATGCACCTACTCAAGCATGTGTTGCATTTTTTCAATACTTAAGGAACTAACCTGTGATTTGTACTGGTACTATGTTGAGAGGACCTTAGCTACAGTTTTTGAGAGTGCATAATCTGAGATGATCAGGAGTTGAACAAGGTTAGGGTGCTCAAACTGTTGGATTTCATATTTGATTGCACAGAAAATCCAAGCTTACACATGCCTACAGCTTTTCATGAGTCAATAATATAAGCATACACATTTGCACATTCACAAATAGAAAAGCTCATTTCATAAGACAAGTTGACTTACAAAATTTTAACACGTGCTCACGTCTGTAAAAGCAAAATGGATCCAACCTCTTATTTATTGACCAATCAAAAGCAAGAAAAATATCTTAAAGTTCATCCATTTCTATTCTCCACAAATGTATAAATACATATGAATTTTTTTTCCGTTTCTCTACAGACAGTCACAGGTTGTCTACTGGATGCCAAGTTTAGACCACCTACATTTTCTTACTTGCACCTTCTCATTCATTAATTCTCCTTTCTAATTTATGATCAACAAAAATAAAAAGAAAGAAAACCATAGAGAGGTACTAGTTGTCTGACTGATGCCAAACCCAGATAGCCAGCAATTTTAACATTCTCTTTCACATTGCACCAATTGATTCTCCCCTTTTCTAATTCACTCGTTGGCAACAGAAAAGAAAGAGGAACAAGACAATATTTCCATTTGCCTACTACAGTTGTACACACTCATAGTGATATCAGATTTGTCTTCACAAATCCATTTCTTTTGACTTTACTAAAACTGAACTCTTAAACACACATTCAAAAGAAAAAATTTCTGCAAAATTTTCAAATGTGCTATTTCAAAAACAACAAAATTAATGTCATTCTTCTTGTTAAATAAATTTCCACTTATTATTACAAACAGGACCCTTTTATCTTTCGTTCAATCTACTGATTCTTTCAAATGTGGTTGCTTCAGTTATGTTTGTAACAAGGCCTTTTTGCAAACATATCTGATTATCCCCCATATAATGGTGATCTTAACGTGATGAACACACAGTCAAACTTTCTGGTCACTACATAATGGTGACCACATATGGAACATGAATACACCAAATTGACCGACTTGAAAGAATCTTAAAAACCCATTCAAGGAGAAAGATTACGACGATTTTATTCAACATAAATATAATTTCAGATGCGAAACATTTTAAATCAACGCACATAATGTGAATTTCAAAGAAAAGAGATTTTCTCTCATTAAAATAAATTCAATATAAATATACACAAACAAGAGATCTTTTTATCATGTTTTTATCAACAAGAACTACTTTCAATGTCACTGGCTTCTACCCATCTACATTACCAAACAACCATTCATGCAAGTAGCAAGCCAAATTTAACATGATTTCTTTCAATAGCAGAGATGACTCCCAGAACAATTCATAGCACTGCACAGAGTGTGCAAACAATTCTATCCACATGGCAACATGACACACCAAGTAGATATTTTTCAACAAACAGAAAAATACGACTTTCATCTAACAAGTTTGAAACACAGCTTATTTTCTTCGATAATGTTGCCCACAATTCAAAGAAACTTACATGGAACACAAAAAATACAGCTAAAATACAGAATATGTCAACGGCTTTCTCATGCTAGACAGAAAAACTGCAGCCTCTGTCAGGCTTTATAGAAAAAATGAGATACAGCTCAATGTCAACACAATGATATCTTAAAGTTTAAGAAGAACAACTAAGATATCTCCAAGTACGATTTGTTAATACTGGAGATAAATGCAGCTCCAAGAAAAATGAACAATCAATCAAGGTATTTTTTAAAATTCATAAAAAAAGGAACCAACAATCGGTATCATTTTATCTAAACTTATTCATAAATGGAACTCTGTCTGTGTGTGTGTGTGTGTCTCCGTTACCTATAGACTCCAAAATGGCTGAACCGATTTTCTTGAAAATTTACACAGTTGTACTATAACCATCTGCGAGTGTTCTTAGCTAGGTTTTGTGTCAAGGTATCCCTGATAAATATCGATAATCGGGTTATAGAAGGAGTGGTCTGATTTTAATCAAATTTGATACACTCATAGACAAAGACATAAACAATATTCAGAAGTTTCAAGGTTGCAGTTCTTAAAATAGTGCAGAAAATTGGTAATATATATATATAAAAGACAAGATGTTTGTGTGCGTGTGTCTGTTTCTCTGCCTGTATGTCAGTATTTTTTCAGCCCTTTTATTTTAGTTTTTGCTTCAGGTTTGGCTCTAAGTAGGTATAATTGTAGTTCTTAGTCTTAGCCATGATACCATTTACTCAGAGGACTTATTTAGCCTTCAAAATTCAGTTTACAACGGAAAAAACTTTTTGATATCGATACCAGGAAATCAAAATTTGACTTACATCCAGTCACTTTTCTTTCAGTCTACGGTTTTGCTTTAACTGGAAACAACTGTTGCTTTTTAGTCTTTCATGCCAACGTCCAAAGAGTCTGAATTCCAGGACCATGGATTAGTTTTAAAGCTTTCATTACACCCGAGCAATGCTGGGCTATACTGCTAGTCAGCATTAGCTCATCAACTTTGCAAACCAAAGCTTTTCCTAACCGTTAATGTTTTCATTCTACAAGTTAAATCCACATACACCAAAACAAATGGGCCTCCCAAACAAAAATTAGATCAATGTGGAGTTTTTTGAAAACAGTCACAAGATTTTAACAGCCATACCAACCACTGGAATTGTTGTTTTTTTGTTTTTTCAATGGAAAAAAAAACACTAACAAAATATTTTTCAGAATGTGCTACATTCTGACTCATTAGAAAATATATAGTACCCTGATAAACTACACCGTTCAAAGCATACCAGGATAAACATCTGAAAACCATATTCTATCTTCTTATTTTATAGAATAATATTCTATTGTTTAACACATGAGACCATAATCCAACTCAATAGAAAATCTGTTTTAATATACATTATTTTAAATGAAACTCATTGTACTGGATATGTCTGATTCAAGATCAATGAAAGTTTAACCTTTGTGCTCACCAAAAAAAGAAAAAAACAATATTTCAAATATAATGTCTCATTTGTGGCATGTAGGAACATCCTTACTTTGTTTGACTGAGCACTGTAAGTAATCAACAGAAATTAACCTGAAGTCTCAGAACTCATAAAAATGCTGACTAAGTGCTTACTTGCTCTCTTTTTTCACATTTCCCTTTCAGCGGCTGCTACTTTCAAGGCCAGCTCAAAGAACTCTTCACAACCATTGCTGCAGAAGACATGAAGTAATCCTGGTAGTTTGGCACAGAGACCTTTCATTCCTCATGGGAAAAGCAAAGGAATCTCCCTTCCAGACACAGGAAAAAGAAAAACTACTCAGAAATCTTGATGCAGAAGACATGTACCAGTCATAGCATTTTAAAAATTAGACTTCACATTCCTTAATAGAATAAGTGGAGAAATCTCTCTCTACAAAACATCTACTCATAGGAATGACTCTGTTAAGTTGGAAACCCAACTTTTTCCCTGCGAAATACCTCTATTTTTCAATCTCTTTCAAAACTAAATAAAAATTGTAAACAGTTATTTTGAGCCTTGAGTATATTTCACTCGACACTGCTGAGCACACATACTGGTTTCTTAAACATGCTACTAGATTGGCATTTAGGTCCCACCCTTTTTCTGTTGAAATACTTTAATGTGGCTGCTAATTCTACTCCAACAATTTCTTTCCTAGCACTTCCCATCTGTGGAACTAACTTCCATTTACTTGCTTTCTGATAGCTACAATCTCCAAAAACTTAAATGCAACATCAGTTGCCATCTTCTATCTTCTTGAATACTACACTTTCTTCAATACTCCACCTGTGTCCAGTCTTTTCTCTTACTGTATGCCCCTGTGAGCTAGTGGCAGTCCTACCTTGCTTGGAGTAAAATGATTAAAAATACAAAAAAAAAAAAAAATTAAAAATTAAAAAAATACATACATACACAATTGGGAAAATCCCTACACAAAAGGACTGTTATTCCCTTGACACAGCTACCATTTTATATACTTCTAATTCTCTCAGCAATTTTTAATTACAAGATTATAAAAATCTGTGAACCAAATTAATGCAATATTTGTTATTTACCATTTTATAAAAAAGTAAATTTAAAAAAAATTTTTTTATACAAAAATTAAAAAAAAATTAACTGGTCCTCCCCTATCATCTTGGCTTCAGCCACTTTGCCGCTTGTCGTCAAGTAGCTTCCCTGTGACTCACCTATAAATACTTTTACAGAATTTGTTTGAATGAGCTCTTCATTAAAATAATTAGATTTTATGAATTTAAGCCCAGTACTATATTGGATGTGCATTGTGGTGCATTGGATATCGGCTTGAAACGAGAAACCGGGGAGCCAAGTTCGAATTCCAGTTGAATTCATTGCCTTCACTTACGCGCAAATACCCTTGGGAAAGGTATTAATCTGTTTCTTCCCTCCAGTTATGGATTAAATAACATGACAGATTGGGTTCTATAGTCTTGGTCGGCAACCAGTCTACCGCAGAAAGCAATGGCATATAACTGCAGGATAATCTTCTGCCCAGTCAGTCATGTCTCTTTCGAGACATGATCGCCCAAGCGTGTATCACGTATTGCACTTAACTGACTATATTGGGATGTGGGCTGTGGTGCAATGGATATCTATTCGAAATGAGAAATCAAAGCCGAGTTCAAATTCCAGTTGAATTCCTTGCATTCACTTACGCACAAATACCCTTGGGAAAGGTATTAATCCGTCTCTTCCTTCCAGTTATAGGTTAAATAACAGGACAGATTGGGTTCTATAGCCTTGGCTGGCAACCAGTCTACCGCAGAAAGCAATGGCAACCTACTGTGGGATAATCTTCTGCCCAGTCAGTCATGTCTCTTTCGAGACATGATCACCCAAGCGTGTTTCACGTATGGCACTTAACTGACTGATTGATGCAAGACCTATAAAATCAAATATAATTTTATTCATATAGATAACAGAATTATATTTGATAAAAATTTGATATTTCTATCCAGAATGGTCCTAATCAAATTGTGTAACATTTTGTTACTTGTATTTTTCAATGCTGCGTTCATGGTTGGTTGCTTTTTATCGTCCAGCCATAATTGTGACGCTCTGCGGCATAACAGTTTATGCCACGATCATGTTTGACTGCTTTTTATCATCTAGTTAATGTCATGTCCCTGCAGGTATTAATCTGTCTCTTCCCTCCAGTTATAGATTAAATAACAGGATAGATTGGGTTCTATAATCTTGGCTGGCAACCAGTCTAACGCAGAAAGCAATGGCAACCTACTGTGGGATAATCTTCTGCCCAGTCAGTCATGTCTCTTCGGAGACATGATCGCCCAAGCGTGCAGCACGTATGACACTTAACTGACTGACTATGCTGGTAATAAGGTCTCATCAATTCACAGTTGAATTAGCTAGATGTAGCTATAAGTTCAATAGTTTTTTTCTTGCACATCTCACTTGTGGAACTCTCTTCTAGCTCCATACTTTCCAGTCAACTTTGATCTTCAAAAATTGAAATGCAATGTCAATTGTTATCTACTGTTCTCCTGATGACTCTTCTGTTGATCTCACTCATTTATAATATTGTGCTTGTGACTTACTTTACTACATGGGGTGATATTATTAAAAAAAATTATCAAAGTATCAAAACCAACTACAATGTTTTATTTATTATTTACCATTCTCTAATTAACTATAAATACATGTTTTTTATTCATAATTTTATAAAAATAAAAATGAACTCAGACAGTCATATATATGTGATATATGCTTGGTCAATCATGTCTAAAATGAGACATGACTGACTGGGTAGAATATTTTCCTTCAGTAGGTTGCCATTACTTTCTGTAGTAGGCTGGTTTCCAACCAAGGCTATAGAACCCAATCTTTGCTGTTATTTAATATATAGCTGGAGCAAAGAAGTGGGTTAATATCTTTTTCAAAGATATTTGCACGTCAGTAAGTGCAATGAATTCAACTGGAATTTGAATTTGGCTCTCTGATTTCTCGTTCCAAGCTGATATTCACTGCATCACAACATCAATGAACTACAAAGCAAGAAAATTTGAATAAACATATGATGCTATCTAATTTGATTTTTAAAACAATAAATATTGTTGAGGGAGTCAAAAGTGTATACAGTAATATCAGTGTCAAGGTACTTTTTTTTGCAAATATATAGATTATACATTGCTGAAATTTCTTTGTTTAGATTTTTTTAATTGAGAAGTTTTTTACTGTATCTGTTTCATCATTTTGATGTATCACTTCTTTCTTATTTTCAAACGATAAAATGACCATCATAGTGCAATCACTCAAAGAAGCAACACTGAAAATAATTAAACTAACAAAACAAAAAAATAAAATAAAAACTGTTTGATATTGTTATATGAAAGCCAAATATACTCAGACAACAGACAATTCATATAAAGATATATACCAGACATGATGAACATAGTCAAAAATAAACAATGGTTGTTAAATCTTATAAAGTTAGGTTACTGCTTTTTAATAACAAGAGTAAAAATTTAAATAGACAATGTCTATATAGAAATAAAAAAGTAAAATTATAAAATTAAAAAATACAGGGAGATGAAATCAAAACGGCATAAGTCATAGTAATAATAATATTTGAGGGGAAAAGAAAGAAACAAGAGATGTAAGGAAGAAAGATGTAAACAGAGAGAGGAATCTGCATCAATCACAATCTAAGAATTAAAGAAGAATTTTTTTCCATGGCAGCACATCATTAAATTGCGTTTTTTGTTAAATAGTAGAAAGGTTCAATTACATATGACAGGTAGACCCTGGACCTAATTTATCAAAGACAATTTAAGGAAGTTGAGATTACAGCCAGGCCTTACAGAAAATTGGGCAGTCTGGAAAAAAAAACACAAAAACACCATGAAACCCTGTCCAACTCATGCTAGCATGAAAATAAATGTTAAATGATGATTATATATATATATATATATATATATATATGAGCATCACTCATTCAGTAATGAATTAGAGCACTCTGGCTACTGGCCTATGATACACCGTACACTAAAAGTCTGCCTCCTTCTACTGAGCACCCATAGCTCAGAGGTAGAATTGCCGACTGACGCCAATTCAGTCGGGTTACAATCCTGGGTTAAAAGCAATCGGATGTCTAACCATACTGATGAGCTGTGATACAGCAAAACAGATCTGTCTGCGGATGACTATATATATATATATATATATAAACTACTGAAAAACTTGTTAAAGTATTTTTAATACACCCTGTGTGTGTGTGTGTGTGTGTGTATATATATCTATATATATATATATATATATATAGATATATATACACACACACACACACACAAGTTTTTTCAGTGGTTTCTCTACACCAAAACAATGTCATTAAGTTTAAAGAAAGATTACGGTAAATGGCGCTGTGTTGCGTAAATGGCGCTGTGTTGCTATGTATGTTATGATTTTGTTACTTGCCCAGTGTGGGATTTTACCGTGAAATGTATTTTTCACTGGGCAGCAAGCAGGTGCAAACTGAGTTTTTGTTTTAAGTGGTGAGGTCAGAAGGGTTGATGCCCAACGTAGTACAAAGTGCATTGAAAGATGCAGGTGTCAGTGGGGACAACATTATAAATGGCGTCAATTGACACAGAAATCAGTTTGAGTTTGAGAGCTGACTTTAGCAGTTTTAAATAGCATTCAAATCATCGTCTCTGCATGTGCCAAGTGCCAACTAAACAACAACTCCATCATACCTGTCATGAGAGAATAAAAATAAAATTATCATATTTTTTATATGTCTGTGTTGACATTTTTATCAGAAAAGCTGTTTAGATCTTCAATTTTGGGTCTGGCTTATTCTTCATTGAAGTGATATACAACAAATAGACTAGGTTAGATTTGTCATTCATATTTATTTGTGGCTAGTCTGTCTTCAATGTTTAACATGTAGTAGTAAGTTGATTGAGATGTATTATATTTAACAACTAGCAGTATAGCCTGGCGTTGCTCGGGTGTAATGAAAACTTTAAAATTAATCCATGGTCCTGGAACAGACTCAGCCTAAAGAATATTTGTGTGAAGTTTGGTGAGAATTGGATAAAAATTGTGGATTTGTGTAAAGGACGTACAGACAGATAAACAGACACACACAAACATCTTGCCTTTTATTTATATATATATATATTATTGATTTTCTGCACTATTATAAGAACTGCAACCTTGAAACTTCTGAATATTGTTTCTTATGTCTTTGTCTATAAGTGTATCAAATTTGATTAAAATTGGACCACTCTTTCTATAACCCGATTTTTTCGATTATCAATTTTCGACATTTATCGGGGGTACCTTGACACAAAACCTAGCTAAGAACACTCATAGATGTTTAGAGTACAACTGTGTAAATTTTCAAGAAAATCAGTTCAGCCGTTTCAGAGTCTATAGGTAATGGACACACACATACACACCGAGACAATTTCCATTTATAAATAAGTTTAGATTTAGATAGATTTAGATGTCACAATATACATATCATGAGCAGGAGGATATGATTTTTGCACACATTTATGTAAATTGCAATCAGAGTGCATTTCCAGACCAAAGGTGGCTGAATCATCCAACCTTTGCTGCTGTTTACAATCATGTTGCTGAGACAGGATCTGTGGCACCACAAACTATGGATTGAAAAAGACCAAGATCTATTCATACACTTGACCACAAAGAAAACATTCTACAGGCTGTCAGTGACCATTCAGGTATCAGTACATGTCAAGTGGCCCTAGCATGTCATATATCTCATCATACTGCATGGAGGATACTTCAAGAGCAGTCCTTGTAGCTTATGATTTGTTTGCAATGGGTGCAGGCTCTTTCACCCTCTGATCACTCACTACAGGAGAACTTTTGCTAATGATTTATTGTATAAACTGCTGATCTGTTGCTTGTCTCTTCAGTTTTATTTAAAAATGAGGCAATATTTGAAAAAGATGGAATAAGTTTCTACAACCAATGTTTGAGGACAGATCAGAATCCCCATGGTACAGTACAGGTTAGAGATCAGCATCAGTTTATGATTAATGTATGAGCTGGTATTTTAGGTGACTGTCTGGTAGGTCCATATTTTCTCTCTTTGAATCTTACAGGAGCTGTCTACAAAGACTTTATTTTAAACACACACACTTCTTTGTCTGTTACAAGATGTACCCCTCCTAATACAAAGACATCATGCATGACGAGGCTCAGCACATTTTAGTTACACTGTGTGCAATGCACTAGCAGACATCTACCAAGAAAAATGGGCTGGTAGAGGAGGTTCGGTTCCATGGCTGGCATATTCCCTTGACCGCAATCATATTTCTCTGTAGTGCTGCCTGAAACAATTAGCAGACATTAATAATGCAGAGTTGTTTCATCAATGTCTCATGGGGGCCTGGGAAAGCATTCAACACCATGTTAGTGTAATTTAAAGGGTCAGCTGCTCAATGATCAGACTTGTGCATGCATGTATAAAAGAAAGTGGAAAACATTTTGTAGTGTATTAGTGTGTTGAAATATAACCGTGGCCTTTTGGACATATGCTTATATAGACATTTTACCT